>CM076660.1:21110706-21245736 GCA_038496675.1 Rachycentron canadum | reverse complement strand
TGCCCCCCCCCCCCCCCCCCCCCCCCCTCTCTTGTAGCAGTTGGTCAATAAGGCTCTAAATTGCAACAATCTAGCACAGTGAGAATACCCAGTTTCCTGACCTCAATAGAGCCCCAGTGGAGCCTCTGGTACAAGTTTTATTATGTGAGACAATGGTCAGACGTTTAAGCCTCAAAATGCTGAATAACGTCTGATGTTGAGGCTATTTCACATTAGAATAACCTGCCAGTGGAGTAGCTCTGTGGCTGGTCGTGTCAGTCAGTCTGTCTGTCGGCCCTGGCTGAAATATCTACAGATAGTGATAGAGTGACTGATCAGATGAAATTTTCTGAAGCCATTCATAGATCTCCTGACCTTTCAGCAAGTGCCACCAGCGAGTCAAAATTTCCACTAAAATAACTACATCTCTGTGGATGGATTAGTGCAGACATTTGCAGTCCCTTGAGGATTAACACTATTGATTCTGGTGATCCTCTGATTTTGCCTCTAGTGCCACCATGAAGTTGATATTTGTGGTGTTCAGCATAATGGCTCAACTATTCATGGTCTTTGGGGACGCTGGTGATCCTTTGACACCTCATCTGGCCCCATTTAAGACAAAACCCAACATGAAAATTTGTCTGTTGCCATCTTGGTTTTTTGAAACTGGAAGAAAACATATTTGGAGGAGAAAGTGGATCTGACCTGCTCTGTACTCTATCCTGATTGTGTGGTCCAGTCTGTCAATCACACAGTAGCCACGCCCTAATTTATCCCCTGCTTTCTAGTCCATTTTCCTCTAAATGGACCATCATTTAAAAAAATGACCATCATGTTGTATTGAAGACCTGAAACTAGAGACTGAGACCATAAACTCATTAGGAAAACATTTACTGAGCTAATTAATCAAGGCAGAAGTAGGGACATTTTCCCATAGACTTCAATACAATCTGACTTCTTTAACACCCAGTGGAGTCGCCCCCTGATGGTCATTAGATAGAACGAAGGTTTAAAGCTCTTCAGCATTGACTTCACTTTTCAGACCCAGGGTCTACATCCACTGTTATAGACTGTGGTAGAAATGAGCCTCGCATAATTTGAGCTTCACACCCTGAGCGTGACGTCAGAGGAGAATGGCAGCTTTGTGAATATGGTCTATCACACCACAAGTGTTAAAGATTAAAAACCAATTTTTGACTTTTTGTTTTGCACATTTTGTCTTTATAATGAACATCACAGCCTCAAAGGAGTGTTAGTTGGTGTATTGATACTTGGCCACAATCTGGGGATCTAAGGTCTGTGGTTACTGGTGAGCTGAAGGTGAGACTTGCAGACTTGCCAGCCAGCAGTGCACTTAATGTAAGAGTGAAAATAAGGAACACAAAGCTTAATGTTCCACAACACAATGCTTTCGCTTTTCCTGTCTGCTTCCTCAACACCTACTGGGCCAGATGCTGGCCACTTCAGTTACAGACCTGTCCAAGGCTGACAGCTCATCAAGATGAATAACAGGTGCTACAGCGCAGGGACTTGAACAACTCAGGGGAACAAGGACCAAATTTCTCCTGTGAGGAGAGCTGCAGGTTTTGGTCAGTACTGGCTTGTGTCAGTGCGTCATCCTGCCTGCTTATACAACAGGAGGTAATAAAAGTAAAACTCTTAATTTACAATTTTAATTTCTTCTGAACTTTTGAATATGAAACCACTGTAGTGTGAATGTGCACTAATTAAACTTCACACCTAATGACAACACAAAGGAACCGTCAATACTGAATAAGAACAGATTAAAAATACTTTCTCATAGCAAAGCAAAGGATTAAAAATTCTGATTTTGACAGCAGGTGGTAGGATGCTGCATAGAGCCTGATTCAGAGAAAGGATGTGGGTCTGTTTACAGGCAGTGATGATTAAACAGCTTTGGGAGGGAGGCTTCATATCATGTCTTTCCAAAAAACATCTTCCAACTGCTTAGTTTCTCACACAGGAGTTTCAAAATAACAAGAAAAACTCTGTCAGAGGATTGTTTTAGGGTTCAGGTTTGTTCCAGGAGGATGTCAGCTCACTCTGTGCTGGTGCTGAGGTGATGGAGGGTCAAACCTGGGTCCTACGTTCTGATCATAGTCTGTCTGATGTACACTCTGGGGCTGAAAATTGAAGCCAATGCTAAAGAGCCTTAAACCTTAATTCTATCTGATGACCATCAGGGGGCGACTCCACTGGTTGTTAAAGAAGTCAGATTGTATTGAAGTCTATGGGAAAATGTCCCTACTTCTGCCTTGATTAATTAGCTTAGTAAGTGTTTTCCTAATGAGTTTATGGTCTCAGTCTCTATTTTCAAGTCTTCAATACAGCATGGATGGATTGGGGCATGGCTACAGTGTGACTGACAGACTGTACCACCCAATCAGGATAGAGGACAGAGCAGGTCAGATCCACCCCTCCACCTTCTCCTCCAAATATGGTCTCTACTGGTCTCTGGTTTGCTGTGTGGGACAGGAGTCTATATATGATACAGTCCTGCTCTATTAACAGCAGACAGCAACTAATTTTATTTAAGGTAGACCAAGGCTTTTAAGAGACTTTTACAACTGGAAACTGAACTTGCTGTTCTTAGCTGCTTGAAATCCACTGCACAGCTTCCTAAAGACACCCACCAAACAGCTAATTTTACACAAAAGGAAATCCGATTCCTCACTCCTTTCAAAGATGAATGGCTGAAATGATCTCAGGCATACAGATGGAAAAACTACAGCTTTTGAGGACTTACTTTATTAAAACCATTTGACACCCCCTTGAGTGTCAACTATCTGGTGTTATTTGATTTTCAACATATGCACATGTATGTGTCTAACTGTATTTATATCTAGGTCAGTTGATTGTTTGTCAGTTGTTTATTTTTTTTCACTAATTGTCTGTTATGTTCAAAATGCATCTAAGGCAACTGATGCTAGCTCATTCAAGCGAGAGTGTGGAGCTCAAGTGGAAGGGATAATGTTTGAAGCTGCTATAGTTATTATTTTTGGCTGGACCAGCAATACATCAACAAATCTCCATGAGCGAGCGAGTGAGTGATGGAGTAACATCACTGCATGGTCGATCGGCCAAGTGTTGGACTTCTCCCATTGGTCGTCGCCGTTTCAGAATGATTCAGAGCAAACAGGTTTTGTCACCTCTGGGAGCATTTAGCACAGTGGCTAAACAGACTGGAAAAACACTGCAACAGCCTTCAACACTTCCATCAAGAGAAACAAGCTGCAGACTCAAAAAATACAAAAATACAAAATAAATACGAGAAATAAGAGAAGTGTGCTGCAAATGAAAAGATATGCTGCAGGAAGATAAAATAAATACATTACCAGCAAACACACTGCAACTACAGAAATGATAGAGAAACACACAAAGCCCCAAAACAAATGCAAAAGCAAAACGCTGCATATCCTAACAATACAATGGAAGCGCTCCAGGCTTGAGCTTTGACCTGAGAGGCCAAACCAAAGATACTTTATTGGAGTGTGCAGAAATCACACTGTTCCAACTTTAACATATCATATAAAAGATGATCTGAGGGAAAAACAAAAAAATGGAATTTGGGAATATGTACCTAATACATTTATCAAGATATTTTATCCATAAATGTTAAAAACCTTAAAAACTACACCTATGTTTGATGCATATTTAAATAAGATTGTAGTGATTAAAAACATGAAATGCTGTAATATTAAAAAAATAGCCTTGCACATTTGCCCCTGTCAGCCAAGGAAATATGCAAAGTTGTGCCACAAACATGTATTCTGTTTCTACAGATCCAAAGACCTGAGTGCTCAGACTGCGCTGTGTGTTTCCACCCTGAATGAGATCCTAATTTTGAATTTACCCTCAGGCTGAACGATGCCATACCTGTCTGAGCCAGACCTTGTTGGTTTTACTCTGTTCCCTAATAACCACTCAGTCAAAGCATTGGCCGAATTAGTACAGTCCATGTGCCAGTAGCCTCTGGGGGCAGGACACCAATCAACCCATGGGTACATAGAGACAAGGCAAGTGGAAAATTTTAAGCAGTATCATCTTTAGTTTTTACTCTTTTACAGCAGCTTGTTTTTAACCATGTTATATTTTTGAACACAAAATTTTAGCCACTATCTTTTCTTGCACTACAACTAAATGGTGTGATCCATGATCTAAAACCTGCTTCTGGGAACGCTTCCTTCACAGAATCAGAGCACACTCTTATTGTACGAACATGTGATAAAAACCTCTATAGTCATGTCATTGCTGATTAACCTGCCTTCATGAAGATATATTCATACATACAAACAGCAGACCACCTTGGATATCTTAGTGACTTCACCATATTCGCCTTTACTAGCTATAGTTCAGGTTGGCTTCCTCTGGTAGGGGGTTGAGCTTCCCACGATGATGTCTGAATGTGTTACCATGTTATTAGAGTGCAGGTAGTCTCTATTAAATACGGCATGGGTTCAGCTCCACCACCATCCAGCAGATTCAGTCACAAACTAGGACACATTTTGTCACTTTTAATGAATGCAATTCAATCAAATTCTTCAGTTTGTGTTCTCTGGTCTGCAGCAGTCATGACTGGGATAGACCAGGAAATGGGGTGGAGGAGATCAATTAGGGTTGTCTGCCCCCCCTACCCCTCTCCCTCCTCCCTTTTTTGCACATACACATTGTCTCCTCACCAAACCTTTACCCAAAAACCCAGGAGATCTGAAGGTCCAGCTGGCACACAGCCCAGGCCGTGCCTCCTCCCCCTCAGACCACCACCATGGGGAGTGGACCAAAAGGCTCAAACACAATGATATCCAGGTCACCACACAAACATGGCAGGATATGAAAGCACACTTCAAAATCTGAAACTGTAATTTCAATGGTAAATTAGATCTGCAGATGCTTGTCATTTAAAATTGTGACTGACTGAAGCTCTAAGGTGGTGAGGATAGAGCTAAGTTCATCTTTTACCTAAGTTTGAGTTAAAAACATATCCATATCCCTTCTATGATATGGTAATAATTTAATCCTAGCAGCCAGTGTTTAAAGATGTGATTTCTGGAAATACAAGACCAGTTACAGCAAACATATCAGGTCAAATATCTGGAGGAGACGCATGTAGACAGAAAAGAGACAAGGACCAAGGATGGATCCTTTGAAAACCCTAGTCAGAGAGAATTAATGGAGGGCCACATGGCGATTCCTTCTGTATATGTCCGTTTAGGAATTTGGAATTTGGATATGTAAAATTAAAACCAAGCAAAGCAAAAATAAAAACTTCTGCATCATCTCTCGCTGAAAACAGGCTCAACATGTAACTCATTGGATTGAAAGCAGAGGATTTTTTTTGACAAGCATTACTTCCTGAATGATCAAGCCAAGCGACACCTGTAGCTACTGGTGGGAACAATATGTAGTTTATAGTACAGGTCATTTTGATCAAGGAGTCAAGTTAATAAATGATTTAGCCTGGTCTGGTCTGGTTGCCTACCTTTTCAGTCAGAAACGGGTTGGGCCAATCATGACCATTTATCAAACCCTTTCTCAGGTTTGATGCGATGACCAGTTCAGATCAACTTAGCCTAAAGCCTAAAGGGTTCCATGTGAAACACAACCAGCTATTAATAAGTTCTAAAAAAAACTGTGCAAAGGGAGAAAAAACCAAAACCTCTCTTTCATTTAGATGAACACACAAACAGCACATAGATTTTCAACTGCTCCCCAGTCAAGATCCAAATGTCCACATTGACACAAACGCCAACAAAAAAAATCCACCTTTGATTGTTCCGGCATCCAAAATGTCACATACAAAATTCATACAAGGAAGTCAAGTCAATTCAGATTCAGGGCTACTTTGAAGACAACAAAGCCCTGCTGTCACATTCATAAAAAATAAAGGTAAATAATGAGCCACTCGGCCTCCACCGGCTCTCAGACACCACAGGATCCACCACTCAGGCGTCTCCTCAATCATCTGATTCCGACAAATCCAGTAAACAAAAGAGTGAGGATTGTTTCCACCTTGCAGGTATCCTGCACGTGGATTTGATTGGGGCTGAATGCAGACTGAAAACAAGCGCAAAAATGGCAGAGGCACATGGATGAAGGATGAACTACTCCCTGCTACTCATCTGTTGGCAGCAGACTAAATTCATGTCACACGGCTGGACTATGGAGAGTAGAAAAAACAAGCCATTTAACTGGCTGACTGGATTGGTGGGATGTGGAGGTGAAAATGTTCAAAACAAATGCAAATAACTGATCCAACAACAACTTTAATTTGATCATAGCAAACATTTTATTAATTTAATCCAGAATAATCACTCATTACTCCCCACAATAATTCAACTGAGCCAAAGCTCAAAAATGAAGATGCATGTTTCATGAACAATAGCAGTAGGTGCTAATTTCCATTACAATTAAGTTGCATTTCCTGTAAGAATTTCATGCTTTTAATGTGAAGCTGCAGAAGCAGGAAATGTTTGGTATTTAATAGCAGCAACTTCATATACCTTTTTCTCTGGGAAGGCCCCCACAGACATCCTGTCTGTAACACTGCGTCAGTGTATCAATGGACCATAGGCTCAGTCACTATTGTGTTACCTCATTCTGCTATAGGTATGGACTGATTTATTTAAATGAAAATCTTTGACCTAAATCTTTTGCATGATCCTCCTGAGCCAACTAAAGCATTATGGTGTGCTGTTCTGGAGCAGTTCAGACCAGACCAGTGGACTAGATATGAGCAATCAAAGAGCTGTTTGTGATGCCAAGAATAAATGGGCCAGTGGCTCTGTCCTATTTTATTGTGTTTAGTTAAAGTACAGGAAATGAAAAGAGAAATAAATATGAGACGTGCAGTTTGTTCAACACGTTGTCAGATAAAAAAAAAAAATTAAAAAAAAGTCTTCGTAAACAGGAGCAAGACCTTTTCCCTTTCTGGTGATGCCAGTGGATCGCAAGCTTTTAATGCAATGTCTTTAATGTAATGGGCCCCTGGAAACGCATATAACACTGTATCATCAGTGACTTTTCCTAACTTCACGAGAAGCTTCTAAACATGGTTTTAAAGTCCACTTCTACACTACACTCCACATCACTTCACTCAGTGATCACAGTTATAAAACTGTTTGTCTATACAGTATGTGGTCATGCATAGTTTGTGGGTGTGGCTGTGAGGCAACAGCGCGAACCACTGCACCACCCTTCTATATTTTGTAACCATCAAATATGAAAGCTCAGTTTGTAACAAAGAGAAATAATACATTTGAAGAACAAAATGATTGATTGGCAATGAAGGTTTAAAGTCAGTGTCAGCAAAACACTATGGTGGAGGGTAAAGGACTATTGTTGACCTCAGCCAAAAATATCAGACAAAAAAGTCCACAGCAGCTTAAAGTGCATTTAGTTGAGCCGTTATATCAACATCCCCTCAAGTGTGAATGTGTTTTTCAGAGTATCCAGGTTAGGGCCTCTTATCTGTACTTAAATAAATGACCAGAACATCCACTGCATGGGTTTGGCTGTGTTAGTTACTTCAAATAATACATATAGTACAGAGGAAAGCTAAAGAAAATATTTAAATATATACACCATGTTCATCATCTCAACATATTCACATGAAGCAGAGCATCAGCCAAAAAGTTAATACTATGTTAACAGAATTTTATTTTACTTTATTAAATTTAACAGAATTTAGTTACTGCATAATAAACAATTTGAATGAAGATGAAAAAGGATTTTAAGATGGAAGCATTATTGTGGGTCATCCACAAAGAGCTAAGAGTGTGAGTGAGTAGTTTAAAATCTGAAAATTCCCTTTTCTTTCTAACTGAAGACTCAGTTCAGAAAGGTGTTTAAAGATAGCAAAATGAATTGGTTACATTGAACACCTGATTTGTGTGCATTTAGTCTTTAAAGAAGCTGTCACTGTGGTTTTCTGCTGCCAAGTCCTTATTTTTGGTCCATGTTGGTTTTGGTTAAATGCGAGGCTAATGTTCTTCCTATTTATAGGAGGATTATGGGAGAGGCATATCCTTCCAAATGTCTATGTGTAACTCATCTCTGCCAAATAGCTCAATTTATCCACAGCCTTTAACTTGAAGAGGTCGTTCTGCTTTCACACACCTCTGACTCAGAGTGACGTCTCAGCTCCATATTATTACTTAATCCTTCAGTTTCACCGTTTACAGCAGCGGTTAAAGTTCAGACAGTGCTGATGATGATGTCTCAACAACTTCAGATGCGATTGCGTTCAGGTACAAACAGCTGCTTTGGCCCTTGTTCTCCCCCCCCCAACAATTACAATGGTGTTTAGTTGAACATTTATCTCTCACGAGATCCGTCCTCTGCAGAAGAGATCTATTCTGAACATATCATATCATATCTGACTTGGAGTCCAAATCAAAAGAAAGAGGAGCTCAGATCTCATTCTTCAGCTGACATTCAAGCCTCAGTGCTTTGAAGAATGGTGTCCTATATGTTCATGTTCCTTCACAGAGCCGTTCACAATTTCGTGCCTTTATGAAGGTCTCTTTATTTTTCATAAAGCTCATTTATTTATTAGGATAGGATTATACACTCAGCCTCTTATAAGTACTCCATTGAAAGCTTAAGTACAGGAGAACAACCTTCAAACTCCTCTGTATACTGTAACAGTTGTACTTAGCATCTGTATTATTTATCAACTGCCAAAGACCATTTCAGTCTTGGTGAAAAACAAGGGTGACCAGACTACAAAGGGAAACAACACTAAATGGAAATTTGACAACCTACAAGATTCATAAATAATCTGAGAAAGTACTGAATTTAGTCTTATAGGCCAGCTGCAAGTGTAAGTAAGGGTAGGACACTCCACTGTCATTCAAGCCCCATTTCATTGTAGCATCTAATCATCTGGTTTTTGTAGCTCAGTTTTTGTAGTTTCTTAGATGAAGCGGGAAGAGGAGGGAATTACATGCAAATAAGATCCAAGTAGATTTGAATCAGTGATTTCACACTTCTGTGGCAGCGTATGTATGTGCCACAGCCCACTGAGCCATCGGGACACCTTTATGAAGAGGTGACAAACAGAAAACTTCTCCAGGAGATAACAGAGGAGGAAGACTGCGGCAGTGTGAAGAGCACAGGGCTTGGAGAGATGCTCATGAGTGGTTTAGACTGTGCTGATGAATGTGATTAGATTAAGTGTAATGAATAAGCCTTTATGTACTTTCTCCAAACCATAAAACATGGAAATGATTTCTAGTGATTAACCAGAAGTGAGTTTATATATTGTGAGTTAATAGATTGTTAGTTTGACATTGATGCAGGAAAACAGAGGTTATAACTCTGGACCTCTATTTATCAAACTTCTGTGAATTACACTTACAAACACCCACGTAACTTTCCTACATAAATCATGGATCAGCATGGATTAAAAACTGTGAATGTGAGACAAGGATTTAACTCACATCTACACAATGGTTCACCCTTAAAAGAAGAAATACTCCCTTTACTCAATTATGTGTTTTTCTGATAAAAGGTATATGTTTCTTAATCCTCAATGTCCCCAGCAAGCAGTATCCTCCATGACTGAAAAATTAGGCCAACAGGGAAAAGCTAAAACCTGCAGTTCCTCCACAGACCACTAGAGTCTGGCTCCAACAGTGAGTCAGTTCCCATAGACTCATGTTAAAATGTCCAACTTTACAGCAATAAACATGTTTACAGCCTGGTACGAAAACAGTTTGGTCTCTGTAGCTAATTTCCTCATTTGTGACAATGAACTTTTATATAACTCACCTGTTTAAATTTTAATCAAGGCTCCACAGAAACCCTGCCCCTGTTTGTCAGTCAGCCTGGAGTCAGGTGCTGTCACAGAGGCTACGTCCATCTCTACAGTCCATCATCTCCAGTATTTATATTGTTTGATGCAAGTGCAGCCACTTTTCTAAAATACAAGCACCTCTACTCTAACTACAGGTTAGAAATGGAAGATGACTAATATTGGCTGTGATAGTATATGTCCCCACAGCCTCTCATGTACATCCTAATAGAGCCTGGTGTTTTCCCAGCAACCCCCACTTTTCCCACTATGCAGTGGAATACTACACTGATAGCAGGTTGTCTCATTTGAAATTAATGGACTAACACTGGAGAGCAATGCAATCAAGGCATGAAGTGTCATCCTGGTGTAAGAGCCACTCCAGTCCTCCAGAGGGACCACGGCCTACCCACACTGAACCTTATATCTCTTAGCACTTAGAGGAGGAACAGTGTAATGAACCCACAGCTACTATTAATTAGTTTGCATTCTCCAGCATGGCCTGATTTCATAGCTGCTGGTGTCCCTGTGAGGACTATTGGAGATGTTTAATCTATAACTTTTGAGAGACTGAAAGGCTTTAGTGAACCAGAAACATCGTTAACATGGTAATGTTCTGCACCTCGAGCTCAACAGAGGAAGGGAGGGCATGAGAGGAAGCCCTGTTGTATAGCAGACCTGTCAGACACACTAAGAGGCCTCCATCTTTCCAGTCCTAGTTTTATCAATTTCCCCAGCAATGTCAGACTGGAGCCCCTGGTCTCCTGAGGTTGGGCACATCTGGACCATCAGGTTGTCACTCAAATTGTTCTGTCCTGGCACATTGTGCTCAGCTGACCTATGCCCCCCAGTGGTTGTGTCTCCATCAAAGGGGAAGCAATTGAAACGATTAGCCTGGAAACTTCATGCTAAAGGACAGGTTCTGATTCAGGTCTGTCTTTATCCAGTACTCACATGCTAAAGTGGACTTGGAAAGTCCAAGACTACCTTCCCATTGAGAGAGGTCTCAGACAAGATCTAGTCTCTGACTGTTGCTATGTCTCAGCTCAGATACTTCAGACAGTACACTAACTGGCATGCGTGGATTTTAACACTGTGGTGTTTAGATCAAACACCTCCTCACTGGATATGACAATCTGTAACCAGCAAAATATCTGCTGGCTGCTTTCCTCATGTCACTTCAAACGTTCTACTTTCTTCTGTCAGCGACATGAATACTAGGTCACCTTTGGCCAATTTTGTGTCTTTTTTCCTTGTTTGTAAATGTGCTGGTCCCGACCGTTGATGGCAAGAAGTGTCCATTGTTTTACTTTCCATTTTTTGACCGCCAGGACCACACCATGCAGGTACTTAAAGTGCATTGCATGTTGTAATACATGTGAACGCGCTCATCTTCCTCAAATGTGTATGGAAGTAAACTAGAAGTGTGTGTACATGGTCGGGGGAACATCTAATCCTTGTCCTTTGCATAACTAATGCTGACATGAAGCTTCTGCAGTCTGAGCCAAACTGAGTGGCTATGTTCACCAGCAATGTTTTTCCATTAAAAGGAAATGCTCCATTAGACACTGCCTCCTAATAGTTGGAGGACAGTCACAGTGGATGATAGGAAACACACATCTTTAACACTGCAGACTGGGGTTAGCGTCCTGAGACTGTGTGTAGCCGTTTAGCATTTTGGTCGAGTTTTGGTCTTATCGGATCATGTCTGGCTGCAGTGGGCAGCTGTTTAACAGAAAAGCTCTAAAAAGCTATCAAACTAATCATTAGACAGCAACAGTTAACAACTAGCTGGCATTGTGGAGCATTTAGCAGCTGATGCAGATGTTTTCTTCAGGACTTGGTAGAGACCAAAAACATAGCTAAAAGAGAGTGAATGTGAGATTGTTGTGTAGATGTTAGAATAGTCAGATGGAAACAAGCTTCATATGACTGATAATGTTGCTCTGTAAGTGCTCCATGTGAAAATAAATAACTAACAAGTTACATATCAACTTAAAAGACCATGCAAATGGTCCAAGAGGCCAAAAAATCTGTAAAAGAAACAGGTTTCTTATGCTTCTAGTCATTGTCGACTTTTTGCAGCTTAGCAGGCATGTGCACTGAAAACATTTCCTCATTATATTGATGAAAAACATTATTCTAGTGCATTCAATTTCTCCCAAAATGTAGTTGCTGCTGCTGCACAGTAGAATATAATTATAATTCAGCTCTCATGCAGCTATGGTGGGTTATTTGTCCTGTTTGTTTTAGCTGAGTGGAAACTCTGAAGCTCACCAATTAACACATTAAATTTGATTGTTTCGTTCATACAAAAACTGAGGTATAAAAACAGCATGTTCCAGGTTGTGGTTTTACAGGTGCTTATGTGCCTGACTGTTTCTTTCTAAACCATTTAACCTACCCACTGTTTCACAATCAAGGGCAAATGTCTGAAGGTACATTTTCTGGTGGTTAAAAAAAATTCCCACCACCATTGTCAGTGTAAATCTTAGGTATTCCACTCTGTTTCTCCTCTTGTTTCAGCAGCAAACTGAAATTGTCTTGCATTTTTCAAAATTATGCAGGAGACAGAGGAGGTCAAACTGCAGTATCAAATTAGGAAGACCTAAAGAACTATAAATTCAACACAGTACAAATGCTTATGGATTATTATTATTATTATGACAATTATGATTAAGTGAATGTAAATGGGTTCTGGATGATCAGAATTAAAAGTGCTACATGTTCTGCTGTCTCTACACAACCAACATTAGCATAAACTGATGTTTAGTGTGGAAAAACATTCATCTTTCATAAACCTTCAACATTCATCTGACTTCACTCCTTCACTCTCAAGAGGTGGAAAGCATCTTGCTCTGCTTCTGTTTCCAACACTTTTCTTCCACTGACGTTAACTACTACTGCTACTTTGCAATAGAGAGTCACTGGATGTAGAAGTAGCACTGCTTCGGATGAACAGTATTCCACCTAGCCACAAACAGTGGCTGAATCTCTTAGCAACTGAGAATCATCACCATCATCACCAACTAATACACCACAAAAATGTACATATGGCACCTTTAAAGAGTGTATGCAGTATTTCGATGTATTACAATACACAATCTAGGTTTTTCCGAAAACTTTAGGCAAATAACTAAGAATTTATTTCTCTCCCTTTTAATGCACACAAAACTTGTGTTTTTTTATAAACTATGCTCATTTCAGGACATTTCAGGAGACCAGGCACAAATTTCCCCCGAGTGCCTTAACAATGACACATTCAATCATATCCTGATGAGCCTGACCCCACTTGGGGCCATCGAATGCCGATGAGATGATTAAATCTCAAAAGCTGTTAAGTGTACTCAAATTGGATGTGGAGCAGATATCCTTCATGAATATCACTTTGGACAAAGCCCAAAGGACAAGCTTTTTACTTGTGGAAAGAGATGAACAGGAGGAGAAATAATCATCCACCTGAGCAGAATGAACTTTACAAAAAAAGCCTTTATAATCCAAGGGGACAGGGGCAGCCCAGCTTGTCCTCTGAGTTGGCAACCACCTGGTTGCATGTCACAATGGCCTGAGTTCATGCCAAATACACAGAAGCTGTGTTCAGAGGGAATTTGGTTGTTTTGCTGATAATATAGGAGATGGTCAGATGTTATGAATTAGAGTCTGGACATCTGAAGCGGTCGGGCCACATCAGGTCACCTGGTAACTTTTGTTTTATGTAACAACATAACTACGGGTAATTTAGAGAATATTGTTAGGCTGTCAAATTAACCTGAGTGCTAAGAGGCTTTAAGCCCGTGGACAGGAAGCAGTTGTAGTTGCTGGCCTTCACTGTGGAGCACCATGAATATTAAATAATGGGGAAGATCAATAGTCTAAAGAGATCCCCACCATCTGATTAACTGGAATGCCACATAAACCTGAACCTTTTGGATTTACAGTACTCTGGCAGCACTGGACTATATGCAGTGTTCAGTAGACGAGTATGAAGATGTGGGGAGACCACAACGGAATAAGCATGAACACAATGGCGTCTAAACATTAAATCAGTAAATCAAGGAAATGCACTCACCTGTATTCAACAGAACTGAACAGGGAGTGAACAGGGAGTGAACAGGGTCTAGCTCAGAGCAGCCCCCGCCCCACTGTGCGGCTCTCCAGAGCCGGATGCGTCCATCAGGGCAGTCAAACTGGAGGAGACAGGAGAGGAGGCAATGGTGAAGAATGTGGTGGAGATGAAGTACAATCATTTATGCGGCATTTGGTTGGACAATCTACTACACTACACACAGCAACACAATCCACAGTAAATGATATAGATAAAATAATAAGGCAGCAAAACACACCTGCTGTATATATATATATCAGAATTTTATCTATCTTTATCTTCCATCAGTATAGAAACACGTCCTCTGGTATTAACTGTATCAGCATGTTTTGGAAGTGCTGTGAGCCATTATCTACTGATTTTCTCTGAAGAACCTGAAAATCCATAATCCTCTGTGTCTGTTAATATTTAGGAAATTCAGACTAGGGAAAAGTCTTTTGTTCATAGTCCAACATCATTAACTCTAATACTGCTTTTGTCCTGGACATTCAACATGGCAGACATGAAAGAGCTAGTAGAATTTTATGAGGTTTTTTTTTTTTTCCCTTTATTGACCTTATTCAAAGGTCAACTTGAGCTCAAAATGATTTTCACACGCCGCAATGGTTGAGAACAGAAGAATGAAAGGCTGTGAGGACTCATACAGAGTATACTGTATATACCACCTCTGCTGTCAGATTGGAGGCATCTCTGGTCCTCAGTGCATGTTTATGGTCTTGGCATGACAAGTACGGCTCATTCCCATCTGCCAGTGCAATCCTAGAGCTCGCCTTGCACCTCGAGCTGCTGCTTCTCTGCTGTCGTGAGAATCAAGAAGCTACCACACGTATGTTGTACGTATTTTCATACTTCTGCTGCTGACATGCAAACTTTGCTTATCCTTTGCAGTTTGTTGCCCATGTGTCTCACAGAAGCAGCAATGACGCTCCACACCTCAAACACAGCAGATGGGGTGGGAGAAAATGTATTTCCACTAGAAACACACACTTGATGGCGTGGGAAGAACAGATGTCTATAACACACTGCACCATCCAGAACACGTCTATGAACCAACGTTAAAGTGGCAATTGTGTCATTCTCTCAGGGGCGACCAAATTAAGCTGATAAGTGTCAGTGTTGGATGATTCTGCAAAACCCTGGAGTGCATTGAGCAACTATATTTTTTTATGCCAACATGGCAGCTGCTCTATGTTTAAAGCTAGGGGAAGGCAATGGACAATAAACTGGGGTTAAGATATGGTTGGCATGGGGAAATAAAATGGTTAAACTCCTGGTTAATTAAAGGCTCCTGGGGCCTTTTGAAGGGGTGGAAATGTTTGTCTCTTACACAATAGTCAAATGTGCTACACACCCAACTCACTTACTATACACAGAGCACACTACGTTCTGCATTGGCACAAATGTTGGTACAGGCCATAAGCAAATGAGATGCAGAACTGTCCAATATGGACATAATTGCAGTGGATTATGAGTTGTAGGTGGCCCTGAGAACTCAACACAGTCCAACTTCAGAGAACAACATGGCAGAGAGACAAATCATGAGCATTCAGAAAATATCATGGAGTTTCCCCCATGCCTCCTAAGAAGTAGGTTGCACACAGCCAAGTGGGCAAGTAGGTCTACTTATATTTCATGTTGCTCTTTGTCTTGTGTTGGGTTAACTTTGTTGGTTGTTGCACTACTTTCTTGTCATCAACATCATTAGCATTAGCATTAGCATCAGCGTTAGCATTATCTTAAGCTTTAGCATGTGATGATAGCATGATCGGTCAGCTCACTGAGTTTCCAAAGTCATTTAACAAATTTGTGTTACCAAATGATTAGTTGTCCATGATCTTGCTCAGGTAGAGTTCCTGATCCAACTGGTAAACAGGATGTGGCTGAGTCAAAGGGCTTTAGTAGCAAAGAGGGCCTGGACTGTACCATGTGTGGGCCATAGTGAGGCATAGGATCTTTTAGTGGCTTTAATGAGACATATGAGTTTGCTGTTAGTGTATGTCTGTGTTGGGTTAAAGGGACATTGTTTGTGTAAAAATGGCATATATGGAATAACTGATTTCAAACTATCTTTGGTATGTAGGAGGGCATCCAGTATAAAAGAGGGGTAGAGGTGGTGCAACATGGGCCTGGAGGGGCAACAGATGATAGAGCCCTGCCGGCAGGGGCATAGAGATGTTTGGGGTTTGTTTGTTTGTATGTATGACATAAGTTATCTTATGATAGTCTGAAGGCTTTATTCAATTTTTGTTAGAAACTCCATTTTGCACTATTGCACGTTACATTTGACAGTGACGATATCTTAGTCAATGCCTGCTTCCAGGAGGCCAGATCTTACAAACATCTTTACCAATGTGTCAACACATGCAAAGAGAGAACATACAGAAAGGCAGGATGTAGCACAGACAACAAAAATGTGTCCATGGGACATTAAAAAGTAATGAACACACCTGAGACATGGGGACAAGTATGTTGGTGGCCATACATGAAGTCAAAGCTAACGTAAGTTAGGGGTGTAACAATCCATCGACTACATCAATGTATCGATTTTTATTCCTACAATCCAACTACATCAGTGAGCACTCGGCAAGTTGTCCTTCACGGGGGACGTGTATTGATCTAAAGTCGATTTGCAAGGTAAATAATTGATTGTTGTATCAATAATTAGCAGATTGTATTTAAGTATGACAGACTTTATATGGATGTATTTTTAGCTCTTTTAATAGTAAAGAAATGTTCACTCTGCCTGTGTGTGAACCAGCAGCAGAGCAAAAACGAAGCAGAGTTTTCAAGTCGCATTTGAGGTCTGGCGTGTGGAAACACTTTGGTTTTTGCAAAAAAGGAGATGTAAGGGAATCAGGGATAAATTAATTATGAATAATTTTTATGAATTATTATTTTTGTTATTAATTCTTATTTTATTTATTCCTGAGTCAAATTAATTAATAATAATTCATGTATTCCTGATTTCCTTACAAGAAAATCTTGTAGGAATCGTCACATTGTGTCGATGGAAAAACATATCGTTACACCCCTAAACATAAGTGATCACATGATTCAGATGTTACTTTCGATACCTGTGAACCTGGCAGCATCTCTATTGTGTTTATGGTTGCATTTTTCTGTTTTTACATCTTGTGTGTTCAGTTGTATTTTTTCGCTTTTCAGCCTTTGCTATAAATTCTGCACCTGTGTTGTCAAATTTACAAATTTTCTTAACTGCATTGTGCTTTGTCTGTTTGTCTATCTTTGTCTATTAGGGCCTCAGTTGGGGTCAGATATTGATTTTTTGAGCACTAGGGGCAGCTCGGAGAACATACAGAGTCACATTAACATTCATTCAAGACGTGTTTGTGCGTCCAGCTGATGATGACTTTTGGTTCATAAAAAACATCTGGTTCAATGCCATGTTGACCAACAAGTTTGCTCTTTGCACTGGACGGTTTGTTAAAGGAACTATTAGTGTGTTTTTCTATTGCTACTTTGCTAACATTAGCATTAACAGCTGTTTGCTTTCAAGTCTAGAGAAAACAGAGGTGGAAAGTAACACCAGTGTTAACTCCATCAAGTCTTTTCTCCTAATAATGTTAGCACGCTAACCAGCTAGCCTGTCTCATAACTTGCATTCACATAGTGATATAGCCAAAGTGGCGATCACCACCACCTTCGGCAGCAGAGAAAACTCACAAATAGCTTCTTTAAAGAGTTTTTAGAGGCTTTCCACTGAAAACCAGCTTGTTAACAGCAGCGGGAGTCAATTAAAACATTAACGCTTCGGGCCTTTGAACAAAAAACAGTGTAGAGCTGAGGATAAGTGCAGCCTGGTGATAACACAGTTTGGGTTCACCACCTCAAATGACCCTTTTTAATTACACATAAATTTGATACATTGTTGGAATAAAACGTATTTATTAGTGCAGCTTTAAAATTGTTACCACCACATCAAATACATAACCCTGCACTTCTGTGGACCAAACTCAAAGTGGTGTTTTATCTACCATGTAACGTCATGGAGTGGTACTTTTAGTGCAAAGAGAGATCCCATAATGGCAACAGGCCCTCAGATAAGCACTGGCAAACACACTCAAGGAGAACAGATGTCTCTTGCTGCACTCCTTTGTCACGTCCATATGCAGGGCTGTGTTGCATCCTCTCATCCCACGCCTACACCTAAAAGCACAATTTTGCATATCAACATGAAACCAAAGACCGCACAATAGTAGAATAGCAGAAGTAGGAGGAATGAGATGATGCACAAATAAGATGTTGAGGTGAGTGAGGAGGGAGAGAGAAGGACAAGAGGCAAATGCACTGTGGAAGGTGAAGGAGAGTAAAGTGTTAAATGTAACCTGAAAATGTGCTCTGGCTTTGTGATGGCACTGAGTGAAAATTGATGCCGACATTTGAACATATGGGAAAATGACTGGTCACATCAGAATGGTCCAAATTATATAGATGGTCACTGGCTGAATTTAATACAGCTACATCATATATTTTCACAGGAACTCATGGGAAAGAGTCTACACCACCAGTTGTTATAGGTCCAAATGTGGCTGCAAATCCAGTGTTGAGACTTTGTTGGTAGGTCCCTATGAGCTTTTCACATCTGGACACTGCAACTCAGACTCTGTCAGCTCTGCCAAGTCCAGCTACAAATTCTTGACTAGACAGAGATCTGGAGATCCCAGTACTCAAGGATGTCAGTAATGTTGTTTGAAAGCATTCTTCATCTTGAGTTCTTTGTCTTGGCTGAAAATACATTTCAACACAACAGGTTTTACTTCAGGATCTCCCTGTATTTTATTGTATTAGTTTTGTCCTCAGTCCTCACAGGCCCGTCCCCATGGACCTGTCCTCATGGGCCCGTCCCCATGGACCTGTCCTCATGGGCCTGTCCTCATGGGCCTGTCCTCATGGGCCTGTCCTCATGGGCCTGCTCCACAGAGAAGCATCACCACAGCATGATGCTGCCACCACCTTTCACAGTGAGGATGATGCCTTAATGACAATATTCAGTGTAACATGTTTAAAGCTCAATTTTGGTTTCAGTAGATGTTGGAAACTTCTTGAAGCTGACTGCAGAATCTCCCACGCACAACTGTAGTCATATCTCAGTCACTGTTTTTCTGAATATGTTTTTGATATATTAACTATCTTTGAAAATGATCAGCACTTATTATGATCTAGGAAGAGTTTTCTCTTTCCTACACAGGTTTTGTGGTCCACAAATTCAGAAGGCACAAGCTACTCTGTCAGGGGCATTTGCATAAAAGCCTTGTTGAGGCTACACCTATAGGCTTCAATACGTCGTTCAGTCACCCACCTGCAAGCTGGACACTCCCTCTAAGCTTGGCAGGCAGAGGTACTCAGAACTATTTCAACAAAAAAAAACTATTTTTTTAGTTTGTGTCCATGTTGAAAAGTCGCTGTGTTTTCGGTTACCTGAGAAATCTACTTTGTATGAATTACAAAGTCCTCAGTGTCTCATTGTTACTGTGCTTGCCTCTACTTTACTGTGAGCATTGGCATTTCAAGGAGAACTGCTTCATAAACCGTATACTGTTCAATGCTGGATTTTTGCCATAGTTATTTCAGTTCCCACTTCATATTGTTCAGCAGGAGATTTGGGCTCACATCCATGGTTATAATGCAGACTGATACTGCATTATAATCTTGGCTCTGCAGTGTTTAACTGGGCCTGAACCTGATCACGTTAGTGAGAAGTAGCAGAAACACACACAAAAATGTTTAAACCACGTTTGCCAGTGTTGACACGGTACACCTCGTTAGCTCGGATAAATGAGCCACACTTTTACCATTCAGTTAATTTTTCAGTAATTGAGAGCACTAAAGAATAATTCATCCAGATTTACCAGCATCATAAACCAGCAACAAGCAGCTGTGATCCACATTTCTACCATATCCCTCCTTGTGGCTGCCTGACAGTGGGTCTGCTTGTCTTCCTTCACCAATCCACCTTGTGAAGGTGGACCAGGTCTGTCATCTTCTTGTTTAAGTTCAGACTTGACATGAGCAAAAGCTGGTTGGTCAACCAGAGTACAATGGGCTCTGACTGGTCAGCTTCTGAGTGGTAGAGGGTGTCCCTTAAAGAGGCCTGAACTCTAACAAAACATAGGTCCTCTTTCAGTCTGTTTAAATTTTCATCGTGTGATGAAATGTAGAATTTGAAAAATATACTCTGTTGTAGCAAGAACCTTAACTTTAGGCTATATAAATGTTGAACATGGCGTATAATGTTGAACATGAGTTCAACATTATACGCCATAATTGAGTCATGTTTATTACTGACATTATTTGAGCGTAACCTTAAACAGAATAGCTGTGACTTCACCTCCACTTACAGCACCAGCTCTCAGTCATGTTCGATACGTTTTCTAGGGCCTGAAGGATTATTAATCATGGATTCTCTCTGTTTTTCTTGTCATTTCAGTACTTTAAACAGTTTAACAACATAATGGTGATGAAAATTATCTTACAATTACAGGTTTAGGGGTTAGAAAACTGGAGGAACAAAACAAGTATTTTGTGTGTTGTTTTTTGTGTATGTTTAAGTTAGATCAGTGTGTTGAAATGTTGATCAGTCTTTTGGTTCAATGTCGTAAAACTGACAGCATTCAAACAACAGGGGGGGTAACACTATTTATAGGCTCTGTAATTACAGGGGAATGATTGAGATAAGTATATTAGCCCTCAACTATGTAATGCACTAATGAGCATAATGATTTATTTCACAGCAAAACTCATTTGCTCATAGATGTATTACACAAAACCTATAAACATACTGTATTAGCTGAATATGTTCTCACAACACAGAAGCTTGAACGTAGGATCCAGCACACACTGAAGCCAGATGGCAACCACTGCTTAATTGCTGAATAATCTTCCCAAACACTGGATTGTTTTTTTTTAAGTGTAAGCCAGCATTTCCAGACTGCATGCTGGGTGATCAGAATTTAAGTCTCATCTGCAGGGGAAATTTCTCAGCAGGGACGCAACTATTTTAAAGCAGATTAGGGCGGTGAGACTCTGTCATTCTGGTGCTAGTTTTTGCTATCGTTTACAATACAGAAATGTGTATTACACAGTAGTGGAGAGCAGTCAAGCACATTTACTCAAGTACTGTACTTAATTTCATACTTATTATTCATTACATTTGAGAAGGCTATAATGTACAGTGTGTTACATTAATAGATACGAATGATGTTGATATTTTAATATGTAGCATTATTATAGATTAAAGGCCCTGCATTCTCACACAGGTGCTTGCACATATTGTGGTCGATTAGACCTGGTCCAGTTGGGGTGGTGCAGGGCTGGGGTTTACATGACATCACCCAAGTCCACATACTTCAAAATGCATATAACTTGTCCTGCAACAAAAATAATAGGAGAGTGAGGGAGATGTTAAAGACGCCCTCCAAGGAAAATCTAGTTTTTCATCTTGTTAATGCGCATATGATGTTTTTTTATATAACAATATATATATACATATAACAAAAATAATATACAAGATAAAAGTAAAATAATCAGTTACTGCCATATCCACCTTGAACTGCACTGAACCAATGACATCTCATAAAAACAGATTCAGACAGACAGGGATTCAAACATCACAAACCTAAGGCACCAATCCTGTTAACTTGTAGGGAGATGGCGGGCTAAATAAACCTGAAACCTTATCAGCACAGAGAGCCAGAGTTAACACTGAGTTAACACTGTGTCAACCAATGCCAGTAATATGCTAATAAACAACTCACACAAGTAAAATATGCTACAATACTACAATAACTGTTCTGATATGTCTGCTAGTCTCTGACTGTGATCTCAACAGACTCATCTGAGTCTGCGTCTGACTGAGGCTCAAACATATCCATATTACACTAAATGTTTATTGTAGCAGAGTATTTTTTAGTGTTTGCAAATTTCAATTTAGTGCGTCAGCAGTATGTTAGCAAACATTTGCTACGTCATACAAAACAGAGGTTCAGTAGTTTTGTCGATATTTAGTCATATACCAAAAGTAATGGACACATTTCAATTTCTGACCTAATGATGGAGGTGGTAGAAAATTACAGCGGAACATGAATGTCTGTTGCTCTCGTATTTCAAAGCAGTCCATCCAATATTTCACTGCACTCAAAATCACAAATGTCAGCCTCATGTTGGCACTTGATGAAAAGTCAGAATCATCCTCTAGGACTTATGAATATCTTTTCATGGTAATCATTAGCTGCAGAGATATTTCAGTCTGGTCCAAGAGAATATATTTTTTCTGTTCATTCTAATGTAGCTTAACTTTACTGAACTTTAATGTCTGTGTGTGAACCAAACCTTTGCATATTCCTCTTCAAAAGGCACAAGTAGCTGCTCGTTTTGTCTTGACTGTAAAAAGTCACACAGTGGGAACTCCCAGCGTTGTATCTTTACCATGTACAGTATAGTGCCTTACCTTTTCAGTTTGTTCATCAGCCTGATGTGAAGGACAAGTACCTCTAGATTTGCAAAGCAGATGCTATTTGACACTCATTTCAGGTAAAGGTAGCCCTCCACACTGACACGTCTCAGGTAAGTAGCATTGATTTATCGAATACCTCGGCTTCCCCCGCATACAAATGATCCCAGCTGGTCTGGATCTTGAAGGGCACTGATGAGTAGCGAGCGGGAGAAAAACGTTGACCCACTGCCACCCAGCACTGTGACTCACTACGATGACTGTACTCCTCCCATCCATTCAGGCTCGCTTTTATATCTTTCACCTCTGTAAATGAGCTGCTCATTCACTTATTCATCATCCTGATGCCGTGCCGAAGACACATAATAAATGATGCATAATAAATGATGTGTGTGAGTGGTGAATTATGATGCAGCTCCAAGTCTTATCACTGGCTGAGGTGTAACGTCACACCTCCCCCTGTGACCTCCAGTTTTCCTAGTGTTTCTTGTCTCTTTGTTTTCCCCAGTCTGCTGTGTGTGTGTGTGTGTGTGTGTGTGTGTGGGTGTGTTCTTCCCCTGCAGAGGCGTGGCACAGCTGGAGCTCCAGGCACCTGTCTCCTATCAAGCTCATCAGTGTCTGTATATAAACCCCGGCTCAGCTTCCACTCGCTGTCTGATAGTTCTGCTTGACTTGTGTTAATGCAAGGCCCCCGGTTGCTCTTGTGATTTGCTCATGAATTCTAGTGTGTTATTTGTCTCCAGTGTTCATGATGCTGCTTCTGTGAGTGCAGTTCGTCGCTTGGAGCTCCGCTGCTCCCTGTGCCATTTATCTGTGCTTTTACATTTGTCTGTTCTTTACGTTAAACAACCTTGTTTTAATCAGTCACTGGTGTCTGTGAGTCTCTCTGGGTCCTAGACTAGTTCTAGCCTTTTCATAACATGAAATGAAACATTTCTCTCTGACTTTCAACTGACAATGAACTTTAATTTTGGTAATACTGCAGGTATGTTACATTATTATAGTACTGTACAGTATATGTGTTACAGTTCTAAATGTAGAGGGTGGTGGAGTGACATTACAAACATAAATACTAAAAGGCTTTGTCTGATCACATTGATGTAATGTATCTGCACAGTATATATGTTAGCTACCTTGACTGAGGCTACCAGACTGACAGACACCTACATTGGAGAGCAGTTTTGCAATACGTCTGGGTTATTATCAGTAATTGTAAGGACTCAGTCCTAGTCCCTCTCACGTCACAGAAATGTCTTTTCCTTTAGGGCAGGATTTAATTTCCTGAGTGATAAGCTGCTGTGAATGGGACCATCTGCAAAAAAACATGTTTCAACCGCCTATAAAACATGTCCACAGAAAAATCCATGGTTAAATAATGGTTGAAATGTACTCTTTATTTTGAATATATTCATTGCTTCATTTTACTGTCAAACAGACATTTCCTTATTGGGACTACACTTTTTTCAACTTTTTCAACTTTGGTAATCCTACACTTAGCTCTGTCAGATTCAGCTGATCTGTAGAGAAATACAGTGTTGCTGCTGTGCAGTTCAACGGTTCACAAAATGTAGTTTCAAAGCAAAGTGCTGTTATTTATACTGTAATATATACTTTGAACAACCCCACTTCAAATAACACAAACTATCACTTCGAAGGAGCTATTAGTGAGTTTTGCTTTAGCTGCATAGCCAACTTTAGCATGAACAGCTGTTTACGTGAAGAAACGTGTCCAGCATCTAACTTCATTCCTTTACTCACCAAGAACTGTCTGCAGAGGTGGAAAGCAAACCTTGTTCTTCTTCTATTTATCACTTCTTTTCTATTCCTGAAGTTAGCATGCTAACCAGCTAGCCTTGTCACTTTCATTGACTGAGTCACCACAGCATTGCAGTAGAAGTAATATTGTTCAGAATGCATATTATAACCTCTTGTATTTTAAATGCAACAATGACTGGAGCTCTTGACAAGACTAGTGAGTAAATAGCTGGTAATTCTAATGTTGGCTATAGTGATATTGAAACTTACAAATACCTCCCTTAAATAATAAAGGTGTATACTACTTAAAGCTGCTATTATCAATATTCACTTGTAGGGATGAACTCCCAGCAGCCACTTCACCTCTGTAGTTCCCCTCAGCGCTACAGAGCATTTTAGCCTCTTTCAGTCATTGTCATTGTTGTGGTTTTCCAGCCCACTGTCCACTACCTGCTCAGCACCACACAGCAGACAGAAACACTTACATAGTGAAGCATTCAAAGGCCACAAGGACTGGAGGTTTGGTAGAGACCAAAAAGTTCAAAGATAGTTGTTATTATTATCATTATTATTTGTATATGCTACTTAATGTCCTCTGCATACATTACTCAGTTCAAATTTTGATTAACCTGTAACATCTTATATACATGACACACTTGTCCACTTGACTGGTAATGTAACTGTACTAAATCTCCAGGACACATGCATACGTCCAGGCTCCATGCTGAGTTGTAGGCAGTGTGAAACTTACCATGACTCAGTGGTTGATATTTCCATGTGTGGGCTCTCTAAATATGAATAATCATGACTAACATTAATGACCTTTCTGGTCCAGCCAACGCCACATACCGTACAGCATTCTGACATCATCTGTTCAGCAGCCACCCACCAACACCTGATGTAAGCCAGAGGCCTGTCGCTGTTGTCCTTCAAGCATTGTCATCAAAAAATTGCCACTTACACATCTCGTACTTTGTCCACTGTGTGTGTGTGTGTATGTGTGTGTGTGTGTGTGTGTGTGTGTGTGTGTGTGTGTGGTGATCTGATGGAGAACATGAATGAGTCACCCACCTTTCTGTCCCCCCTCATCTGCTCCTACGTGTTGTTTTTTTCAGTCCGTCGACGGTATGTATGACTGAAGGGGAGCTGGGTTTTCTCAGGGTGACTCACTGCTGAAACTCCAGGTTCTGATTCCCACTGGGTCTCTGAGTGAGCAAGAAGACAGTCAGGCAGCATTTGTGGCCCTGAACCAAGGTTCATTTAAATTCACAGCAGAAAAACACCATTTTCATTAAATTTTCAAACTTTCAAACAAAGTAATTTACTGACTGTATTATGTAATATCACTTTTCTGGACACAAACATTAATAATCTTTGTAAAACACAGTTGCAATCCTCCATAATATTTTCATAATAGACATATTTTTCTACATTTGGCCCTTTTACATCCTCTTATCCTTAAAATTGAATCCATCAATGAACCCTTGCTTTCTTATAGCACATAGCTGTAGATTTCTGCTGCCATGGTGGAAATGTGCACCAAGAGTAATGCCTTAAGAATAATGTTTTTGTCATCTGGCATTGCTGTGGTTTCCTGCATTATTATATTGTGCTGATATTCAGGACTCTTTAAATGTTTCTCTGCCTCTGTGTGTTTTTCAGTATATTAAGTTCACTGCAATGTTACAGTACAACACTAATGCTTAAATGTGTTCATATTCTACAAAAACAACTGTAGGTAGATGTGCAGCATTGTTGCTATTGCACATTGCACTCCAAGAAAATATACTGTGTATGTATAAATAAAGTTGCAGCATATTTGTTGTAACTGTGGCCAAGTCTTAACTCAGGGAGGGGTGTTGCAATCAAGCCAGGCCCAACACACACTTATGTAAAAGTGCAAATTAGTGAGGTAATCACTCTGCGTTTAGTTTTCAAATTTGACCCCTATTCATAATCAATTCTAAATGAATGAATTAACAATTCATTGTCTCAAATAATTTACTGCTTCATAATTGGGTGGCAGAGCATAATTCAGTGGTGTAATATTGTTTTGGACCAAGCCAGCTGAGCTTGGATTGACCCTCATGTTAATTCATTAGTTCTTGTTGGCGCCGCTGACTGCGGGCTCCTGCCTGTGCCCGAGAGGCAAAGACAAGTTGCAGTGGAAAGGCTGTAAAAACATGCAGGATCATTTTCAAGCTTCACATTAGGAAAGAAACGACTGCAATTGATTCGGGTTCTGCATAAGTATAGTTGCCAGGTGGCCATGGTCAGAGTTTTGACACCAAGGTAAAGGTTGGATCAGTGTGAGCTTGTGTTCACAGTACCTACGCACTTTGGATGGTGTCAGGTGAGAAATGATGCAGGGAACACTCACTGTCATGTAATCGCAGTTCTCAGAGCTCAACAGTGTGACGTCCTTTCAGCGTGTGAGCTTTTACATGACTGGAGTCTCTGAGAGGACAAACTGTTCTGTCAGCTGCAGCAAAGGTCTGCGACTTAAAACCAGCTGCTGGGTGTTTATGTAGGTAGTAAATCAGTCAGGATTGTACTCATAATCAGCTGATATTACTTTAATGCAGATAGATCAGCATTGGTGTATATGTTGGCCAGAAGTAACAGTAAGTGAATAAGCTAATGCTTGACAAAAAAAGGTTTAATCAAAAAGCGGTGTCTCCATCAGTTTGTCATGCTTTGTGTTGATGTTGACTGTTGAGTGTACTGATGTACTATCAGCTGATATAAAGGTATTTTAACCTCCCAAATATGAGAATAGCTTATTACTGGTCGAGCTGCATGTCAACACCTGCAACATCTGATTATTTTGGCAGTGGAAAGAAGCTGTAAACACAACACCAGCATACTAAATGATGATAAACTAAAGGTAATTTGTTACCACACAGTTGCTTACTTGTGCATCCAGTTACACAGCAACATTTGGAGTCATGTTTCTGGCTCCCAGTTTTATATTGTCTCTTTCTGGTTTCCATCTGCTCCTGAGAAAAACAACTCTTCAGCTGCTGATGTTCTTCAGCCAGTAGCTGATTTGTGTGTTTGGTGTTTGGTGCTGTACAGGTGATGTACAGGGTTATGAAGCAGCTGCCTGCTGCTGTCTCAAAGCAACATCGATGAGAAACCAAAATGAGCTGAAAGACACTAAAATGATCTGTAGAGCTGTGGGATGGAGCCAGGTGATAATTCTCTGGGGGAGCAGTCAATGTAAATATAAACTATTGATTAGAACTGCTTTATTAAGATAATGAGACCCAGCAGTGAGGCAACAAATACACAAAAGCAGATACAATTATAATAATTAGGCCAGGCTATAAAACAGGTCTACACAACACAACTATAGTCATGATAACGAAACACATTATTAACCTAACAAACTGATCCAATTCAATGAGTCATAACATTATGACCACTGACAGGTGAACCAATAACATTGATCACCTGGTTACCATGGTTACCTGTCAGTGGTTCATATATCAGGCAGCTAGTCCTGAAGTTGATGTGTTGAAGCAGGAAAAATGGTCAAGAGTGAGGATGTGAGGGACTTTGACTTTGACCAAACTGTGATGTGACGACTGAGTCAGATCTTCTCCAACACTGCAGCTCTGTGGGATGTTCCTGGGCTGCAGTGGTCAGGACCTACCAGAAGTGGTCCAAGGAGGGAGAACCACTGGACCACAGACAGGATCAGGGGTAAAGGCTCAGTGATGGTGGTGGGGAGTGAAGGCTGGACCCTGTGGTCTGATCCAACAGAAGAGCTACTGGAGCTCAGACTGCTGAAGAAGTTCATGCTGGTTCTGATAGAAAGGTGTCAGAGCACAGAGCATCACAGTTTATTGTGTATGGGGCTGTGTAGCCTCAGACCAGTCAGGGGGTCCATGCTGACCCCTGTCCACCACCAGAAGCTCCTATAATGGACACAAGAGCATCAGAACTGGACCGTGGAGCAATGAAGAAGGTGGTCTGGTCTGAGGGATCAGGTTTTCTTTTACATCATGTGGATTGTTGGGTGTGCGTTTATCTCTTACCTGGGGAAGACATGACACCAGGATGTACTGTGTAATGCAAAACAAAATAAAAATAACAAATAAATTCACATTGATATAACAGAGAGTTGCACTGGGATTGGCTGAAAATGAAAATAACCCGTGTTTATAATAATGGGAGCTAGAAAGATTTGAATAATATTACCAAGTCTTTACTGAAGGAAGTTTTAACTAGAAAATTAGAAAAATCTTCAATCACATGTGAATCTTTAATCTGATGATGTTGATGATGATGATGATGATGATGATGATTAGCCAATGAGCATCCTGAAGTTGCTGCCCCCACAATACACTAATGTTAGTGATGCTGTGTTTACATTCCAGAGTGACACTGATGGGAAGGTGCATTAGCAGGTTCGTAAATGATGAGAAATGTTTTGAACATATCTCACCATCGACCTGCTGCCGCCTGAAAGCAATGTCACCATGTTTACATTGAGAATAAGGGGAGGGCTGCATCCACATCAGTTTTAATCAGATGACCTGGTAAAAAGTGATGAGGGTGCAGGAGTTCAAACAGTACTTCAAGCAGTGAGTCCATGAAGCGAAGCTGAAATTGGTTTATAGTGGAGCAGAGATTAGTGTGGAATTAGCTGTGGGAGAGAGTTGTTAGATTAATGACTGCACTGTCTGAGGTTACAGGAAGAGCAGGTGATGCTGCCAAAGGTTTTGTTTGGATGCAGAAAAGCAGTCGTTCAGTTCATTTCACCTTAGTTTCTTCACTATTTGTCTTTTCTGAGTTTTTTTTTTTTTTTTTGGTTACGTGGTGACCTACAACATGAATAAACTAAACTGTCTGGCTCTCTCTTATTAATATTTCAAACAGTCTGCTTTGGAAATGTGTTTTTCATTAAGTTCTATTGGCAGCCTCATGATTAACACAGAGCTGCAGATAATTTATTTAAACGATCCATATTAGATGTGCAGGAGAGTCAGAGAGGGACGTTTTCTTCTGCAGGGTTTAACACAAACTTTTATAGAACAGCTGTGTGTGTCGCAGCGTTTTTATTTTTGTTGATCATTCACATGTACATGTAGTATTAGTATTCCTGTATGAAATCAGCTCAGTTCCAACAAATAGTAATGATCATAAACCACTGTCAGCTCATGGTGCCTGAGGGAATAGCAGCAGTAGGTTACAGCACAAAGATGGACACAGACAACATTATTTGGAGATTAGCATTTCATTTTCAGTCCAAAGCCCACCACAGTGCACATAAGGTTGATCTCTACACCACCCAAACATCCCATCTACGCTGTTTGAGTTGATGCTGTCCAGTCAAAGTAAAGCACACTTTCAAATGCAAATGAGCTCTGTTGTATCTTTGTGTTGTTGTCACAAGGGGGCGATGTTGCTTCTTTTTTGTTCATTAAACACTGAAACTGCTCCACAAGTCTCAACAACATGCAGAGTGAACTCACATCATCATCTTTGGTGCTGAGCTTGATCTACAGCAGCTGTACTCTCTCCTTAGCTTCAGCTAATTCAAATACATGTAGGTGTGTGGACAACACAACAATCACAGATTCACAAATTCAGGCAGAAAAAGCTGAGAAGAGCAAACTGAAGAAAAAGAGCCAGAAGTGTGATGACATGCATGATGAGGAGGAGCAGAAAAGAAACATTTTTACTTTGGTCATTGTTATAGTTCATCTTTTTTTATCATACACTCTGTAACTGTGTTTGTGTGTAACATATGAGTGTGTGCAGGTGTGTGTAATCATGTGGTTCTGATGTGTGTGTCCATGCCTACCTATGTTGTGTTATATATGTGAGGATGTTTTTATAGTGATGGTTCATACTTTGAGGTCGGAGCGAAATAAATAAACAGGCAAAATAAGCAAATCCTTATAATATAACTGTTATTTGATAAATAAAACAGGAAACAGAATGAATGAGGAGAAGACGTCACAGGATGTAAGGTGGTTAAACTTCATGCTGCTTCCTCGTGAGGTTGGGGTGTTGCACTGGGTGAGGGGCAGACTGGGACCACAGGGCGGCAGCACAGCACCACAAAGACGGTTCTACAGCAAGTTGGCAGCAGGAAGCGGTTACACAAATAATTTCTGAAAAGTAAGTCCCTGCTGTTTTCAGAGAAACATTATTATTTAAAAAAAATAGCATGTTTCTATGATTTTTTCATGAGATTATAGTGTATGATGATGATATTTAATATCCAGAATATACAGCCTACTTAGCCATCTGCATCCAGAGGTAAACACAGGTTTTCTTTATTAAGGAGTGACTACACTCGTCCTTCTACACAGGGACACATGGCCTCCCTGTGGTGTGTGAGAGAGTAAAATCCATCCTAATGATACACTTGGTTCACCTATGGCTTTAAAGTGCTGCTGCAGGAGCAGGAGCAATAACACTGAGGAGGCAAAAAGAAGAGAGGGGGGCAGTAAATCCAGACCTGTATCAAATGCTGGGTGCCAGTAAACTGCAGCCCGGCTCTTTTCTTCGATGATTCTTCCTGCTGTCAGAGCCAATTTACACGGACCCCAGTGCCCCCACCACCCCTTACCAACCCCCCTTCACTTCACTGAGAACAGCCTGCCAGTGATTTGGCTGTGGGCAGGTGTATTGCACTAACAGGTAGCCTGTGAGCTTCCACTGACCTGACAGAGCAATTAAATCACTTTCACAGGGTTTGCTTCGTGCACCCGTGGGCCACGACTGTCATTCGAGCATTTAGCAAAAGGATAGTGTGTATTGTGTAAAGGGGAGGGCAGGGGAGGGGCATGGTTTGCTCTCTGGCGTTCCGGCTGCGAGTGGCTGAAAACTGTGGATTAAGCGAGGGGTCGTGGCCTTGCTGGCGGGATTTTTCTGAAAATATAGCCATGCCCCAAAGCAGTGTTTTCCCTTCAAATATATAAATAATGTTTGACAGCACGAGTGCATTATTAACAGAGGAGGATACCACATTAAAACTCACTTTAGAGGAGATGTTCCCTCTGTTCCAGCGGGCCTCCACATCCCATTCAAAGCTTTGGTTTGGCATTTGAGAATCAAGATTACAACACAAATCTAATGGATCTAATGGATTATACATGAACAAAACCTCAATGACAAAAGAATAATCAAAGTAATAATACAATAATCAGAGCAGAAATTGTGACATGAGAAGCAAACAGTGACTTTTTTTCACTGAGTATCAGTGTGTGTGTGTGAAGATAAGACAACCAGGCCTCAGACCTCTGGATCCATTGGAGCTTTACCTCCTGATCTATAGTCTATATTTAATACTGCAGATGGAGCGTTGAACCACGTGACGCAGATAATCCACAGATCCTATAGACATGTTGTGTTCACGTGGAAACGACCAGAAAGCTGTTTGAAGCTGTTTTGAATTTCCTTTGTGATTTTCTTGTGATGTTGATGACTGAATTATATAGACAATAGGAAGGAAAATCTCTTTTTACATAAAAAATGCATTCAAAAGTTAAAGTTAAATTACAATATGAAGGTGAAAATGTGAGTTGCTTTATTTAATTGTATTAATTTATCTGACAGATGCGTTGTATTAATTTATCTGACAGATGGACATAAAATAATTAAAATCAGCCTCACACTGACACAGTTTAAATGCTGCTTTCATAGTCATACATCAGAAATTATATTCCAATCATATATATGACAAACATGGCCATTTAATGCTTTACTTAACACTTGACTACATTTTGCCTCTTCATACTAACCTCTAACATACAATATAACCAATAAATTACCTAGCAGTACATAATAAAAACAGAATAACAGAATAACCAGACCACATATAAATGCATTGGTAATAATACTGAAAAAATTCATGAAACCAGTGAGTGTGAAAGAACAAGGTTTAATAGATATTACAGAGGAATGTTGTTGCCTTCTGATTTTTAGAAACAGGAAAATGTCATTTCTTTCTCTGAAGATGTTCTGAAGTCAATTTACCTGGATTGAAGTTTACATTTTATTTGGTTAAAAAGTTCCTCAATTATCTATATTCTTATATATGTCTGATAATTAAAGACATTTAGCGGTCATCATCTTATATTACAGTACAAACGTATTTACTTTTATGTATTTGTGAATATTGTACCGCATGACTTTCTGTGACTTTGGCTATTTTTAACTTTTTTATTATATCAAACTCTTCAAACTCTGATAAATTGAAAATTAAATCCATTATTACAGGTGATTCATCAATAACAGTTACATTCATTTCTAATAATTTCAAACACACACAGTTGATGGTACCTGCTGCTTCAGAGAGAAGAGAAGTCAGGGAATGAGTCGTTGCACGTTGATCGTGGAGTCAATGTCCAACTTGTCTGGAGCTAAAAATTGTGCAGAAAATCCTCTCAGGATCCAGAATGGAGTCTGGCCTGGACCGCCAGCATTCCTCTGTAATCTCAGCCCTGCACACACCCTCAACATTTGTTCACATTCACTCTTCCTTTCTTATCCTATCACACATCTCCAACCTCCCCGTCCTCTGCAGTGATACTGAGTCAAACAAAACACGGACTGGTCACTTTTTCTGCTCTGTCAAAATTGTATATGTTGTAACAGATTTCCAAAGAAAAAGAGAGCAGTTTCTCACAGTGGAAGAGGGAAGATACGTGTGGACAGAAATAGAAAGGAATGAGGGAGGTTGGTGTTTAAAGGAAAAAGCCTTCAGGGAAGTGTAAACTTCCACGAAGAGGATTTCAATAAAAGCTACTTTTACACTTCAGAGAACTGACATTGTGTTACTATCATTTTCATTTTGTACAACTACAAGTCAAGCATCGTGGGACGTTTGTAGCTGAAAATCTATGTCACACTTGGTTAGTGAATTTACAGTATTTGTATCTACATGAATCTTTACAAGCCTTCATGCTTTCTCTACTGTTCAGGCTTCGAGTCTTTGATCAGCTGACAGGAAAATTATGTGGGTTAAAACCTTTTGTAAGCTGTGTAAGGACCAGGTTACTACACAAACTCTGAATCCAGAACACAACATATTTACTATTCTTAACATAAAAATGACTTTTTGTGCAATAATAAAATATTAAACTTTAAATCTCCACCACACAAAAGCTAGCCAGTTAGCATCTTAACTACTTTACTTAGCTAGTTATGTTCAGTGTTATTTAAATTTATAACAACACAAAGGATTTGCAGAATAACATCAAAACAATCACTTCTACTAAAGGTTTTTTACTAAAGAATTCACAAAGAGTAAAGAAGAGAAATTTAAATTTGTCCATAGGAACAAAACAATTTTAAAACTTGTTTTGCTTGTAGATAAAACAATGGAAGCACTGGTGACCATCACAGACTGTCTATAAATGTGGACATAGACCCCTGGTCTGAAAAGTGAAACCAATGCTAAAAAGCTTTAAACCTTCATTCTCTCTAATGTCCATCAGGGGGCGACTCCACTGGTTGTTAAAGAAGTCAGATTGTATTGAAGTCTATGGGAAAATGTCCCTACTTCTCCCTTGATTTATTAGCTCAGTAAATGTTTTCCTAATGAGTTTATGGTCTCAGTCTCTAGTTTCAAGTCTTCAATACAACATGATGTTCATCTTTTTGGTCCCATTTAGAGGAAAATAGACTGTTTGAATTGAATTGACAGACTGTACCACACACAGTGACCTGCCTGATAATCAGGATAGAGTACAGAGCAGGTCAGATCCACTCTTCACTCCTCCTCAGCTCCACCTTCTCCTCCAAATATGGACTTCAATCCAATCTGACTTCTTAAACAACCAGTGGAGTCGCCCCCTGATGGTCATTAGATAGAATGAAGGTTTAAGACACGCATTGGCTTCACTTTACATCGAGTCTACTTCCACTTTTTTTAAAAAGTTTGATGGTCACTAGCACACAAGTTCAAGCAACTAGCACAACAACAGTTGTTTATTGTTAAAATTGCTTCATTCCCATGGAAAAATTTAAGTCTCTCTTCTTTACTCTTTGTGAATTTTTTGAAAAAAAAGCTTTTGATAGGAGTGGGTGTTTTGATGTTGCTCTGACAATCCTTTGTGTTGTTATGAATTTAAACATCTGTCTATGAAAAAAATCAATTTAAGGCAAATGTGACATTTCGCACTCATGTCTGGTTCATGAGTGACAGCACAGAGAAATTAAATATGGAACAGATGGTACAGATGGTGTGCAGAATATATGAAAATAAGTTCTGTGGTGTCAATTTATAGAAAATGAAATCCACTGTCTTCTGTGTAACAGAAGATCAGCTTTTCCTTGCTCCAAAAGCACTTATTAGTGATGGGCAAGTGGCTTCCCTATACAATATTTGCTACCACGCTGTCAGAGCTGCAGTTCAACATTCAGCACGTAAAATGTAAAGCAACATGCTGCTGAAATGGTTTAGCCTTGTGATCCTAAGTAACATCATTAAATATGTATTTTCGTGATGGTTCATCTCTAGGAGAGACACACACAGTCTCCCAGGCCTGAAGAGTTAATGAAATCTGAACACATGCATGCAGAGAGAGAGAGAGAGAGAGAGAGAGAGAGAGCGTTTGCTTTGCACTTGAAGCATTTTAAATATGTCTGTGGCTTTTAATTAGAGTGGAGTTTACTTGGGCGGTTTTGTTTTTATTTATTTATTTTCTTTACAGAGACATGTATTATTTCCTTCTTTAGGAAACACTGTATGTATATGTATATGAGATATTGTTAGATAAATGAAATCCCCCTCCTCATTATTGTAAACATCCATATGGAAAAATCTGCTCTGTTTTTATGTGATAGAAAGTTCAGAATCCGCAGTGAGACATCTGTCCAAGAAACCAGCAGAAGAAGAGTGTGTCATAATACCTGTTTTATTACTGCTCCAAAGTTTCCAGAGATGGAAGACATATTTAGATATTTTACCAATACTACTGTTTCAATATTGGGCACTGAATTCAAGATGTTTTCCAGTTTATTAGGTACGCCCAGCTCCTGTCCTCAATAAAGTTAGAATGTTTCCCAGCTTTTGATGCAGCTGTTGATTCAACTTTCATTTTTTATTTTTCAAGCTGCACTTTGTTGTGCTGTTGCAATGTATTATATATATAACAAGTACTTCAAAATTCACTACACTACTTCAATACATGTTCTTATTTATTTTGCACCACTGGTTATATCTTAAGGACTGCTGTCTAAAGGTACGCTGCACTTCAAATGACTCATAAATATAATGAACTTTAATGTTGCTTTAATGTGTTAGTTTTTGTTTGAAAGTCTCTTCGATAGCATTGTGTTTCTAAAAAATGGCCCTCAGCTCAATGGATCAGCACATCATATGTCTTTCATTAATGAAGCAGCCCAACGAAACTGCTGGAGAAATCAAGAAAAGCTTTATCTGTTCAGGTCACCTTGGAGGGGAAGGTGAGCTTTCTTGATGAAATCAAGAATAGCAGCACAAGCCAGATGCAATCCAGTCCCAGTCCATGTTAATGAGCATCGGCTTAGTGAGCGTCTCACCTCATCAGGAGTAAAAACGGGGAGGGTTGGGGGGCAGAGCAGAAGCAGTGGAGCACACTGAGGTGATACTGAGCCCAGCATGTTGTGGCAATGCATCTGGAAGCATGGCACAGGGCCAGTCCATCTTTCTGATTTTTTGTTCCTGTTTGAAGCTGACTCATGTTACTGTACAGATGTTGGCACATTAGGGGCGGATAAGTGAGGTCAACAAGCAGAAGTATGGGATCAAATTAGTCCTGATTGTGCCACATCGGAGGTGCCAAGGGAGCACTCGTCACTGAGACGTGCTCCTTCAGACCCAACCAACCGGGCAGTTTGTTGGCCTTAGCATCCTGCGCACCATGCATGCACGGCATGCTGAGATTTGTCACAGCTGTGGGCAGGCAGTACAGACATTCGGTCAGTCTTGGCAACTGGAAAGGAGGGACAGGTGGAGCCGAGCTCATCCGATTGAGTCTTGCATGCGTGAGGGGGCTGACTGAGCCAAAGCCTCATATTATTATCATAATGCAGAAATCCAGAACATGACCCCTATCAGGGCTGCATGTTGATGCCTGAAAAGAGTAAACGCATTGGAAAAACACTGACCGATGAGGACACACGGCTTTACACAGTTCATTGTCAGTGCCAGCCCTCCAGTGGCTTGGCTATTTAATAAATGATTTCATTATGATTAATATTTTATTAATGGAAGAGCTTTAAAGGTAACATCCACGTGGATAAGCAAAACAACTGCATAGTGGGAAAATTCAGGTGACAGGTTCTGTCAACAACAGATACAATGAGAAAAAGAAAAAAAATGTGCATTATTTCTACCAGAGCTTGGTAGCTGTGTTCCACTGGTACAAGTCACATACATGGAGAATATGGGAGATGCATTTGTATTCAAATGTGCTACATGTATGATTAATCCTGACCTTGGCTATTGCATCAGAAGTATTTGATTAAACCATTTCCATTTCCACTGAACTGAAGCCCAGCGGTGCTAATTTCATTATGAGAAAGGTTGAAACAATTAGTCTTTTAATGTCTTTCCTTCACCTCCTTTAACTCAGCTTTCACCAACAAAAACTGCTTTAAGGATTTTTGTACTTTTCACAGAAAAAAATGAGATACACATATATTTTATGCACCATATTAAAAGTAATGAATAAATAACTTGTATGAAGACAAAAGGAAATATAAATATTATGCCTTGGCTGCTGTAGAGGCCATGGCAGCATTGTTTGCTAATTACAAGATGAAATAAATTAGCACAACAAAGATTTTAAGGAGCGAGTTCATTACTATCACTGTTCATCCTGATAAAAAAAACACTGAATTTGAGCGCTGTAGCATGAGCAAGAGAAAACCAACCACTGCCTGTTAGGAACCTGTTACTACTTGTTATTAAAGTTTGTAAATCCAGGTTTAAGGTTTTACTTGTATAATGGGGCATCACATTGTTTCAGACACAGCAATGACGTTGGTCTACACCCTGGAAAAGTCACTAGTCTATCACAGTGAGTCATCATTTACTACCTCAAAAAGCAGAACCTTTTCCAACATCTGTTCACTGTGGTATCTGACTGAACTAAGACTTTTTGTTTTTTATACCCTGGAAAGAAAAGTAAGTGTGAAAGTGTTTTTATCATTTCAAACCACTGGTCTAGTAGATAACTAGCTTTCTCTTTGTTTTTTGTTTTTTTTTCAAAGGTGAAAATAAAGGTTGGCTTGTGTGAAATGCTTATCACAGTATTTATGAAGACTGACACCAGTATTTTACAGTGGCTCTCACAGGCTTTGGCCTTGGTCAGCTGACACCAACAGGGTTGACACAGCACTGTATATTCAGGACAAATTACAGAAGGACTTCACATGGTGGGATGACAAAATGCACCATGAGAGGAATAGTAGGAGAGAGAGGGTGGTGTAGCTGCACTAGAACAGCATGATGCTAACAGATTGGACAAGATGCACAGATGACAGATGTGCAAAATTTGCCTAGACTGAACGACTTAAATTATGAGCAGATTAGCAGGGTTCATTCAGTCTGTCAGTTCAGGGTTATGTGTGCTAGTGTGTATAGGAGAGAGAGGGAGAGAGAGAGAGAGAGAGAGAGAGAGAGAGACAAAAAGAGAGAGAGACAGAGAGTGTGCTTGACAGGCTGGTTTGCAGGATGACTGACATTTTATCTGTGACAGTAAATTTTGATCATGTATAAAAGTGTGTTGTTTTGACACCTTTACAAACCGAAGCCACTGAAGTGCAGCCACATTCCTCCTCAGGTAGACCTGAGAGGAACCCTGCTGGCGTTCAGCCTGGTTTGATTTAAACTTGCTTGAATAAAATGGGAAAAATAACTCTCCCTGCCACGCCATCCTCGCTCTGCCAATCAATTTCCTTTCACCTCCACTGCAGCATATTCTGTTTGTTGCAAACTCTCATGCATCACTTCATTTCCATGCCTTTCTCCTTGCCTCTTCTCCCGCTCACATATTTCTCATTCCACCTGACCCTATTCACCACTATTAATTTTTGATTGTGGTGTAACCACCTTCCTTCATCTCCTAGAGACCCTGGGTCAAGGAGCCTATGAAATGCAGCTTGTAAAGACCCATCCGGCCTTCCCCTCTGGCTCTGAGTCCACGTGTGGCTCGCTCATGCCTGCTGTCAGCTCCCATTACCTAATTGGAATTGAGATGCATCTGGCCTGCGTTTTTGTCTGCACTGCAGTCCTGGCCTGGTGGAGATACCCCCCCCACCACCACCTCACAACAACTCACCCTCCTTTACGAGGACTCTTTTCCATGCTTCCCACTGGGAGAGGCTTCCTTCCCCCCTGACGTGTGGTCAAACAGTCATTTACATGGCTAAAATAAAAATGAGAGATGGCACCAAGCAGATCACAGCTGACTGCAGGAAGCCAACTCCTGTGGTTCTCTGCGGTTAATAAGAGCACTGTTTAATTCATGAGATCTGTCATGCTACAGTGGCTTCATCTTCACTGTTGGTAAAAAAAAAAAAAAAAAAATTACAGCCGCTTCTGTACTTCAAACTATTCATCTGTCAGCATCCATGACCTTGCATGTCCAGGAGTGAGACCCATGATGAGGTTTCTCCAGCCACGCTGACATCCACTCAGCTTTGAGCATCATGACGCTGGATCATCAGACATGAAGACACTCGGTTCACATTATGGACAGTAATTTTTTATTCCAACATAGGCAGGATGATTCCTCCTTCTTCTGTGGGAGGAAGTATGAGTAGCCTGTCACATCAAATGGATTATGCCTCATTTATATCCATTAACTTAGCAGAGAAACTACTGGCAAATGACCCAAATTTAAAAGTGTCTGAGGACGGCTTTTGTAAGGAAATGAGAGCTTCAGAACAAAAGGAAGAGTGTTAATTGTAAGAGATAACTTTGTTCCACTCTTTAGCTTGTCCCTCATATTCACTACACTGGTACTTTTATTATTCTGCATTCATTTTTCACTAAAATGCAAATGATAGGATGTGAAAGAGATTCATTACTAGGAAATAATGTATTGGTTTAAAGTCTTCATTTCTTTAGAAATGGAGCGGGAGTTGTGATTAGAAGAGAGTTTGTCCTCTTCATTACACTCATTGGCCATCCTAAACTTTCCCATCTTTTCTGCCTGTCTGGTCTGAGACAAGTAAAGGTCATGTAAAAGCAGATAGTTTGATCTTTCTGCATCCCTGAAGTAGTGGTTTTAGATGTTTTTCTTAACATAAAGGAGCCTAAAATACTTTCACAAAGAACGAGTGTAATACAGCCAGCTTTAGTGAGATTTACAGCCTTGCCTTGAATACTGAAGGGTCTTCAGCTCTAAGAGTGATGAGCTGAAGGAGCAGAGAGGGATAGCAGATATCTGACTTTCATTTTCCCTGAGAACAAATGTGTAGCCACTCTGTGTTGAGACCAAAAGACCAACATAATTTATTTGAAACAAAAGGCTTTCAGTCTGGCCCTTTGAGAAGCTGAATGTTTCTCAGCTCACAGCAGCAGCCGCATAATTTTTGGACTAATCTGAGATAATGCACATAAAAGCAGGGCTAAGACACTGACGTACATCACCAGTACCTCAGCAGGGCCGGAGGAGTTTAAATGACCATTTTTAATAAGTTAGAATCAGGCTGTTGAACAAAAGAGATGTGTAGTTGCTGTTGTTGTCCCTGTTTAATGGTAGTGTACCAAAGGCCCACAGCTGATTCAGGATCATGTAAAGTTGATTCCACGGGAGCTCAGGCAAATCATTGGTCTGATATTTGCACCAACATCACAAGCACAGCCGAGAGGTTAAGTTCAGTGTCCAGAATTAGCTGAATTAGCTGCAAACAGCTCGCCAAATGTGACAGCACCCACCTGTCTTGCCCTGACCTGGCATGCCCTCAATTATACATAACTTTAATCCTTTATAAAATGTAAACATACATATATATATATATATATATATATATATATATATATATAAAACAGCAGTTATATATAAATCCACCCCTCGTACAGTCGTTCATGAAGGAGGAAACTAGCTGTAGAGACCAAAGTGTTATTTGTACCAGGCTGTAAACATGTTTATTTCTGCTGTAAAGTTGGATATTCAACATGAGTCTATAGGGACTGACTCACTGAGCCAGACTCTAGTGGTCTGTGGAGGAAATGCATCTGCAGCTCTTTAGTGTTGGCTTCATTTTTCAAACCCCACAGGTCTCCGCTTGAGTAAAACATTGGACTCTACTTTGACGTTCTAGGCACAACCATTAGCCAGCACAGCATTGCTTTTACAACATTTAGCCAACTTACATTAGCAATATTTACAGAACAAATTCACAATACCAGTAAAAGAAAGTTAGCTAACATTATCATGCTACTGTAGCTGTTACCAATGAGACTAACAGACATGTAAAGTTATAAAGCCACCAAGTGACTGACACACAGGAAGAAAACCAGTTCTGAGTCAAGCTGGAGCCTTCAAGTTAGTCCAATAAACAATTCAGCCCTGAACTTATTCCCTGGGCCTGGTCCACACAAATGATGGCACAGACTCGCTGACTGTTTTTCACAGTCCAACAGTGTTGTTTAAAATCTTGCATATATAAACTTTCAGCCTTGGTGACTACATGTGCATTCAAACATGATAAAAACATAAATCAAAGAAGATTAAAATTATAATTTCTTTGAAGTGTATTTTATCTGTTGGGTTTTCAAAAAATGATCCAACTGAGATGCGTGAGCTAAATGGAGAGGGGGTGAGAAATGTCATGGAGCCCCCCCCCCCCCCCCCCCCTGGGTTTTAGGTATTGGTTGGTTCCACAGAGATGAATGTTAGCTTCATTTATCTTGATTTGAATGATATTTTGCTGAGTATATCAACATGTCTTTTTGATGCGTGTCAGCAACACAACTGATTGTAGCCACCTGTGTGAAATTGGCCCTAATTGCCGAGGCCCTCCCTGATTGTCCACAGACCCCACGTGACAGGACAAAGTGTGTCTAAAAAACAGCACATGGGTTGGTCTGTTGTTTTTTGTTAGTGTGGAAGACTGGGGAAGCCTGACTTTTTTGGGGTTTTTTTTAATTCAAGTGAAGATCAGACTCTGCAATATGTTCTCTGTCATTTGTGTGTGTGGCTGGCCTGAATAAAGAATTTATTTTTTCTTAAATTTCAGCTCCTCTGTCCCCATCCCACACCTTGGAACCACCTTCAACATATAAAATGCACATTTGTTCCAAAAGAAAACTTGAGGGAAGTGAGTCAAACTTCAGCTCAACTTGTGCAGGTTATTTTGGGATTTTCTCCACCTCTGGTTAGCGTCAGAGAAATCCATTTATCCAGAGGCGAAGTCTGAGTTTCCATTTTCTCACCAGTTATCGCTGTGGACTGTTGAAGTCCGTGGACGGCAGCGGCTGTACATCATTACCTGAAGCCTGGCTGGGTTCCTGCGAGCCCTGTACAAGATTTACACAGCCTTGACTTTCTCTGTTTGGTGGCAGCTTTAAACACACATCTATGAGTGAGGGTGAACACTCAGCTTGTTGACAAAGTAAAAAAAATCATTACATTCAATCTATATTCTTTTACATGCATCATATTGGGTTTCCTGTTCAGTTTACCATGGTAAAGAGGTGTGTTAAACAAATGGTGTGGTGAAGGTATATGCAGAGTCAAAGTGTAATTTAGGGTATTTAGGGTATTTTTACACCGTCTGTCCGCCCTCACTCATTTGCTGTTCCACATGCACACGGTGCAGTCTCAGAAAACTAAACCTGATTAAAGACTTAACGATTTGAACACTGGCCATTTCCTGAAAAGGCAGCTTTGCCTCACTTTAGCACGCTCCTTGTTCTTCCTCTGTGGTAATGACTTGTCTTGTGTGAGGCGGTAAATGTGTGCGCGCATGGATGAGCTCACGTAAGCTCACTGAGGGGGCTTCACCCGCTTCATCCTCGCTGACCACCTCCCACAGTGCCATCTGGCACCCTTTTTCATATGACGGAGGTCTACTCTGCCTGCTTGCTTGTTTATTTGAGTGTGTGTATGTGCGTGTGAATGTGTGACTGCCTGTGTGTGCACTGAGCCCAGCAGCAGTTCTCCAGTATTACACATGTAAACACTGCTACCTTGTGATTTATTGACCTCACCTTTTATTTCACTCTGGCAATGCAGCTTACACATTTTTCAACACCCTCTATTTATTCTTTTGTTGATTTATTTTGACAGGTAAACAATTGTGGGAAAAGCCGCCACCTCTATCGAAGCAGCGTTCCTATTTGTTTACATGTAAACAAATCATACACACACAGATGTGTGTTATTGAATATTTAATAGGGCTATAAATATGCACTGGTGATTATCTGGGATCACTCCTTGATGATAAATTTGAAAAATTCCCAACGATGTCTATGTTGCAATAAATATTTCAAGCACTAACAACCCCTGATGTGCCTCAGTTTGTGGGCGTTGTTTTAATCCAGCACGAAAATAACCTTTACACAATACAGGCATGGTTGTTGTGTTAAGGTCTACCACTTCGCACTCAGTTTGCAGGTCTAATTTTAGTCCTGTCTTGCTTTTTCCCCTGGAGGATCAAGGTTTTCTCCTTGGGGGTGACGGTAGTGAAAGTAGAGCTAAATATGGTTGTTAATCTTGTGTATGATAACAACATGGCGGCTTCATTCTTGACGTTTCCATGACTGATTTGCAAAGCATTAGAAATGATTACTTGAGACATATTGTGCCCTCCCTCCCACCCTGGAGAAAAACTGTCCTATGTCTTTGATCCGAACTTATTCTATACTTCCTATTTATTTTCTTGCTTTTTGATTCTCCTGAGCTTGACATTACTGGCCTGAGTGGGAATTACTAAAACTATTATTAACCCACAGCAATCCAAAAGCCCCCTCTATATGTCTGAGATTATTTTTCTGTTTTTTACTCTGGGGGAAGGGGGCATGGGGCAAGATCCTGCCATGGAGAATTTTGTGTGACAGAAGCTTTCAGTTTGCCTGTCTATCACTTTGTAAGATGTGAGACATGAGGGATATAAATACACTGCCTAGATACCCTTGTCTCCATCCTTCGCCAATCCTCTCTCACGTGGTCCCTCTGATTGCACACTGCTTGCCTCCCATGGCCCCTCATGGAGGCTGGATGTCCGTCTGAGTGCTGGGAGTGCTTTGCCCTCCATAACTCTGATAACGACCTCAAAATAGCAAGAGCCTCCATCATTCTCAAATTGGCCAATACTGCTGCGATGCAATGAGCAAAAGCAAAAGCTTTCATAATGCTCTCATTGCATTAGTCTCGTCTTCTTTTCTGTCTTCATTTTTGTATTAAGGGGGAGATATCCTGAGACAACTGAGACGAATCTGCTAAAATGGCAGGCTGGCTGGTGCAACAGCAGATTAATTTAATCGATTATAGAAATGATATCTTTCAGGAGAGATGTAACCTTGCAGCACAGAGTTGTACAGATCATTCTCTGCATCCATGTCTAGTTTTCTGGTCAAACAAACACCTTGGTCGTGTAGACGGACAAGCTGAGCCGCACACAGAGATGCAGTGACCCAGATCAAACACCTGGGGCCAGAGGGGAAAAGACTGCACACAAACAATACTTCTTTATCAGGGCAGGGGGCAATATTTGAACAGGTATGATTTTGATTTTTACAAACCAAAATAGACCAAAATTTTGTGTTATATGTATTTTTGTAATCAGAATCAATCCCACTGACTGTACCATCAACACTTACTCATTCAGTTGAATCTAAAACCAGAGCAGTTCACCGTGGTGAAATGTAAAATGCAAAGCTGATGGTAGGCGTATGCATGTCATGAGGTGGGCTGTGTAACTGCAATCAACCCATACAGCTACCAACGGTACAGCAGATATCAACATCAGACTGTAAAGTGTTCTCTCCAAGTGATACAGAGTAAAGGAGAAACTCCGATAAATGAGACATATGGCTGCGTTCATACAGACAGAGAGGTGTCTTCCTCCACAGTCAGCTGATTTCAACCCGCCTGGGCTGCACAGCGCTCTCCACCAACATCATCCCTTTTAATTAATGGCTAAACTAAACTGATACAATATCTAACCTTGTACAGATATTCATGGTTCCAGGAAAATGGATTTGACAATGAGTTTCATTTGAGTGTTTTTTTTTTTCTAAAAACAAATGTATTATAGATGCTCGTTGCAAACTTGTGTGATGTGCACATGCTGTTGAACTCAAGCTGAGACAGCTCTTGGCTGAGGAGCTGGGGGAGAAGTGTTTGTTAACGGGTCTGTCCACTTAATGGGCTTGGTGATTTAGTGGATCTGATTGATTCTTTGCACCTGAGGACTCGGTCAGCTCCCTCCCTGAACTGAAAAGAGTTCCTGTTTCTGTTGAGACAGTACATACAGAGACAGATCTGTGCTTGGCAGGAGACAAAGATCAACTCAGCAATCTGAATGTACATTAGTTGTCTCCATGTCTGCTGCTCGGGAATCACAAAAAAAATGTTATAGAGCCTATGATTTACCAGACTGATCGATGCATAAGTGTGATATGCAGGATGTTGTGCCCCCTGTAACTTGTGCTCCTCTGAGGTTTCTGCTTCTGACAGAAATATCACCACACATGATGAAGTTTTCTACAGACATTCATGATCCCCTCAGGATGAACTGTAAAAACTTTAGGTACCCCTTTTAGCTTATCTTCTGGCACTATCATCAGGTCAAACATTGAATTAGTCAAATACTATTAATATTGATGAAATAATGCCAATCAGAAAATGTCATGGTGGACATGTTCCTGGACACGGACTCGATGACGTTCAGATGCAGTTTTCCAGTGAACGAGACATTACGTATATTATGAACCACAGTGGAGTCACCAGGAGGCAGTTGGGTATACAAACCACCTGACTGCCACACCACAGGCTTGTCTCAAGTCAATGTGATTTTTTTCTGCATTAAACCAAACTTGGATCTTTCCCTAGTTTAACCAAGTGCTGTGAGGAGTCTCTACACACCCAGATGACACAAAGATTGGAGTTTGGATTGGATTAACATATGGACATTTTGCTGATATGTTCAGCATCAACATATTTGTAACTTACTAATTACTCAAATGATCGATATATCCTCAGTAGAAAAGTAGTGGTAGAAAATGTGATCAGGTTGCAATTACTTGTCATGCAAAACATATTTGCTGTTGCAAGTTATGAGACAGGTTTGCTTTGTAGTACAAACTGTGTATTTCTATGAACCACCATCTGAACCCTTGTTCAGACTTGTTAATTGGCACCAATAGGAGTAGAAATTATTACAGCCTGGAGAGACCCTTCCTCTGGTCTGCCCTGTGATTTTAGTATAAATCTGTACTGAAATCTGTCACAGGTGGGTTTTAGCAGAGCTCTTGCCCCAATACAAACTACTGGTTACACTGCATTGACTCCACACCTTTAAAGACTGCTCCATGCTTTTTGCTGGCATATAATATTGGACAGCAGAGCAGGATATATAAAACCAAACCTGTTCATTGTATCCATGAAGCTGATTGTTTTCGCTCGTCATGGTTCTCCCTCCGCTGCCATGAGAACTTAAACCACTCAAGTTGCTCCCTTTGTCGCATTTTGCTCACCCTCCCTTTAGTCAAATTACTTGAAAACATCATGACACAACACAAGGAGGAAAAAGAGACACATTGCAATATGTAAAATTATCAATTTTTCAATACACCTTGCAACACAATCTCCAACAAACCACTGGCGAAGCAGTAAATGAAACTAAGATCTGGCAGACAGATGCCTGGAAGACTGACAGCTTCACTCCCCCAGGCACAAACCTAGAGGAAAGGTTTCACTTTTCACAAAAATATGCTTGCTGAGTGCAAAAAGTCCTTAAGTATTAATGTGTGGTGAAAAAAACTTCAAGTATGCTTCCAGAGTCAGAGCAGTGAGCCAAACATTTGGAAGATGAATCAGGCTCATTGACTGGCACGTTGGGTGTAGGACTATGGAGTACACGCCTCATACACTGTACCTCTGAGGATAGGAGACATAGTGTGAAAGAGCATGTCATCCTGACTTAACATCTGACTGAATCGCTCAGCAGCTGAGTCTTTATCAATCAGTGGCTCTCTGGCTGTGTGTGGAGCTGGATCAGCACAGGCCAAAGCCACAGGGCTTTGACAGCCCGGCGCTGCTGTCTGCCCCTTTATTAGCACTGCAAGGGCTTCACAGTGAAACAGATCAATAATAGCTAAAATTTATATGCACATATGGCCCTCTAGGTCTGCCCCTCATCTTCACTCATCTATGCACAGTTGCTTATATTTGTAGAAAGACATTTCTCACACTTTCAGACACTGAAGCTTCAACTATACAATCCATTGATTTCTTTAGATGGTCCTGCTGGACTACTTTGATTTGAATGTGGAGTACAGTTAGATATCAAGAGTGAGAAAGACACCAGATGTATTTCAGATGAAAGTGATCTTACTGGCATGTACTGAACATCATGTTATCTGCACATGTCTGCTTCATTACATCCCTGCCACAGACTGTTGAAAACAAGAATCTGATGATTGTGAGTTTACCTGCCTCCACTGTGAACAGATCACTGAGACACAGAGGTGTAAGCATCCATTTGGTTGCACCCTTATAACTTTTAGATTTATCAATGAACTGCTGTCTGTGAGCTCTGTGAATTACTCTTTCATTTTTTTTCTTGGGATGGAAAGTTGGCCAGTCGCTCTGTCTGTCCACCACTTTGGTCCAGACTGAAATATTTGAACAAGTATGTTGTCTTGATCCACCCCTCTCTATGACTTCCTCTCTGGACCCCTATCCATTTTATTTTGAAATCACTTTTGTGGCTATGGATGTTTTACTTCCTGCCTCTGTGTTCCCCTCACACTGTGTCAGTTTGTGTCTTCTTTATTAATCTGCTTTTGTTCCTGGTTCTATGCCCTCACATTCTTCATATTGTTTGTTCCTGCTGATGCCTGTCAATCCACCTACTTCTTCATCTACACATCTGCATCTTACCTGCATCGCCCTGTGTTTGTGTGTCTGTGTCACGTGAACTTTCCCAGTCTCATTTTTATATATATTCTAACACTACATGAATGCAGATGGGCAATATTGGAAATGTGCTTGTGATTTGTCTGCCTAAGTACAGCCTTACAGTCCTGTTTTGCAACTGTCAGTTTGAGTTGAGCTTTGTCTGATATGAATGATATGCATTAATTCTCTATGTATTCAAGTAAGATTTAGGCAATTGACTAAATTTCACAAGTTCAGTTGGTAAATGTTTTTCTAAAAATGAGAATACACCAACCTTGAGTTACATGTTATGCTAATTTATTTTGTATGCTTTAAAACTAAATGAAACTTGATCCTGAGAGCACTCGTCATTATGACCTGAGGATACATTTTTCCTGATCTTGTAGAAATGCACTGTAAATGTTTGCTGTAGATACTAACAGTGCTGGTGAATGTTGACTCTTATTCAAGCCAAGCAAGCAGAGGGGAATTCTCCTTTCCTCCTCACAGACGGACCAGAGCGCTCATCTGCTATTTGAAAAGCTGTACAACCAAACTGTGGCTCCAATCACAACATTGCAATGTGTTCAATGACTGTGGGACTGTCCAAGTGGAGACGTGAGATGCAGGCAAGTGTGAGAGGAGAAGCAAATGGTTTGCCTGAGGTGAGAGGGAGCAGCAGAAGGCTTTGCTTGTGAGCAGTCTGGTGGTGCACGTGTCTGGGTTTGGCTGTAATGAGGACACAGAGACATAGTTTGACGTGTTTACAGAGGCTGGTGCACCTCAAGGTCACTAAGAGCTAACACAGACAACTGAAAGTTCCAGAAGTAATTGTTTTGCCTTTATCTACTCACATTTAAATTAGCAAAGACTCCAGGGACGCTGAATTTGAATTTCTACATACAGTGATATATATATACAACAAGTCATTAATTACATAAGAAGCCTGTGCAGCACAAGCACATTTTAATGGCAAACCCTGATCAACCTAATAAAGTTCCTAGCACACACACAGGCTTATAGTTACACATAGGTAGTTAGTTGTTGATGTGACCATGGTATGTGCCTTTCAAGTATGAAATGCTAATGCTACACTAACAGTTCTGTGAGATAGGACTTAGCCACAGGGTTGCTTTAGGAGAAATGCTATGGTCACAATGACTTGGCTAACATGTTGATATAAACAGGTGTAACATTTACTGTATCTTCATATAGCATGTTAGAATTAGTTAATTAGCACAAGAACAGCTGAGGCTGGTGGGAATTTCATTAGTTAGTTTACAGGTATCAAATTTAAAATCTTAAATTTAATTGACTCTCCACCCAGTAGTTGAGATGTTTCATCTTGAACTGTCAACCTCAAGGCAGAGGATACATCATCTGGGGACCATCAATGTCTGTACAAAATATAGTGCCCAACCATCTGGTAGATCACTGTCACAAAGGCGTTAGACAAATCTATCTTACTCTAATTGTGCACTAAAAGATACATTTGTGGTAAATAGTAGAGTCTGAGAATGGAGAGCTGATTAGCAACAGAAAGAGTTAAAAGGAAAGAGTCAAGAGATAGATGGTGAATCTGTCCTCTGTCAAACAAAAAAGAAAAATTGAGCTCCACCTGATTTTCAGTTCAGACCTGAACGTTCAGTTGTTATCATTAAAAGAAGAGCTCTAATCTCATACTAGTTGGCATTCACACTGTAATGGGTTGGATGTGAGTTGCCACGATTTCTAAGTAACCCATGATTTGGAAGATGGTTCCCACCTTCTTCCAAATCATGGCCTACCAACTGATACCACTGATATAAATGTTGACACATTTTAACATATAACTTAAACTTCTGACCTGCTGGTGGCACCAGATAAAAATTCAAGAATTCACCAACTTTAGTAGGATTCACTCACATGGTTGCACTATAGGAGAAGTCAGTTATCACCAAATTCACTACGATCCATCCTTCAGGGGACATTCTCAAAAATCTCAAAATTTCAATTTGAAAGCCTAGAAACCTAAAGATAATGAATATAGGAGAGCTGGACACAGATACAGATTTATGAATGTCATGTGAAGGTGAAACACACAAATGGTTAACACTGCAACAAAATCAGTTCTTGTGAAATGAAATTGTAGATTTTAACTGAAGTGGAAAAAATAAGTAAAACAGTTACAGTTTTGTGTTTGACATAGATTATCTTCATCATAACACTTGGATTAAGGGAACATAATATTACTATATCTTAGCAGAAAATGTGCAGGAGATGATCCTTAAATACCTTCACTGGTGTTTTAATAATTTCCAGGTTAATGTGTTGCCCAACAGCTCGTACTCCGCCTGCCCAGTTCTCTGTGAGTGTGATATAGGAGAAAGCTCTGATAAAAAAGAAGGTGAAAATGATTTGTGAATACTATAAAGGCTTAGAGCCAGCAGCTTGAGTTTTGACTGAATGGAGGAAACAGTAATGTTGTTCTAAGTGGTGGAAGTAAATCCGAGAATTCAATGAGTCTCTAACCACTTCTATTATTCAAAAGACATCAGGCACACTATGAAAACAAACGAAGCAATATAGCATGTGTGGGTGTATGTGTGTTGCAAAGTTCTACTTCCCTCGAACCACATCACACTGGAAAACTTGATGCATTTGGTGCATAATTCAGCTGTGTTGTATCTGCCTACACTCTCACTGTAAGGAGTATTTGTGCAGTTATATTACTTGCTGGGTACAAGTCTCATTGTCTTGCTGCTCCCCTAACAAGACAAGTTAGACTGTAAGTATTGTGCACCCTCAACTTCTGGCATACTTTGTTTTTGCCCTAAAATTAGCACAAAAGATCCTTGTTTGGAATTCATTCAGTGGATTCTGTCATTTTTATCACTGTAAAAAGATTTGCAGTTGATCCAAGATTGTTTAAAAAAATTACTTTAAAAGGAGAGACTGGGGATGGTTGCAACACATTTATCTCAGTTATTCAGAGACCCATACTGTTAAAATTAGAATACAAATGACATATTCACAATTTGAATGGACAAATTAAGATGGTGCAACTGAACCCAACCCCAAGGACAGTTGCAACATGAATCAAGGACGGTTGCAACATATAAAATATATTAAATTTTACTTATTAACTTTTGCTTTTTTGTCCTAATGAGTGTAATATTCCAAAAAAAAAAAAAAATACAGTATTATGGTAGTCCAAAAATGAACTGGCAACCTGTCCAAGGTGTACCCTGTCCTCACCTAATGTCAGCTGGGATTGGCTCCCTGCTACCCTGCACATATAAGCAGTGTAGATAATGGATGGATTGCAGCAGCAGATGTTGAATGTGTCCTCTGTCTTCCTGGTGGCCTAACTGAGCATGTGCAGTATGAGTGTCATTTCTCTGGTATGTTTCTGATTGGCGGAATAAGACTTGCTGCAACCATCCCTTGTTGCAACGCTCCCCAGTCTCCTCTGTCTTTTACTTTTGGTTTTAAGGAACACTGGCAACTGCAACCAAACCACCTCTTTTCACACTGAAATATCTCAACTATTGGATTGACAGAAATATGTGAATTATATTAACATCTAATTGATGGGTTGACACAATATTTTACACAATCTCAATAACTTTTGGTCCCACTGACCTTTACTGGATCATTATTCGTGGTATGAGTAATCAGCAGCTATTGATGGATGGTCAAGTAAATATGTTGTGCACTTCATCCTGAAAGGTACATGAATGTATCAGAGCTTTGGTTCTGTATAACACCCACATCAACACAAAAGCTATTTGAGCATACCTTACCTTGTATTTAAATTAAAGCTAATTAGCTGATATTAGCATGCTTACACACTAAACTGCATTGGTGAACATGGTAATTATTATCTGCAAACATCAGCTTGTCAGCTTTGTCACTGTGAATGTGCTTGGATGCTAAATGTATCATTTGCAGTGGCTCAAAGCTTAATAGAGTTGCTAGGACTTTGTTACAGTGTTGGGATTAGAAATTGTAAGACTATCTTTTAGAGACATGTCTTTGGTTAGCAAAGTCAAAATTGGTCAAACTGGAGCAGGTTGTCACTGATGAAACACATCATCCACACAAGTTTCCATTCTGTTTATAAAGGCAAAATATCTGCATGAACTTGAGCACAAAACAAGGACAGAGTAAAGAAAGGACAAGGACATCTCCACAGCAGCAGAGTTTGCTTGGAATAAATACCACTCAATAGTCAGCATCAGCAGTGACTTCCACAGAGAGCACCACCCATACTTCATTCACGATGCCACACAACATTCGAGGAAGAAGACAGCACAGTATCACCCAGAGGTTCCCCTGATATGAAGGAGGTGTTATAGTCTTGCGTATTATGAGATCAAAGACGTATAAATACCTTTAATTTACTTTAACTTATTTACTTTTACAATGACCTATTTACCAATAAGTCATTGCTATTGTCAAAAAGGTTTGAAACTCACCTTGTGTATATTTCTCTGCCGCCTGTTCCTCGTGTTTGCCAACTTGGTTTGTGCATCTCTTTCTGCTTTAGTTTGCCTGAATGCGAGTGTCAATCTGTGCAAGACTTTGAACTTGTTTTGAATTTTTCCTCTGCCTCCTGTTTGCTTCTCTGAGTCCCAGTTATTCCCAGAGGTGTTACAATTATTTTTTAAAATGTAAATGTTCTCTGTCAGTTTCTTTTGCTGTTGAGATTATACCTGCATTTTATTGAATGACCATCAGGGGGCGACTCCACTGGTTGCAAAATGAAGTCAGATTGTTTTGAAGTCTATAAGAAAATGGTGCCATGGCCCCGCTGCTCTCTGGATCTTTGTCTGTTGTTGTTTTTTCTCCCTCCTATCATCCCTCCCTCTCTCTGTATAATTTGGAGGTGTGGCCTTGTCATCAACTCCTGTTGTTCCTGTGATCCTCATGCCTGTAGGTTATTCCCCAATTTACCTGTACACAGCCTACCAGCCGGACTGCCATTGACCTGCCTGCTCCTGTCCCCACTGCCTCACTTCGCCTTTTGTTTCTATTAAATCTCTGAACCCATTTCCCCTGAGTCTGTGTCTGCTTCTGGGTCCAGTCTAAACTCTGCCATTACAAATGTCCCTACACTTGATTTATTACTTCAGTTAATGTTTTCCTAATGGGTTTATGGTCTCAGTCTCTAGTTTCAAGTCTTCAATACAACATGATGTTCATTTTTTAAATGATGGTCCATTTAGTGGAAAATTCACTGTGTGATTGACAGACTGTACCACACACAGTGACCTGCCAGACAGAGTACAGAGCAGGTCAGATCCACCCCTCACTCCTCCTCAGCTCCACCTTCTCCTCCAAATGTGGTTTCTTCTGGTTTCAAAAAACCAAGATGCAACAGACAAATTACAAATTCGAGGCTTCAAAACAGCAGCTCACAAACAGGTGAATAGGAAACTTCACAGTTAACACTTCTTGGTTGTATGGCAGCATATGTGACATGAAGTATGTCACACAACTGCAGGATTATCAGACATAAGATGTGTTGAAGATGGGGTGAGGTTAAGTTTATAAAAAACAACATAAAAAAATAATGGTCACTGCTGAAGAATACTGAAGATATAGTTTTGTTTTGCAGGAATGGGAAAAATGGTAAATTCATAGTACTTAAGTGGGCAAAATGGTTTATGAGCATAATCTAGAGTACACTTTATTGTTACCTTACTGTCCACCTCATTTTGTGAATTTCATGTTTTAATAACTTTGCTGTGTATAAAACAAGATCTTTATACTTTTTGTCATTACTCATTGAAAGGAAATGATTCTGTGAGCGCGCATCAGCACTGTCTGACTTCATTGCAGGGTTTGTCAGTGACAGTCTGCAACCTGCAGTGCCGATAGCAGCCACTCTGAATATCTGCAAAGTGTCATGACTTTCAGCCATACGTCCTCAGGGGAACTAAAACCACATACTGTATATCAAGATGGACGTAACCTCTGTGATGTCACTCATGCCATGTTCATATTGCAGGATTAACTTAGCATGACAGCAATAAAATACTAGGCTGAAATTCCAGGTCCTTTGGGATGCCATCAGATAGCACCATCTGGCTAGCTGATCCATGGATGACTGTGTAGAGAGATGCACCCCGGTGCAGGGGCTATGACCAAATCACCAAAGCACCTTATTACTGCTGAATGGGAGAAATAAGAAGCAGAAATGCTCATTCAAAAAGCATCCAAAGCCAAAAGTTTGATTCATGACACTTTTCCACACCTTTACTATTGGATACATCTAAATGCTAAAACATTCAGCCACATTCTTTCAGCCAGGAGAAGATACCACCTGGTGGTGTTCAACCTTCTTCAGACATTTCAACTCTGAACGGCCTTGTCCTGCAGTTCAGGACTCAGCAGTGATGGCCAGTCACTTCTCCTCTTTTGCTGGCTTCCAGCTCAGCTCCTACCAACTGTTCTGGAGCCACTAAGACGGTCTTTTCACTGCCTCCCCCAACCTAAGAGCAGCTGTCATCCAATCCCTGCCTACTATTCCCAGAGCTGTGAGCATCAAACCCTGCAACCAAGCTCAACTGAAAACAACCAGGCCTGCCACCTTTCACTCTGCATTGCTTGACCAGGTCCTGGTACTTGGTGGCCTTTTTGCTTCCATCTTCCCACAGGACAACTCTAATTAGCAGTTTTGACTATAATACCAGGGCCAACTCTATATATGTGCATGTAGTTGACTGACTGATCAAGTTATACCATTGAATGGCATATGACTGAGGATATACAACTGGTTGGCTGGTCAAGTGATTGATCTTACATTGTTGTAAGTTGTTAGTTTAGTGTAAACAAGCAGTGTAGTCTTGAAATCTTTGTCACTGAATTTACTTTTCAGACCCCATAAGTGACTGTAATAAAAGTCACCAATCTAATAAATTGAATTACTGTTTTAAAAAAACAATTTTTAATATTAGACAGTCACCAGTATTGCCCCACAAGCACAAGGTTGGCCTTTCCATCAGCAGACACGCGTCTCTGTGATGTCTGCAGACCAGCTGACATGATTGAGCCTCTAACTTTATCTCTGAGTGATCATTTCACAAGTAAATATAGCTGAAATCTCTGGAACTGCAACTGGAATTAGAATTGGAAATTGTTTGGAAGTGACTGCTGGTTAACATGTGGTCTTAATAGGCTGCATTTTAAACTTGTTCCATTGTCTGATAACAGAAACAGAAAAGCATGTAAAAGAGAGCAGCTTTATTGTGAACTCAGCAGTGTTAACATACTGTATATGTGAGCACGGAGAGGAGGAGAGAAGAAAACAGAAGCTGAGACTGGCCATATACTAGGTTTTGACCTGGTCTTGTTAACAGCTGTGTGCACTTAGCATAATGGCATAGATATGAAAAAGAAAAAAAAAAAAAAACCACAATTAATTTGACATACAGGTAAATACTCAGTCAAAACAGGAAACAGCAGGAACTGAAAGAAGTCGGGATAGATAAACAAAAAAGTCTCAGTCTGTTATTGAATCTGCTTTGACATCCTTCATAATCATTTTAAACTCGCACAGAGACTAGCTTTTTCAGTTTCACATCATTTTTCCATGGGCTGTGGGAGCAGAGTACATGAAAGCCCGTTGGTCTAATTCTGTTTGCCTCAACGAGATGAACAGGAAAAAAAAGTAAGATCACACACAGTTATTTTCAACCAGGTTTTTCGAGACATACGTTAGAGCACCAAAGGTAGAGAGGCAGACTCAGCCTTACACAGAAGACTGCAGGTTCACAAGGAACAATGATGGTTGAGATGTTCAGCAATAAACCACAATGAACAATGAGACAGGGAAGAATTGCATGTTTTAATGAAGAGCAGACATGACGGTAAAAAAAAAAATACATCTTGCTGAAGTAAAAATCTAAATTCATGTTGAATATTTGTTTTTATTTGATTGTGCAGTTTCAAAAAGACAGGTGCAGCTCAAAACATTAATCTGAACCTGCCAGTTTTACAAGGACACGTCTGTCATAGGTCACATCTGTACCATGACAAATCAAAAATGTCTGCTATGATACGGCTAAGAATTATCATCCTGTAAGATCTTAATGACACCTTATAGAGGATGTATTTATAAAGCTAAATTCATCTTACTAACGTACCCTGAAATTATATTATACAGGTGGATTATCGCAAGTAGTGCAACCACACAAATTTGAATTACTAGAAGTGTGTGATGTGCAGGACTTTGTTGGTGCAGGTTACTAAAATATTGTATATTTGGGTGCATTATTTGTTCATTTTAAATGCTGTTACAAGTGACAGGATTAAGCTTTCAAATAAATAAATAAATAAATAAAAAGTAAAAATAAACTGCACACTGTGGAAGTGGAACAGCCAAGGCTAAAGCCTGCTTTATCTTGCCAACTGCTATAATGGCAGAATCATTTCTGATTGATAGTGTTGCTCTATGAGACAAACTTTCTAAACCTATTTTATCCAAGGGTATACTTTAAGACTGAGTGACTGTTCTTTATCTGCTATAGTATTTTATCTTAGCATTAATCAGGGTTTCTACAAACAGATGCAGTATCTCCTTATACATATCACGTGTATATGTTAATGCATGAAGATTAAATTTTAGTTTAATGTAACAGAAAAGTGCACCTTCAAGAAAACTTTCAGTGACTGGATTCATATAATGATGAATCCAGTCACTGAACGTTTTCTTAAATAATTCTATTAATTATTTGTAATCATGATGTTAGAAGGATTTCTGAATATATTGTTTCATGTTCAGTATATTTAATTTGCTCATGGTAAATGGAGATGGATTTCAGTTATTTTGAAAAACTTGCTAACTGTACTTAAGGTTCCATTCATGTGATCTTTTTTTTTTTCAGGATAGACAGATATACGTTTAACACAAAAAGCCCTCAACACACTTATTTCAAATACCAACCTGGTGAGTCTCAAGGCAACAGTGTGGTTAAAATATCTACACCTGATTCACATTGGCATCATGTGTTAAATAACCCAATTCATACGCCATCTAGCATAATTAGACACATCTCTATATTTAGACATAATTACTGTATTAATTTAGTATTCAGAGTGCTGCAGCCATGTCTGGTTAGACATTTATAAACGCCGTAATGATGCAGTGTTGATAGACACCATGTGATCATATTAATAATCATAGTATTGGGTATTTCTACACTACACAGATGCAGGTATATAACCTTGTTTTGCCCATTGTGGAACTGTTTGAAGCTGGCTGACCTGCATGTCACAGGCATGGTTTGAGTAGCATTTATATTCCAGGCTGCATTGCTGTCATCACAGAGTTATAACAGGGCTCCAGAGGGAAAAAACTGCTTGATGTTAGCAATGAATGTCACTGGAGCTAGAAGCCTGCAGAGCAGACCATATCCGCTGTGACAAAGACAGGGCTCCACAGAATTGCAGTTGTTCTATCATGTGAATAAGGTAAGAGAGCTCTGGGCTGACTTGGCTGGAGCACCTGTCACCAGGATCCGACATATGAGCGGCCCCACAATGACATGGCTATGATTTACAGCCCGTGAAAAATAGTAACTGAATATTTAATTGAAAGCGTGCTGTATGCTATCGGTCTCAGTACTGACAGGCTGCCAAGCACAACTTGGAATATATTATAAATTTCTATGGAAGTTTAAATGGCCTAACATGCATGGTAAGACCAGGAGCTACAGATTGATTTTATTTTACTGTGCAAATCTACAATAATTTTTAAAGGATCTTACAATGTCTCATGGGTGGATTTATACTGTGATACCGCCCTTCCTGTCTTATTACTGAGGGAAACTGGGAATATGGTCTCTTAAATAGGCTCTACTTTGTTGCTCATCTCACTTCCACCCCACAGCACATACGGGACTGGAGGCTGGTGGTTTCCTATCTCAGCTCCCAGCTGCTTCCCACCTATAGTATAAGGCCACAGGAGCAAAAGCCTCCCACGTCGTGTCAACTATAAATTCTTGTCTGTGTGAGTGATGCTTTCGGTAGCTATGGAAACCTAATATAATAGGCCCCCCTTCCCTCTCACTCCCTCCCTCCCTGTCTTTCCCTCTCTCTCCCAGTCTCTGCCTACGTCTCTCTCCCTCTCTCCATCGACACCAAAGCTCTTTAGGCTACTTTGCGCATGTACGGCCAGTCAAACCGAGCATTGCATCGACTCCAAGATGGCGAAAACACGTCTGGCTTGTCTCCTGACTCTCCTCTCAACTCACTGTAAGTATGAAAATTCTTCTAACTGGCTGCTGTTTTCCCCTTATTCTCCTGGAGGACCGTGGCCGTTACATATTACTCACTTCTGCGTCTGTTTGGCCGAGATTTTACACCAACGTTGGTGAAAACCAGACAGTGCTTCTGAAGTCGCCCTGTGTGGACGCAACTAACGTTAAACTCAAGATAGACTGACAGTGAGACCAGTCCTCCCGACCGTTAAGTAAATAACGGTTTTTAATTCTCTTCACAAAGTGAATAATACAGTCGCCATTTTTATTACAACTTACTGTCAACGTGACAGGGAAATGTGCGGGTCAGGTGGTGGTTTTAAGCAGCTATTGTTAAACAAATTCATCGCTCCCTCGTTGTTTTTACAACGCTGCTCTGTGTGAAATAAACTGTCGCATATTAGCATAGCTCTTGCATCAGTTCAGTTAGCGGCACATTTCGGAGTCTGGTGGTGAAGCCACCACGTTTTTTTGTCCTCACTTTGGAAAAAAAAGTTTCAGCCCCTTAAGTTTAGAGAGAGATACTTTGTGCGTGTGAGTTAAATATGAATTAGTTTCGAGTCCATACCGTTAACTATTTAACGTGGGTTTGGAGCCGCGGTGGTGGCAGAGATGTTGGAACTAGTGATGCGAGATAACGGTTTTTGTTTTTTTTTTTTTTTTTCTGCGGCGGAATAAAGCAGGCTGCCCGCGGGAGGAGCCAGCCAGGCCAGCGAGTGTCCACTGCCCCCTCCTCCTCCTCCTCCTCCCGCTGCTGCTGGACCCTTTCAACCGCTCCAGAGCTGAGCTGGTAAACAGAAACAGCCGTCGGGAAATCGATTCGTTTCACTTGCCCCCCTAAAAGACCCGATGTCCTCAGTTCAGATCAGAGCCGCGGTTGGAAAAGGTGAACGCACACCTGTAAGAGCCGAGCCGTTTACTTCGATGTGACTTCACGAGAAATCCCTTAGTATATCTTACTATTAATCGAAAATCATTTTCAAAGTTAAATCATTACTGCTAAATCTAACTAAGAATTAAACGTATTCTCCAGGGGGGGGGGGGTTCATTACTCACTACCTGTCACTGACTAGCAAAAAGCCACTGGTTGCTTTGCGTTTTTTTTTTTTTTTTATCACAATTGTTTTACACAACATTGGCTCCCAGCTGCTTCCAAACTTTTACCCTAATTTATTATTTATTTATAATAAAATCCAGGCCTGTGTAAAGCTTTGATTTACATACTGAATTGTCTTAATATATTTTCTTTGGGCTAAAAAAAGGAGCCTATAAGGTCATAAAATGAAGCTATGAGTAAACTTAGCCTTCAATGAATCTCTGATACAGATGATATACAATATGCTTTAATTTATGATTTAATTTATAAATTAATTCAAGTTGGTTTTGTTTTAAGTGTAGTAAATGTCTTTGAGAAACAACATAGTTTTTTTCTGTCCATCCAGTCAGCTTTGGTTATAATGTCACCACGACAGCTTGGCATGAAATGTGGTGCATGTTTTTCTCTAGTTTCCCCTTGGATGTAGATTAAGCAAGGTGTGAGAGGATAGACATACAGATCAAAGGGAAGTACAAACACACATGCAAGAGCCTCCTGTGATCTCTCAGGTGTGTGAATTGGCCTTTTTTTCTTTGCTTTAATTAGGAAAAGCAGTGGAGCTTGTTTGAAATCTGTTGCTCTCTCGACATACCTCAAGGCTGTGTGCAGATTTTTTTTTTTTTTCCCAAGCGATAAATTACAAAGTCAGTACTCCTAATGATGTTCCCCTGACTAAATTTGTGATGGGGCATGGTAGCAGCACAATTGACATTTTCGGGGGGGCAGTGAACTGGCGAAGATTTAAGAATTTCTTTTGTCTTGCCTGGACAGGGCTTAGCCATGTGGCTGACTGGCTCCCGGCCAGCACTGCCGCTGTCTTTAGAAACAGGACAAATCTGGCCTGACACAAGCCGTGTTATGAATTACTAATTTGCGCTGATAGGCACTGATTACTAATAGGTACTGACTATAATTTGAATGTTTCTTGTATTTTGGAATAGCTCTGCTCCAAATTCAGTGTTTGATGTTTCATAAAGCTTGTAAGAAATTCAGAGAGGAATGAGTGTGTCGTTTGCTTCTTATTCTGTAGGTCACACACACGTGTTATTTCTGTGTCTAAGAGGTGCTTGTTATTTTCAATTCAATGCATTCTTTGGGTAGCTATCATCGTAATGGCCACACAGCTCAGCCATTTCAAGTGAAGGCTAAAGCCAGCATGACTGAACTTAGCTGCAAATATCAGTCCAGTCATCTGTCAGCGCAGCGAAAGACGAGGGCCATTGTTATTTTAAGTACACATGCTTACAGCAGACCTTCCAATCTGATCTAATGGAATGCATTGACATTTTCCATTGTTGGCTTCACCTGAGCCATTTCACTTTAAATATTCCAAAGAAAGTGGTGCAAGTTTTAAGAGGACATCTGCCAGAGCCCTCCTGCCAAGAGCACGGTGAAGATATGTGGGAGCTTGGAAGATGCTCAAAGTGGATTAGTCCTAAGCGAATATAAACTTTGAGATCACTGCTTTGCCTCTTACGAGAAACACATGCAGACATCTTTTTATTTTTGAAATTGTGTGGATCAACAAAAACAAATTTCCTCATTAAGAAAAAAATTTATCGTAAGAGACTCAATTAATCAGCTTTCACACTTCCTCAGGTGGTTTCTCCTCCTAGACAACTCACATTTTTAGGACTTGACACTGTCTTTGTTTTCACTCATGTCTGCCAGCCTAATCCAATTGCAGCTCTTGTTTTATCTGAATGGATAAGATAAGGGGGAAATCTGTCCACTGGATTGTTGTTGAGCCTCCTCTGTGTTCGCTGCTGATAAGTCATTGCATCACTCAGAGAGCTTTGAACATCCTCTAACTCACGCTAAACAGCGGTGCTGATTGGATGATGTTACCCAGCCCACTCTTCAAACATTTGTTTAAATTCAAGCCGAGCGCTGGCACTTTTTTCTTTGTTTGGCATTTGTGGCACAGCAGTGTGGAATGGCAGGAGCTGGTGTGCCCCAAAGATGACTGCTGATGGTGGCTCCCCTCGGAGGTGCACGTTGTCAGATGTTTCCCTTCCCACCCAAAGCTTGTGAGCAAATGTTTGAAGCACTCTCTGAATGGCATGTACAGGCCCCATGGGCAAGTCATATACAGTCTGACATTTTACTGCAGAGACAGTAAATGGCAGAGCAAAACAGGGACAGACAAACGGAAAAGGAGTCTCTCGCTGCTCAGCATTTGTTTGTGACAAGTCAGGGGTTCGTCTCTGCAGACACCCCTGAGTGAGAGGTGTCAGTGGCATAACGCATTCATCATAGCTGTCGCTTTGGTCTCAGCTCAGAAAGGAATCCAGCAGTTACCGTGGGCTGGTTTGTGCTTACCTCCTAACTTGGAGTGTAATAACTTTTACAACATCACAATTTTGTAATCATTTCTAAATCACTACAGTCAACCACGTGGATATATGTGGAACAACAGTCCCTTCATGGGATAAAGTCACAGTGGCACATGGCCCTCACTGTGGAATGATCCGAAACAGCTGAGCAGGAGTGGGTGGTGGTGTTTTGAGTGGCGTCGCAGGCATAACCAGAAATATCTGCCGCGTCCCTCCCAAACCTGAGTGTGCACGTTAGCAAATGCAGCATTCCAAATAGAAAACACATGGAGGGAGAATCCTTCTCATCATATGTGCACTGACTAACAATCATAACCACCTGTTTTCCTGAGAGATAAAAAGGACCCCTGTTGATGAGTTGGCTGAAGTCAGAGGCGAAAGGGGGAGTTGTTAAGAAAGCTCAGCAGTGTTGCAAGTTGAAGGCGTTCAGACCTTTCTGAACGCCTTCAGCTTGCAACACTGCTGAGCTGAGTGTGACGATACATCTCTTGAGACAGAAATCCATTTTAACTTGACACAGAGAAGGATTCAGCACCAGCTTTTATCATTTTTCACTTGCAGGAAGATGCTGAGGTTGAAAGGCAAACACTAACATGCTCACGTTCCAGAAATGGCAACGGCATGTGCATGCTTCAAATGTCAATAAGACTACCATGTGCAAGAGCCAAAAACTAGAACCAGTATCCAGACAGGACATACCTGCCAAAAAATCAATATGAAAATATTATAATATGTAGAAAAAAAATGTTTCTTGTAAGGTTTCATCAATAAACTTTGTCTGACTTGCACCCAGTGGTTTGGAGAAAACGGTTCATGAGAAAATTGAGTTAATTGTCTTTCTGTTTAGGATAATGAGCTTTTGGAAATGATGGCTCCTCAGCAGTTATATGCTAAAGTGGTTATTTGCTTTGACATTATTATTCAGTGTTTAGACTACCCTAGATCAACAGGATAATCTTCAAGATGCCTCCCTGCCGGCTGCCTGAGCTTAGGGTAGCACCAGAGTGGCTTCCTGTTTAATGATCTTTATCTGTGGTCACATGGTCCCTGGAGGGAGGAAGCGCCATAGCGTTTTTTTTTTTTTCCTGCTTGTGTGTTCACTGGATACTGACGGAGTACATCAATAGGTCAAAAGAGACCACCATCGATCAAACATCGGGATGCTGTCAGCTTAGCAAAATAATTAGGGGTTTCATTAATGACATGGCAGAGGCAATGAACTACATGTGGCTGAGCTGCTGTCGGTCAGAGAGGAAAAAGCTGGAGGCTGTACTCCCACTGAGAGTCATAACCAGATAATCGCTGTGGATTCATCTTTTGTTTACCAGGCTGTAACAAAGGGGCAATTACCATCTAAAAATAGCCACAAGGCAGAGTCATCTGACAACCTCAGGTGTTTGATCACAGTTCATTCCAAACCATCGGCCCGACAATTAAAAACCTACCGGGATAATGATTGTGGATCAAACATGTATTGAGTGGTTCAACAGTATATCTTTTCAGTTTGTTAAGATTGAATAATAACTGCAATAGAAATGAAATTACCTTGCAGCTCAGCTTGATGATGCCAGGTCACTTAGGGATTTCTAGGACTAATAATGGCAGGGACCAAACCCAAGTAAATCCTAATATAATGTGAAATATTAAATTCAACTAACGCTAGCAAGTAGGTGGCTAAAAGCTTTCCTTCTTTATTTTGAATGGGGTGGGGGGCAATAGGCAGGCTTTCAAGTGTCCTTGGAGTTGACAGAGTTTCAGTAATGAAAAGAAATAAAGCATGGAAACAGAATATTAAAAAAAAAAAGTTAAGATTAATGGAAATATGACTGCACAATCTGCAAATTCAGAAATGAGATGTGGAGTTTTTTTTAAATCTCACTCTCTGGATTATATTGAAGAACCAGTGAAGTGGAATTCAACTCATCTGATGACACAAGGTCACATTAATGAGAAGATATTAGGGGGAGCTCCGGGTGATCATAAACACAATTGTATTTGTATGTGTGTTGCCTTGGAGACAAGACCCCGGCTCTCCACTATCTAGAGAAGTCAAACATATTTCCCTGTCTCTCAGAAAAGGGTAAGGAGGCTGAAGAAAAATGACTTGGCTGGTGTAAGTGCAGATTTTTTTGGCAGTCTGCTCGTCTGTATCACCGCCCTGATGGAGCTATATGAAACTCAGGACATAAGAGACAAGCTGCAGTGTATGGTATATGAAAATCTCATCTGTGCTGTGTGGATGATCAGTAACAATGCAGCTGTAGTTATGACCACAAGAACACCCTCTGTTAATCAGGAGCATTTGTGCTTCAAGCTTATTTCAGTTTCTTACATCTGGTAGTGTGTAATTATAAGGGGGTTTCCACACCTCCATCTGCCCCCTCCAGGCTCATGCCAGGCCTCCATCATGCTACTGTGGCAGAATACTGATGTGTGGATGCACTTGTCAGACAAAATAAAAAGCACATAACATCTAGTTTGTTGAAAAAATGTCAGGCACATGCTGTGATGTCCAAAACTGAAACAAAGCTGTTTAACAGCACATGCTAATTGTTTGGGGGTAAATCCAGTGATTTCTGATGATGACAACACTAAATGCCAGAAGGAGGACTTCATGTGAGTTAGTGGAACTGGCATGCAGTGTAAAATGAGTTCAGAACAGCACAGCACCAAAATGATAGATGAGCCTCGGTCAGTGAGCAAGACCTGGAGCTTGATGCTCTCAACTTAAAAATGAATATAATGAGGAAATTATTTATTACATGCTGGTAAGCCTGGCATTTGTCATATTCAACAAGAACTGGGTGTAGCTTAGGGATGACAACCAAGTTTTAAGATATATCTTTAAAACTCTTCAACCTAATTGAAAAACCAATCATTTTCTCATGTCAAAGCATGATCCCAGTCTTCATCTCTTAAAAGAGGGACTCAGTAGCTCCACATTGGGTGGGACTGTCTGCAGAGAGGGAGTTTCAGAGAGCTTGGGGTAAGACATGACACAGAAATCTTGGTGCTCATCCAAATGACTTATTAGTGATGATTAAGTAATGTGGGTGTGTGCGTTTGCATGCGTGTGTGTAACATAGTGGTGATGCAGTGGATTTCTCTGTAGAAGGTTTCTTGCTGGTCACATATTGTCTTTGTTGCTTTATCAGTTCAGTGTCACATTTACTACAGAGGTACATTAAGGTGAAAGCTGAGCACCAAATTATCTGCAGCCATTTTTACTCCATCTCAAGTTCATCTTAAAATAATATGGGAGACTGCTGACAGTGAAAATAAATCACAAATTAGATTGTGGTTCAAATTAGTTTTGGGACGTTTGCTGTCTTAGCTCAGGAGTTTGAGTCTAATGGAAGTCAGATGTCACTTTGACATTGCAGAAGACAATATAGCACAGGACGTTTTTCTGTTTGACCCAAAATATATATTGTTTTACTTTAAAGCAAAGTTTGACACATTGTGAAATACACTCATTCACTTTCTGGCAAAACATTACACAATGTCACAAAATAACTCCTCTAATGAGCATGTTATAGCTCATTTCTTCAAATCTGCACAAAATATTAAAATCAGTTCTTTTAAAGGGAGGGTGTTTGATTGACTATTTCCTGGCTGTGAGCATTAGCTTCCTGAAGTCTGTGTTGGATGCCTGGCAACCACTCAAAGCCAAGAAATATTTGGGCATATAACCCCCAGTAAAATGGCAAATTGTCCAGATTTAACAAACGTGTTAATAAGTGAGCATCAGAGGTGTTGTACAGTATTTTCCTGTCTTCATGGTAAACTGAGCTTCCTGGGATGTAGCTTCCTATTTATCCACTGACATTAAAGTGGATATTGATCTTCTGATCACATCCCAAAAGATAATGAGTCTATTTCTCAAAAAAAAAAAAAAAACTAAACAGACATACAAGTACTGTTTGTAGCTCTTTCTTTTTTTCAGCTCTGTAGAAAACCCACTGGTACCATCAGACGTACAGTGTGCATTCAGCTGACTGGACAGAAAGAGTTGGCAGATTGTAACCAGACTATCTGGCCATATGGTGTGAGGCCTATCCCTTCTGGGCTACTTAGTGGTAAATATGTTGAGCCTGAACTGGAATTGATAGCACTTTTAGCAGTCATCTGAATGTTATTGACATGAATGTTATTGATCTCTTACACCAGTGGCTCTTGGCCAAAAAAAGGTAGAAGTCCAGACAACAAGATGATCATGATTGCTCTTCCTCCTCATCATCAGCTGTGTAAGGGACTACCCTTATTAGAAGTATTGTTGAATGGAGCAGGAATAAATACTTTAAGAGAGCTGAAATGGTTGATCTCTAGGAGCAATAATGGAATTTCCTGATTCTGTCAGAAAAGATCAGGAGTACCCGGATTGTCCAGGCTTTTCAGGCGTTGCTGTGAACCAGGCCAGAGCAGAAGCTCAACATACACAGCACTGTTGCCACATGTGTGTGAGGGCATACTTTGGGTAAGTGAGTGCCTCAGATATTTGTCAGGATGCCAGACATAGGCGACGAGTTTGTAACGCAGTGGCTGGCCCCTGTCTGAGCTACATTGGGGGGCTTTGCGTGTGGGTCTGCTTGGTTTATGTGTCATAGAAAGCAACAGAGGAAAAAGAGGAGGAAGCAGTTTGGGTGGATTTCACCGTGACTCAGTGATTTGTCAGGCATTTGCCATGATTTTAACAGGTCACTCAAACTGGCTAGGCTGCAGCCTCAAAGCTGATCACAGACTTAAGTATTAAGTTGAGACTGTCCCATAATTTTTGCCACCAACCCTTAACAGGGACTTAGGTGAACCATTGACATTAACAAGGCTGTCCACAATTTTTTGATATATATACAAATCCTGTACTCTGCACAGCATGACTAAATGAAGGAAAACAACAAGAGAAGTAAAGTGAGTCAAAACAGGATGAGCCAGTGAATATTCCACTGCCCATCTGTGTTGAGGGATTTCCTTTTTTCGTGAAGGCTGTTATTAAACTTAAGTGTCCGATTTTCAAAATTAAACCTCACATCCTCTAAGAGAGCAGAGTCATTCCCAAAATGACCATGTTATCTACTCTACTACATTTCCTTTCTCAAGACTGCTCCCAGTTTTAAGTCAGTTTAACATATTTATAAATTGTTCATTATCAGATCTTAAAAGGTAACCTTGTGAGGAACTTGAGGATTCCTCAAAGGACCATAATAGGACCATAATTATCATGGCATTATTGTAAGGCATTTTCCAAGGTCTTTGTTGAGATGGAAAAAACGTAAGCAATTGAAGAACAATTGAAGTTACAGATATTTTCATGAGCAGGCTAACAACTGTAACTTGATTGACACTTGAAAACAACTTGATGAACATGGTGGAGATGTCTCTTCAAAGAGCCCCAACAGGATAGCTTTTACACCTTGAAAAAGGACATTGATGAGACAAAATTGCACCTTGTTCTTCAGGTGTTTGATTAGTTTCTTGATTAGTTTGAGTATTCTTCCACCATTTGGCTCAAATCTAAAAACAAAGTCATCCGTCTCAGAGCTATCCTCTTGCTATAACTCAAGAATACCGAAAGCGCAGATGTGCAGGTCCTAAAATATTTAGCATACAAAAGCAAAGAGTCAACAAATAATTCATTGAGAAAATAAAAAAACAACAGCAGAAAACACGAGAACAAAAGCCATTTAGTCGGCAGGGGTAAAGTTTATGGGGCACACACAAGGCCTGAGAATATGTGTATGCTTTGTGGAAGAGGAGAACAAGTGGAAAAACATACAACAGGCCACCAACTTCTACACCGGCTGCACTCCACCCCACAGTTGAACACACCCATTTATTCTGGCCCAATCTGGTCCGAACAATGATCTTATGGTTTTCAGAGCTTTCCACAGCACTTTCAGAGGGATTCTGTATCTCTGTGCTGACGAGTGTCTCTGAACAGCCTCCATCCATCCAGTACTCGGTGTAATAATTCCCCCGCTCACCCCACCGCCAACACCACCCCTCCCCTTCCTTCCCTTGCCCAGAATCACTCATGCAGAACTAAGCGACTGTACAGTTTTATCTCAGATCATCAACACTCAAGATCATCAGTGTTCCCATCTGTGGGCGGCTCCCTTTGGGGCAGTTGTTAGCGTGGCAGCATTGCTCAGTGAGAAGATCAGTTCTGCGGTCAGGGATGAGCTCTGCTTTGATGTGCAGGCATTCAACTTAAAGGTCCCAGTCAGATCTGAGTAAGACAATCATTATGAAGATAACATAACCACCCCAGTTGTTTTGTTTTCCTTTCAGTATTGATACCCATGTAGCTAAGCAGACTGGAACCAGTGTTTTGCTTATCAGTTGTAGGCATGGCTTGTTGGGTTGGACCTACTGAGCACTCTTAGTTCTGGATTTTAGTTCCTCTCCAATGTTTGACATTCCTGAAGGGAAGCACTGTTAATGAAAGACTAACATGGGAGAGATGTTAGCTTTTGTTGTGCATGTATTTTATGTCAAGATGGCGTCAGTATGAGACATTGAGAAGACATTAGATGATGTTATTTAACAAGACAACTAAAAACTTACAAAGTATCAACATCAGCCGTGTTCTATGTTGACATTAGACAGTGTCCTTTGGTCACCTGACATCACAACCTACATTCAATCATAAGTAATTGTCTAACGGCGTTGGTGGCCAGCTGCGTGCCTGCAGGGTGTATTCTGCTCGCTGTGACTAATGTTCACTTGTACTGATTTAACAAGTTATTTTTTCCTACACACAGATGAATCTATGTCACATGTAGAGTAGTGATATCTGTATTATTTGGGCAGTCAAAAATAAGACACGATGAACTCCACAGGGTTTGATTATCCTTGTTGGATCAAGCCCCAAATGTGTTGTTTTTTTTTATTTGCATGTAAACAGAGTGCTTCATAATCCTCTTATAATAAACATTTCTGCATTCATAACTTTAGAGAAAAAAATATTGAAAATTATTTTTCTCATTGTGTGTAGTTTTGTGTGTAATGAATGTAATATTGAACATTGTATGACAGAGTACACCGGACGCCACAGAGCAGTTGAGTTTGACGTAAGCAGAGACAGCAGGTGACTGAGGTCGCCAGCTGTCTGCTATTCTTACCATGAAAGCTCTTTGGAACTTAGCCATTGTTTCCCGGACCAGTAGGTTGCACTGTAACAGTGCATAGCACACCTTTACTTCCTGTGTGACTGTACACATGGTGGCACAGGTCACGTAACAGCCTGGAAACAAAATGGGTGGCATGAAATGGTAGGTCGTTCAGCCGTCTGATGCCTTTGTCTGGTATTTCCCACGGAAACCCATCATAGATTCCTCCCTGAGCAGGTGATGGCAATGTGGCTTCAAGGGGGGGTCATCAGCAGGAGTCTCAGATGGTTTCCCTCCCCAGCTGTTGTTGAAGTAACATTCCTGGTTCCACAGCTCAGCCAGCCTGTGCAAACTATTTGAGTCTAGAGTATGCCTTTATGCACATGTGTTGTCTGGGGGGGGCTGCTTGTTGGCAAATTCTTGTTTGAAAACTGCACGCTTTGATGTCTCAATATTTATTGAGTTTTGTTTTTTTTTTGTTTTTTTTTTTGACATAGCAGGCTGACATTGTTCATAAACAACTATCTCTTGAAGTGAATAACAGCCATGATTCATTCCCAGTTATGTTTCTGACAAAATGGAATTTAAATCTGGTTTTAGTATCTCCATCTCCACCCTTTTAATGAGGTAACTATATTTCAGAGATGGAAATAAACACATATAAAAACAAAAACTTTTAAAATCATCATGGTTTAAATACTCAGGAAAATGAGTAAATGTCTGTTGTCCAATGCACATATTCCCCTAAGTTTGTCCAACAACCACAAAGAGTTTCTTGGGGGTCTCCCAAAAAAACACAGGAGAAAGCTGTGCCTCTTGTTGGCCCTTTACTTTCTCCATTTAAAGTCTTGTGTTGAAAACAGGGGGGCATCAAGTGACCCCCCCAGTCCCCTCCACCACGTCTGCCTGTCAAAGCTCAGGTCACCTGTGACCAGTCATCCCCATGAACTCAAACACTTTTGGCGACCTCACCCTCAGCACTCCTCCTCATGTACTCCATTAGTGCTTACTAAGGAACAATGAAACAGTCAGAATTGCTTCCCACAGCATTATACAACATGCAGGCCAGTTGCCATAGTTTGTGAGGGGCTCGTTTAAAGGAAATCTTTGTCAAAGAGTAAATCTTTGCAGCAGCATCGTGTTTGACCCTCGACACTCTGCCTGACCACACTGATTGACTTCAGCTTTTTTTCTCACAAAGTCAGCAAACATACTTCTTCACTTCTTTTTGGTACTGAAGATAGATACAGATACACTTCTCTGGATCTGTCCTTTATATTGTATGTTCTTTAATAGCATCTGTTTAGTTTGTTTGGATTTTAGAAGCTTCACTCCACACTATAGTTATACTGCTTCTAGTGCTGGAGACTTACTGTGGAAAACACTAAATGGAATGGCATGTGAACAGCTCTCAGAACATAAACAGGTTAGTAATGAGTCATCTATTGAAAAACCAAAATCATGTTGTGAAATTTGGAGCCATTTTAATGCCAATAAACCATGTGCGCTAAAAGCGCTCTGAAGTTATTGTCTCCATCAGTAATCACACACACATCATGTCAATATTCAGTATTCAGGGCTCCAACCACACAACAGGGCTTTTGTTCCACATTGAAAACAAAGGCCAATTAATAGGTCTGGGTATGTGGAGCCACTGTTGTAAGAGTAGACTTTAGAGACAGTGGGGTTTGTCCTGGGCCTGCTGTTTGAGAGCTGATAGCATCTTGATAACTGACTGCTAGGCAGCTCTATTATGAAGACTTTATAAGCTTCCTGCTGCCGTCTCACACATTATGCTCCTGAGAGCCACAAAAGTGAAGCTACACAGTCCAAGACATGGGTGCATTTGGCTATTCTCTTGTTGCGTGTATTTAATTCGTTGTTACATTTGTCTGTTGGCATTCATGCTTAGTTGGTTAGTGTTATTTCATCACAGTGAGCCTAGATGAGACGACTCCCGCTGCAGAGGCATTAAAAAACACTGAACTCCTGCCCATCCTGTCGCCGTGTGCATGAACTCATGAACATAGTTAAAAATAAAAGTAAGCAAAGTTGTGTGTAAAGATGGTGTGTCCCTAAAGGCTGCATCACACAAAAAACACCCTTTCAGTTCTGCTCTTTTCAGCCCACAGCGGGCATCCTTGTAGCATGCAGGAAGTGAGGCAGATTAAAGCTTTTGGACCTGTTAAGTCAACACGTCTCTGCTGTGTGGTGTTGTGTTATTGTTCAGTTGTCAGTTGAGCCTTAGCTCATCGTGGTCAGCTACGCTCACTGTCCACGACCTCAACAATGAGCGCTTAGCTCTGCAGGCTGTGGCACAGTGGCTCAGCTGCCCCCCATATCTCTCTGTCAGTGTGCCGGCCAAATAGGGCATTATTAGGTAAAGGAACTGCTGGCTGGTCAAAAAAAAAATACCCACATTAATATCCCAGCAGCCAGATTAGCCTGATATCTGCAGATGTGAGTATGTCCATATCTTTATATGTTGTAGAGGAATTACGGGTTAATCCTTTGTGGTATGCTAATGGGAATGATGAATATTTCTATTGAGGATCGAATGTGTGTGCGGGTGTGCGTGCATCGGGTGGGGGAGGTTTTGGTGTGTGTGGCAGAGGGGACAGGCAGCAGAATGTTATCCAGGGATTTACCACCATGCATTATTATCTGACCAGTTCATTGTTGACTCACAGGGAGGATATAGGTTAGTGCACAGTAGCAGTAGTTCTTTATAAATCCCCACTCCAGTGATCAGTTTAAAATGGCGCCACAATCAGTGCACTCTTTGCAAAATAAAACTGCCCACAAGCCAGTCCTGCAGCCATACAAATGTTTATTTTCATCATGTTTCAAAAAGGCCTGTGTGGAAATTGCATTCCTAATTAGGATTAAGGAAGGGGTCAGGCAGCCTGGACTAGAATGTGAAGCATTTGCAGTGAGTGCCGCTGATGCCATCTGTGCAGAGTGTGGTGAGGAGCTAATTCTGGCACTGAGTGTGGTGCGATTTAACACAGATTTTTGTGGTAGCAGCTCGAATTCAAGCATGGGATTTTATTCTTACTACACCCCAAAAAACCATTGCAGTGAGTTGAATTAGCCCCCCACCCCCAACCCCACCCCATCTGCCTTCCTGTTAGATCTCCTTTAAGCTGACGCCATGGCGTTACCCAATTCATCTGGACATCCAACATGTGTGGCATGTCAGATTGTTCGCATAACAGAGATGCTGCGCCAGGGGAGGCCAGCTCACCCTCTTGGCCTTATGCTTCGATCTGTTTTGACAGGACGCTCTCACTGTCTCCCTCAAGAGGCTGACCTGGGCTAGAAGAATGAGCAGCCAATTAGTTCATCATGAAGTATGGCCAAGGTTTCCCTGGGTGCCTGCGAAATCTGAGGGAGAGCCACTGCTGCTTAGACTTCTTACCTGGGAGGGGTCCCAATTAGCAGACTGTGGGGGCCGTGGCTGGTGCTGACAGCCACTATAAATAGAGGGTGGACATTTGAATGCTAATCTGTTTGCAGGATATTACCTGATTGTCCACATCATTGCTGAATTGCAGCTGAAGTTTTAAAACTGTCTTTTATCACACACCATCTTTATACACAGCTGGTTTATTATCCCACTCTTAGTGCTTGGTTTAGATTTGCATTAATGTTGCCACTGACACATTAAGCATTACTTTCAATTTTTAAATTGTAACAAAATGATGAAATGATAAGTGTGTCTGTGAAGGCACCATTGGACATTTAGTTATGCGACAGATGTCGCATGTTGCTAATAATTCACCTTCAGAGAGCAAGAGGAGAGGCCACAGTCTTTCAGCAGAGAGTGCAATACTAGCATTACACTGCATCTCAAATATAACTCTGTGGTGTATCATGCTTTCCATGAGGGTCTCATGACTGGATATTTAGTCAGTAGATGTAGGTCGTCATTTCCTCGTTGGGTGTTTGATGGTTATTGTGTCCTCAGTCACAGTATCTACAGACTATTGGTCTGCTTAATTAAGCATTCATTCACTCCTACAGCCTGAAACTGTGTCACAAAACAAAGGTCTCCATTGGCACGTATGGCTGCTGGGACCATGTGAAGAGGCAGTGTGATACCAAACAACAGCACTATTTTTATACAGCAGCCAGGATCTGATTATCAGAAGACTGAAATGCTTCACGTGACTTGATGAATGAGTAAATTTATCATTGAACATTGTTCAGTGGATATCAGCTCTTTCTGAATGCCTTGTTGTGGAGAACAGCCTTGACAGCATGTGAGAAAGAACAAGAGCTCTGTGTTTAGAAGGTGTTTGCTCACCATTTGTCCATTTGATCATTTAGATAAAGCATGAAATTTATCTATAAAGTGCAGTCAGACTATGTGCTATTTTTTCCATTATGGTACAACATGTGATATAATGATAAATGAATGAAATGAATGAAAGTGGCATTCTCTGATGTGAAGTGATGGCTCAAAACGGTGACTGGCATCGTGGCAAGTGGAACTGCGTGTAAGGTGGAAGATTAAAAGTTGCTTTTCCTGCTCTGTGGTCCAGTCCTGTGAGCTAGTCGTACTTAGCTTGAGGTCAGAGTGAGAGCAGGCCAGATGTAGACGCTAACACTGACACAAAGTGACAGGTTCCCAGGCATGCAGTGACACCATCGGCTCCTCCACTACCCTCCATCCTCTCATTGGCTCAGGCCGAGTCTTTGACCCTGCTTAGATCAGAGGGCTCACCAGCAGTAAGGCACATGGGTGGCCCCGGCCTCACCGGGCTCACAGATCAGGGCCTACAGCGGCCTCATATGTAAATGCAGAATAAATGAATACACAAGAAGGCCTTGTGGGGGAAGTGTGTTTGAATACACCTGGAAAATATAGGATGCATTTGAATAAACTCCTGATACCAGGATACAACTTTTACTCAGACAGAATGAGTCTATCCTGGGGGTAAAAGGGTTGGTGGAAAAAAGCTTGTCTAGAACATCACACCGAGTTCAGGACATGTGACGTGAGGAGGATGACTTTTTTTTACGCAGCCTTAAAATCAGTAAATTTTTTGTATTTAGATTACTTTTTCACCCACACTCAGATGCTCTTACTGTGTACATATGCAGATGTACACATCCTCCTTTACTTCCTCATCCTGTTGCTTCATCTCTTCATCTCTTTACTCTCTCCCTGTGCTTGTTAAACGAATTGTCAAATGACCACTTTGCATTCAGAACACAACCTTAGCCTGACCACTTTCATCTCTGAAAATTATAATTCTGCGGGGTCTATGTTGCCTGGCCACAGGGAGAGACTGACTTAATCCAACGTAAAACCCAACATGCTGCAGGCTACACTGTTAGTTATAGAAATAATTTGACTTTGGGAAATGCACATTTTACAGAGATAGATGACCAAATCGATAGCGCTCTAACGTCTAGTGTCTGAGCAGCCAGTTAGCTTAGCTTAGCACATTATAAACAGGAAGATTAAACAAGGAAGATATAAGTTGTTGATTGTTGAGCTTTAAAGGTAGTAGGCAGAGCCAAGCAGACTGTTTCCCTCTCTTTCTTACTATAAGTCTGAAGTCTATGCTAAGCTAACCACCTGCTGACTTGTATTTAGCATAGATATGAAAGTGGTATCACTTCTCTCATCTCTCTCCACCAGAAAGTGAAGAGTTCTCAAAATTGAAGCTGAACTTTTCCTTTAAGATAATTGTAATGTGTTATTATTAGTTTTTTAAGTGATGTATGTTTACCAATTAACTCAAATGCAGAAATAGGAAGGAATCTGTTTGCTCCCCTGCTCTTACAGGAAACAGATCAAACTATGACCCACATACCGACGTGCTGTATGTAGCAAACCATGAATTCAGTGGACCACTTCAGCCCTGATCAACATGTGATACATCTATATGTAGGTTTAATATAGCTGCATATTTTACATACACTTGCTGTTTGCTGCTGTGGTGACGTGCTCTGCGTCTAGCCATTCATGAGCTCAAATGTGGTGACATTTGCGCAGCAGCTGAGGAGTGTCTGAGACAGTTTGCCTTATCTTTCTTTCAACCTCTCTACACATGCATTTTCCTAAACTTCATCCTTTTGTCACAATTTTGGCTGTTTTCACCATGTTTGCCACTCAGACTGACAGTTCTCCCATGAGCTCTTTTAGTCATGTAACAGATAAAGTGAATGTAGACTACTAACATGACGACAGCAGAAGAAGAAGGCAAAAAATGCCTTATGCCTGTGGCTTAGATAAATTTGTAGTTCAGCTAAAGCTCAGAGCAACAAAGGTCTGTTGTTGAAAGCTTCAGTATGTAATGAAAAATTGTTTCTCTCCTGATTTCCCCAGTCGATCAAACAAAGAGATTACTCGTCCACAAATTGAAACATGTTTTACGTTATCTCATAAATAGTTCCTCTGTGGTAAACTGACATGTCCATGAAGTTCTACAGAGCTCTCACAACACACCAACAGCACAGAGGTAAAAGTAGGAGTGAATGGGAAAAAGAAAGTTGAACGTACACGTGGGGCTGGGGAGAGTCTGACACTGTTAGACGACCACAGCTGTGACAATACAACCTGGGGTCAGCCTCCTTGCCCACTCAGCCCTAAAACCTCCCCCTTCATTGTCATCATGTCAAGAGGTTGCTATTTCTGTAGAAGAAGACTTCTGAGGTCTGCTCAGTCACTTTCTCCCACAGCTACCAAAACAGGTGGGATGTGGGATCCTATCGTGCTCCGGTCACCTATGGGGGGAGTGTGGGGAAGGGGAAACAGCACATAAGACAGAAAAAGAATCCAGTTACTATGGAAATATCACCAATATTGCTATGGGAACTGGAGCACCAGAGCATGCTTTGTCTGGGATCTAGCTGTAATCGTCTCTCAGAAAGAAGCTTATGGTAATATGCGATGCTCTTATGAATTAATTTGTCAGGCTTTGTGTCCCAGCTGACATCATAGACTTTTATCAAATGGAAATTAGCATCTCCTCGGGGTAACGCGTGCAAGACATGAGAGCGCTTCAGCAATACGCTGTTCAACTTTTCCCTTGCCTCCAGTCATTGTTACAGTGCATGGTTTAAAGATCTATCATTAAAGGCCCGTTTCCCAAGGGGTTCACTATCATTTGAGTTTGTTTGTAACTTGGCCTGACATGATATTTCACTTAGAGATTTTACATAGGGACCACTAGACACTCTATTGTAATACATCCATTTTACACTGAACAACCATTTGAATGTCTCAGTGTAAAACCACTATAACCACAGTGATTTACTTTTTTTTTTACTTTTAATTCAGTTGTCCTCAAGTCGATGTCAACTTGTGACACAACTCTGAATCTCTCAGCACATTTTGTTCCTTTCTACACTTTTCCCTTATAACACTTTGGAAATCACCCTCTCTCTCTCTCTCTCTCTCTCTCTCCTGGTTCTCCCAGATTCTGCTCAGGGCTCATGTTGAACTTTTGTGCAACTTGGCTGTCGTGTGTGTGCACTGCCAAAAACAGTAACCGAGTTTGTATGAGAACATAAACATTCACACCCTTTCAAAAGCGCCTCTGTTTGCTTTCAGGAGAAAAATTCCAGCACAGACTTCTTAAGGGGATCCACAAGTGAAACCCCACAGGAGACCTGGCAACCTCTTAACACAGCATGAGTTTTGAAGGGCAGGTCTTCATCCAGCAATCTGTGATACCTAAAGGGCCGAGTCACATAGTCATTCAGAGGGCTTTTTATTTGCAGAAGTGATCTGATCTAAGGTCATTAAATTAGTGTGTCAGTTCCAGCCTTTAGTCGAACTCCCTTTGATTTATGAAGCGAAGAAATTTAGAATTATCTAATTATTCCTAAATATGTTTTGCTGTTGGTTTTTTTTGTTTGTTAGTTTGTTATTGCCCTCAAATAGTTCAATATGCATTGAAAACAAACTGAAACAACAAGGAGACACGTTATGACTGTGAAGTATAAATATGATTTGGGTGTGGTGACTGACATTGGGCCAGGTCTTTTCCAGTCTGTTGACACCCTGCAGATAAGATCATAGACAGTACACTCGGCAAGCGTTCAGACACATTGAGTTTTGTGGTGCCTCAGCCCACAAATGATATTAAAGAAACATGATTGTTTGGTACAATAAAAACCATATCATATTTTTTCTATTTTTTTCAGTGAATATGAAACACAAAAACAACCATTCCAACTACAATTGCTATATCTGCCAAAGTAATGGCAATATAACTTTTTTTAAAAAACCTGAATTGACTCCAATTAAATTGTAGAAACATCTAGAATATGAGAAAGAAAAAATGAGGACTCTGAGCTAAATTTCAAGTGTCACAGCAGTGTCTGAATTTGATATTCCAATTACAGTTTTTACTGTCATTCTGGAGTCATGAGAGTAGGTGATTTTGTATTTTAGCATTAGGCTGCAACATAACAAAATCTGAAAAAATGGGGTAAAACTAATCTAAAAGCCTTTAGATGCAGGCACCGATTCAGGGATTTTGATGTTTGCAGCTGATGATGAGACACACTGGTAAATGAGCAGCTTCACCTAACCTGAAGTCATGTTATATTCGGCTCACCAAAACTCTGCTGCTTTTTTCCTCCTTTTTTGGCCTTTTCAGCACAAATGTCGCTGCATATAAACAGTCTAAGCTGCTGGCTGCTGCCCATGTCTGTTTTGGTTCAAGAGCACGCGAACAGTGTTTGAGCATGTTGTCTAGAGCATTTAATCAGTCCTAGTCGTATGTTGTTTCCTTAGTGTTAAGAGACTGCAAATTCAAGTTGGTGTAAACACTGAAAAGGTTTGTCACAGACTTAATCAATTAGTCCATCAATAAACACAAAACACGAAAGTTATCTAAACCAAATTTATTTCTAGGCAGGACTAAAAATATGTATATCATTGTAAATCATCTGTATTTCAACACCTTAGCTTGGACACACTTTTCACTTGACAGATATTTTGATCTGATTGGGTTCACAGTTTAGCCTCGTATCAAACTGAAGATCATGCACGCTCGTATCATAGAAGCAATACACTGAGTGCTATTGGAACAGATATAAGGAAATGTCCAAAATATTTCATTTCAAATATTCATTCATCTTGAACAGTGTTGAACTGTAGCAGAGAAATAATGTTGAACAAACGTGTGTGTGTTAGTTGTGTGCACACTGCTGCGAAAAATTTATCTCACCATAGCACATTTTCAGTAATGTGTTAAATATCAGTAAATAGAAATACATCAGATCATATTACAGTAAAATAAAAGTAATAATCTGTATGTGCAGACAGTTGGAGGCTGACTCTCTGGTCTGGGCTTTGCTGTGGCTGTGAACTTTTGGTTTTGTGAATGCTCTTCATTAGATTACTGTAAGTCTCACAGATTTACATTGCTAATTACCTGTTTGTTTGCTTGCTGGGTGTTTTCCTGACTTCTCTCAGCTTTTGATGTGATGATGAACATGTTTCTCATTTAATTTTTTTTTTCTCTGACTAAAGTTCCTTCATACAGAGATGGTGAAGAGAACAAGCAGCACAGGGTGATGTGTTTATGTACTTGTGGGATAATTGGAGAAGTGATGAAGTGGTGGGCCCGGTCAAGTCTCCCTCAGCACAGAGACAGAACGTGCTTTTACTCCTCACCAGCTTTGCCATTGTTTGCTTCCTTGGTTTGCTTGTTTGCCTAAGTTTAAATTGGAAACACAGTGCTGAATACGTATCAGGGGGTATCTAGGCCATGTTATTAATGTAACATTAGCTGCGTGTACTGTATGTTCTCATATTCATGTGCCTGCCTCTACACGTGTGTTTGGATGCACATGCTCATTCTACATTGCCTGTGGAAAGGTGTTAAAGTCAGCGCTGCTTTCTGATGCCTTTAATGTAGCACAAAAAACATGTGACACATACAGTATGTTCTTGTTGTTTATAAATATATATATATATATATATATAAAATCACATCATTTTGGAGGATGGAGATGTCAGTTTCTTATATGGCAGACTGGTCAGGGAGCAGATGTCAGATTTCTGCCAGACAAAAAAATTAATTTCTGAATTGAGAATAATAAATACAAGAAACTCAGCAGCATCATGGTCATCCATATCAACACCTTGTTTACTCAGCTCAGCTTAAAGGCTCTGTGCAACTCACACAGCACTGAGAAAAGTGAGTTTCCACACAGCAACTATTTGATACTTAGTGAAATTGGTGTGTATATACTTTGATGTCTGAGCTTCCAAAGGGCGTGGGAATATTCTCCACAGGCACAAGGCTGAGATGTTCCACAGGGAATATCACCGGTTGCTTAATTGAACCTTTCTATTTCTGATACCAGCCTCACCTCTCTGGATTCACCAAGCAGCAGTACAGGAAACATGTGTGGTCTCCCAAGGGAAACAACGGGAAAAAGGAGGGATTCATTTCACAGTGCAGGCATCAAGAAATACCCAGCTCCTCTGTGCTGACTGTATTATTCAGCCATGTAAAACCTGGGGGGTTTATAAGGGCATTACACCAAGATTACAGAGAAAACCCTGCACCCATGATGGGGGCAGTGAGGAAGATTAAAAAAAAACTTTGATGCAGATTTGCAGATTGCCAGATCTCACACAGCTGTGTCCAACCAAGAAGGAAAAACAGGAGGGAAGAGAGAAAAGAAAGTGATGGAATATGTAGGTCACTGAGCACCTGCATGGTGTAAAAGCTAATAATCTACATAACACCCATTTTACACACAGACCCACTCTTGCACCACTTGGCTCTGGTGTGTGAGACACTAACAAAAGTAATAATACATAGTTATCGTTGGCTGCATCGTTGCAGGAGACAAGGGCGAGACCTCTGAGGCTATTCAAGGAGACAAGAACGCAGACAGGATGAGTTGGACATAATCGGGGAAGGATGTTTTTGAAGGACTGAAGGAGAGATAGGAAACGCTGCTCTCATGACACACAGTCAGCACTTCCCGCGCCTTCACCAGGCTCAGATACTCAGATACCAGATAGTCCAGCTGTTTCTTGTTGTTCAACCTTCACTATAAGGAAAACCAGGAAGAAGCAGTTGGTGCATGGCATGCTGAAATATTTAGGAAGTCACTGATTTCCTAATCCTATTTCCTTCTATCCGATTTCCTTCCTATGATGATGAAGTTCTTTGTTTGGTTGTTGCTACATTTTCATTACTTTTTTTCTGAATTGATCGATTGCTTGTTTTTTCTCAAAGTCATGAAGACTGCTTTGAATTAATTTATTATATCAGTGAATAGAATCAATAAATTAAAATTCCCTTTTCTAATAATTATAAGAAGAAGAAGAAAAAAGAGACCAGGTCTTTGCCCTGGCTTCCAGTCAAAGTATTATTGTCTAGAAGTCACAACAAGTCTGGGCCCTAAATATATTTGTGAAGTGTTGGATGTATATGAGTGTAACCGGTCTCTTTATTATTATTAATTGTTAATTAATTATAATAATATTACTGTTAATATTGTTATAATTATTAGTATTTTTGTTGCTGTTATTGTTATTATTATTATTAAGAGAGGGAATAAAACAGCAATTAAAACAAAAGAAACCATGTAATAAAACAGAGGGGAATAAAATTAAAATATTAATTGTCTGTATGTTTTATATTATCTGGAAGATATTATAAAAGATACAGAAGATATGTTATGAAGTGATTTCTGCTGTAATTTTCAGTTTCCTTAAAAACGCTGCCCCTCAGAGAGAAGTCAGAGCTGAACCTGAATAAAAACACAATGAAACATTCAGTTTGTTTATGAGACTGGGCCAGTTTCTGAGTGGGGGTTTCATATCTTTCCTGGACAGCTGTTTCAAGACCTCTCAAGCTTTTTATCTCTACGTCAAGCTCACTTAGGCACCTAATCTGCACTAATACTCTTGGAATTAAGAAGGAGCACGGGCACGGGGGTAAACTCCGTCAGCTTCGTTGGTCCAAAGATGAAATCGAGTGTTCCATTTAATAGAAAGTCACATAACTAAATGAATCACCTGGAATAAATAATTGTCAGTTTTAAATTCTGTTTCTGATATTATTGGCCTGGTTAGATTAGGTATGAAGTTGCACAGTATGCATTTGAAATTTAAAACCCAGAAGTAATGTGGCTCACACACACAAGCTTTTGTCAGAAACAGCACAAATATTGTATGCATACACAAGTGAATTAAGGGAACTGACACTGAAACGCAGGTAAACATGGATTCAGTCATACTCCCACTTTCAGTCTGAAGATTATCATTCAGTCACTTTCATCAAGGCAGTAGCTGCAGCACAGGAAACACTGGAGGTTTGAAAAGCATTTCTCTGAGTGCTTTTCTACACGTGTTGGTTATCAGTCATAACTCTGTTTACTGACATATATCTGTAAAGAAGTTCAGATTCCCCTCCCCACTCCTCTGCAACTTCACTTTGTTAAAGTTCTCACTCAGAAAACACTTTTTCATTTAGCGCTGTAGAACTAAACTTTATCCACCGGGGACCAAACTTTGTTGTCTCTGCTACTGAAGCTCAGTGCAGAATAAATTATTCCTGGAGATGCGAAGCTAAAGTTGCTTCACATTTCACTGTCGTCCTCAGCTGTTGTGCTGTTGAGCTTTTGGTAGCTTCAAATATGACCCCACAATACTCTTGATGCCTACAGGGAAGATATCCTTTGATGTATTGAATTATTTGTTTGTTTAGTACCCTGGGAGGTCAGGGTCTTGCTCCCAGACTTTTCAGCAGGGAAGATGTTTTCATAGACACTGCTTGAAACGTCTTCTAACAGTCACCGGTCATCTCAGTCGTCTGATAAATGATCTCTGGTTTCATGTAAAACTGAGCACGATGGACAATGGCTCTGCAGATTTACTTATTGTGTTCATACCTGTGTAAATACAAGAGCAGCCACGCAGTCACTCAAACGCTAACTTTTTTGAGGGCAGATGTCTTATTGTTAGATGTAATTGCGACCTACTTCTGACCTCCATGCAGCGTTATTACTGTCAGCAGCAGCTAAAAACAAGCTGTCGTCTTGTCATGATCTCCAGAAAGACTGTGGGCTAATCAGCTTACCCCGTCTGCGTTAGCAGGTGACCCTAGACACTGCTGTGGGCCCAGATGACAGTTGGTGGAGGTCAGGTTATCCCTGTTTCTTTCATTGAGAGGCACCAACACCACTTCCAGCACTAATTAGTAGCAGACCACACCTTCATTGCACTAATCACAAACCTTTGACTTCAGTTTCTTTATGGTCATTTTTTGTTTTCTTTTTTGTTGTCATTTCTTTCTTTTTGTGATCGTTTGTTGTCTCTCACTGGTCTTATTTTTCTCTTAGTTGTTTTGTGCCTCTTTTTGTTGTGCATTGTTCCTGTAGCCGTAGTGGACATCTCAGTGTGCAGAGCCTCTGGTCAGAGGCCCTGGGCCTGAACCCAGTCAGCTCATTCAGTCATCCATCCACAGTACTAATAAAACATCATATTACCTGCTGATTGTTGAGGTGACACCATTTAACTGCTTGATGCTTAGTCTCCAAAAACGACTGCATACATGTGGAAACACACTTGATCATGATCAAGGTCACCTTAATGTTAGAATCCCTCTTTATACAGTCATTTAGATGGATCATGAGTGGCCAAATGTAACAAATGTGAAAATTTAAAAAAATCCAAGGCAATAGTTACGAATCATTTGATAAGTACCCATTACTCCTCTGGTTTAGAAGACTCAGTGAGGACAGCAGAGGTTGTAGACCATGGCTTGATGTATGCGGAAGTGTTCATGAGCCTGTTCTCTAGTCAACATTCATGTGGAAGTGACTTTGTGTGGATTTGTTTGTGGACCATAGGCTGTCAGGATGATTCAGCAGTGCCCCCTCCCAAGGCCCTATCCCTCTACCACATACCAACACAGATCTTTCCAGGGTGCTTTTGCACCATTAGTCCCACATGGGCAACAGCATCAGGCCCAGAGAAAGAGGGAGGGAGGGAGGGAGGGAAGGAAAGAAAGAGCGGGAGGGGGAGAGAGAGAAGGGCTCGGCAGGCAGTTGAACTACTGGCATGGTGAGCTTGCCCTGAAAAGGGCACATGCCTCCCTGCGCAATTATCCAGTGTGCATAGAAACAGCACCCCCACCCTCAACACACACACTCACACACACACAATGGTTTGACCAACACATCTAAAAATGGACACTAACAGAACAAGGCTACAATGTTAAGATCATCACACTGATGTGGGATTGACATTTGTGTTCACTTAACGTGTGTTTATGAAATTAAATACGAGTGAAGGGGTCACAAACACCCCCAAGGAGGGTATTAAACTGAGCACAGCACATCGGAGGACGTCTGCTGGTATTGTGTATATAACACAAGAGCATCAGGGTATCATGAAAATTTATGCTCTGGAGAGTCTCATGTTGTATCGCCTCCTCTCTCTTGCTTTGCAGGCTGCGTAAGTGTTTTGGCAGTGGTGCTGAAAACAAACGACAACTCGCCATGGACCGACGAGTTTGACAGTAAGCACTAATGAACAAATACCACATAAAAATAATGCAAAAACACTCTTTCACACAGGTCTTGATCAGATTATCATTATTGCTCTCACCTTTTGTCTGTCCTGCAGAAATCGAGTTGTCATGTTTGATTGAGTCCATTTCTACAAGCAATCCCAGAATCGAATGGAAGAAGATAACAAATGACGGACCCAGTTATGTCTACTTTGACAAGAAGATCTCAGGTAATATAGAAGCTACATCTTCAAATCACGTCATTCTCTTCTACGAGTATCACTGACATTGTTGGACATGTTTTTACAGGTGACCTTGAGAACAGAGCGATGATCAGAGAACCTGCCACGTTACTCATCACCAATGCCACAAGATCAGACACAGCAAAGTATCGTTGTGAGGTCACTGCCGCTCACGACCAGAAGTCATTTGATGAGGTTGTGATTGACCTTGTCGTAAGAGGTAAGAGGAATCATCAGTTAATCTGTGTCTGTAGAGTCAAAGATATGATATTAAAACACGATAAAGGCTCTTACTGCAGAAAACAAGCTCTTATTGTGCCCTCAAAGGAGAGACTTTGCTCAGTGATTCACACTTTAGATGCTGTAAGATGAAACCATGCTGTAGGTCGCACCAACCCTTTGGCATACATATGAGGATGCGTTATGACCAGACCTGCCCAGCTGCAAAGGCGTGTTCTGGGCTATAAGAGGAAACCTCTGAAACTGCATCTGCTCTGAATTGCAGTTCTAAAGAAAGCAGGCGCGTGTTTTGGTGGCGTTTTTTGGCACAGGTCAAAAATCATGTACCCGTCCCGTCCTGTCAATGCAGGCAGCCAGTGAACCATACGGGGTCAGGGTGACATTGTTTTTTAAAGCATCAGAGTCAATGATAGACCGAGCAGTCTGATGAAAGAGTGGAGTCAGTGTTTGATCTCCGTGATGCTCGGTGAGTATAAAAACTCTGAAACCCCCCCATGAAGACTCTGATCATATATTTTGTGTCAACGCAGTGAAGCCAGTGGTGCCAAAATGCAGTGTCCCAAAATCTGTGCCTTTTGGGAAGTCAGCTGAGCTGAGCTGCGTGGAGGAGGAGGGTTTCCCCAAGTCTCAGTACCAGTGGTTCAAGAACAAGGAGGAGATTCCCGATGACCCAAAGACCAGCCTCAAGTTCGTCAACTCCACATACATGCTCAACGCAGAAACAGGAACTCTGGTTAGTATGTCTTTGCACAAGGACATGCATGAGCAGCAAGGGTGGGGCAGCAGGGGACGGTGGCCCGACGCCCAGGGGTGGGGGCGGATATTTTGGGGAGACAGTTGATGGTGCGAGAGGGCTTGAGCCACGAGGGGAATCTGCTGTCCTCGTTTGCACATTCCTCAATTCTCGCCTGCTTTCCAGCACAGCTCAATCTGCTCGGCCTGCTACACTCTGCTGCTTCATGCTGGTTACAGAAAACTACAGAGCTGTAAGGAGGCGGGTTAGACGATGTCATTTCCTCCTTTACTGATCTGCTGATAACTCAGTGATTACTCTGCTCTGCTGATGTAGAGAGGGGAATATGTGGAATTTATTTCCATTTGCATCAGATTAGTTTGTATTACTTAGCCTGGAAAAGATTTGGCTCCATTATTTTGGAAATTAAAAAATGTAGAGGATTTCCTGTTAAGAAATCTTTTTTTAATGACATTTTCTTTATTGCAAGAGAGCAAACTTTCTGATCTGTATTAGTCTACATTTAATTATTTCTGCAGTTTTAAAATGTTACAGCATATATATATAATATTTTTTCTTAAGCATAAAATCATTTAAAAAGGCTACACTTTCTTATCCATTATTTTATACACACATAAATAAGCCAGAAATAACTAAAACTATTTCATTTATTTAAATAAGTGAGTGCAGAGAGTTTGAATGTCATCACTCAGAGTCCCAGACTACCCACTGTTAATGTAGTTTTTAAAGGCTAATGAAATATAGCACCACAAGCTTCGCTGGTATGTAAGACTCACAGCACAACAACAGAGTTCATTCTTATGTCCTGTATGAAGTATGTACTTCCCTTCCTTCTTTAGCTCTTTGGTATGGTACTGACACTGTCTCTGATCACAGTGAGTGTAAATGTGGTATGAAAGTCACTGTGTCTTCTCACAATAACAGGACGCCATTTTCCCACCACGTTCAGTGCCCCAGTATTTAGCCTGTGCCACTTCTCACTGATTTTATTTATTGTAACATACCATTCATTCACTCATTCGTGGATTTTGTCCGAATCCATTATGTTCTAAAAATGTCTATAATAGCTTTTAATTGAACAAACTTTGTTTACATTGATCAGAGTTAACCAGGTTGTGATTCTTCCCATGCAGAAGTTCCTCGCCGTCAGAAAAGAAGATGAAGGGGAATATTTCTGCCGAGCGAAGAACGACGCAGGATACGCAGAGTGTCCACCCCAGAAGATGGAAGTGTGTAAGTGTGTCAGAGGCACAGTGTTAAAATAATTGTGTGATTCTATGTTGTGTCAAAATAGTCTCACTATGTGTTTTAACACCAGTTTAACCAGATAATTTCGACATCCTTGCTTGTGCTCCACAGATGATATCAACATTGCGGGGATCGTACTGGGAGTGCTGGTGGTGGCTGTAGTGCTGCTGTGTATAACAGTGGGGATCTGCTGCGCATACAAGCGTGGCTACTTCTCCAGCCAAAAACAGACAGGGAACAAGTAAGACATCAAGTCATCCTGCCATTCAAATAATCAGCACACACATGTAACCATCGCTAACCTGCACCACTGCAACTCATCCTCCATAAAACCATGATGTGCTCTGTGTCCTGCAGTTACAAAGTTCCAGCTAAAGGAGATGGGGTGGACTACGTCAGGACAGAGGACGAGGTCTGTAGATGCCTGTAGAATTTATTTGTGATTCTATAAAAAGGTTTGAAAGCTCATTTAGAAACACCAGAAATCTCTCTGCAAGGAAATCAGTCTAAAACGTGAATAAACATACGTATGATAAAACAAAGTCTATGAGTTACAGTTAAAACCTGTATGCTCCTTTAATGAGCCACACATATGAAAAAGATTCACCTGTTTTATTTAGTCTAAAATCTGTCTGTGATGTCGAGCACATGGCTCATAGACAATAGGCAAAATTTGGATTGGACTGAATCTTTTTTGATTTTCTCAGTAAACTTATTCAAACCAGATTCCTTCATGTTATCTGCAATGGAGTTTGGATAAAGGTCCAGACATAAATCTGCTATGGTCTCTATGGTTAGTCCAACACCCATCAACATTTTTTAATAGAAATGAAATGGCCCAGCATATTTTTTATAGTTTCTAAGAGGCCTCTGTATTTAGCTGCGTGACACTTGAGATTTGATTTCTCCTTACCTGATTAAGTTACTAAAGGGTGTTGTGCAGAATATATTAGAATATTTCCTTAATGAAGGAAAGAAGTTGAGGCATTGAGGAGTGAACTCATGCAGCACAACACAGGTCAAAGTCAACCTTAGCCCTTAGACTTACAATAAGGTTCAAAATGTCTTTGACTTGAGAGGCATTTGGGATAACAAAGCTGTGCTCTGCATCTAAGTGTTGGCTCATCATCCAGTTTAAAGCTGATTCTGAGCAGTGAGATTAACGTCACTGCCAAAACTGAAATGAACAACAATAAGTCTTCAGCTCCAGCTGCAGTTTTCTTTCTTTCTAGCTCGGGGGAAATGGAGTAAAACATTGCATCTGTGTTAATGTTCAACCACTTCTGTGACATGATCGAGTCTTACATGTAGCTCCTGTTTGGCTGTGTGTCCTCCGCAGGGCGATTTCCGACACAAATCATCATTTGTGATCTGACAAGGTGGAGGAAAATGAGGGTCACAGTGCTGAGTGAATAGCGTGGCGTGTGGGGCTGTGCTCCATGCTGTCTGACCACAGAGCTGCCACAGGTCACACTCTCAGCGAGACCGAAATCCAACTACTCATGTTTGCCAAAGGTGACAAGATTTCACAGGACAACAATACATAAAACGATCACACGCGTAGAGGACAGAGGTGAACAGGTCAACTCTTATCTCCACCAGCTGAATTCTTTTGCTGAGTTCTTACTTTACAGTTATTGCATGGTTTTAATCACTAATGGAGGCAGAGAGAAGATGTAGAGAGGGAGGGGTCTCTCTCTCCTCCTGTCAGTCAATCATGACACATTTCTACTGTAAACTGTTTGCTTCAAACCTTTTGTCATTTGTAACATTTCTTTTCTACTGTTGAAATTTGTCAGACTATTTTTGATGGAATATATTTTAAAATGCCTATAGATAAAGGTTTACTTTTTTAAATATTTGTAAAATACTAACATGTTTTTTTTTTATTATTATTATTATTATTTGGTTGTGGATAAAAATATGTCATACTTTAACCACTTTGCATCAAGCTGTAAGCATTTACACCTCTGCAATCAGAAAAAAAGGCTAATGAAAACTGACTCGTGTTAGCATATCAAGATGTGGTTCTTGATCGGCGGTCTTACATATTTAATTTGTGCGCTGTTGAAGCCCAGTTTGTGTTGCGAGAGACTTCCACGTTAATGTTTGTAGATAGTCTTAGTAAGAGGCTTTGAAGAGTGCCAGTCAAATGCTGTGAAACACTGTCCACAATCAGTGCTGCGTTTTCTTGAGTTTAAGTGTCCTTCTATGCTTGCTGTTGATCTTGTATATATTGAACTTAACTGTCCAGGATAGAGTTTTGCTGTCATACATTATGTTCAGTATTACACTATAGTAATAATAATGATAATAATACCAATAACGATAATTATGCAGGGTTTGCAGGTTAACCTTCCAGACCATGGTACCAAGGAATCCCACAGTCTTTAAATGCTACATGGAAACAAGTTGGATGATGTGACAGAGCACAGACCTGTTTAAAGCCCGTTATCAGGACCAGGTTATTTTAACTACTGAGTCGCCTGTTTTAAAGCTGTAATTACTGAAGGTGCCACCAGCTCCAGCTTCACAGCAGATTCACAGTCAGGTGACACATGCTTCAGTCCAATTTGTTTACAAACTGTTTTTACTGACTTCATTAATTAGACTAGACCTCGTCTAACATTTCTAACATTTCTAGTTGTGACTAAAAGTTTTAGTTGGAAACATGAATGATTTTAGCTCCAACACTGCAGTGTGACAGTGACATACAGTGGGGTCTGGAGGGTTAACACTTGTACTGATTGTATATAGATTTCTCTCTCTCTCTCTCTCTCTCTCTCTCTCTCACTCTATCTCTGTAACTCTCTCTCGCTCTCAAGATTATGTAAAGTGGTGGAAAATGTAAAAAAAAACAAAGAAATTTCCTATTTGAGGCGATATGAAACTCTTTCCATTTGTGCAGCTGAGAAAAGGGAACATTTTATCGTATTCATAACAAGTGATGACGAGCTTCTTAACAGTAGGAAACATTCGCTCGTGACTGGATCCTTTGAAAAAATGAAGCAGAATAAAGCGCTCGCTCCTTCCAACCTCCTCATCATATCTTTGAGCCCAAACCTGGTAAAAGAGTCCCAAAATGCATCAGTACTCGTGGAGGTTCCATGCAGCTCACACTAATCTGTCGCTCCGCTGTTATGAATGTTTTATCGTGGACTGTGGTAAAATGTTCACTGACTATCAGTCATGGAAGAGACGATCTGCCCAACGTTTGCACATAGGAAGTTTTCAACACTGCTCAGTTGTTTTTTTCCAAGTGAACATGTTGCATAAAGAAACCAAGAGAAAAAATGTGCTATTGTACTAATAAACCCAGTGAAGTTGAAAAATGAATCCTGTCGCAGGTACGTTACGGTCTGTAGTGAGATACAAGTCACAGGCTCAGACGTTCCTCCTCCTCATTTCTACAAATCTCATTCCTCTTAAGTGCCTTCTGCCTTTACAGTAGTCCGGTTTCTCCCGCTCTCTCTCCTCCTGTACTTGTCCACAGTGGAGTCACGCTTTCATTTAACCACGAGCATGGCGTTTGAGAGGAATGATGTCACTGCAAACTTCCACCCCCTTCTTTACATATCTGCAAATTTGTAAATAACTTTTTTTTCATAGATTTGAAAGTGTAGACATGTTGAAGTAGACATAGAAATATATTAGTGCCTAATTATTTGTGGGAATTATTTTTGGTAAAGACACTATTAGGCAAAAGAGACAAAGCAGGGACGTTTCTGTGGGCTCTGGTTTATAACAGGTTTAATATGAGGCGTGTTTTTCTTTTTTTACACCAATAATGTGTGGAATTTTATTTTGAAACCCTCTACTGTGCCGCTGCTTTCAGAAATGAACACAAAGTTCAACATCAGTGTTGATAGTCTCACAGCTGTAATACAGCTGCAGTTATTCAGGCATTTTATAAACCAGAGTTCATGCAAAGTGTTGACCATATACAACAAACAGGAAGTCACATGCAGCAGCAGCTGGACCCCCAGACAGTCCTGATCTGGTGTGTGCTGTGATAGATTATATTTGCATCACACTGAAGGATGTTATTGCCTGACTCCATGAACCAAACTCACACACAGGAGAATGTCCGTTCAGGGCCCGCTGGGTTTGTTTTGGTTTTTCATTTTGTTTTATTCTTTTTTTGTTGTTTTTTTTCTAGAACCACTCAATTTGTGATTAATAAACTCACTTCTAATATTACTGGAGTTGTTTGTGTGTTTGTTTTTTCTGTGTGAAGCTGAGGATTGTGCGACTGTCTGCGCTGCCAGTCGTGTCATTTCATAACTTCTCTGCTTTCTCCAATCCTCCTCAGCCTCTCCACAGTCTCCCGCTGCTCACAGAAATCCTGTTCAGTGTGAAAGTCCATCAAATCTCCCGCTGACAGCATCTTTGTTGATCTAAAGCCGTAATCTATTAGAGGGAGTTAAGCCATTTCCATTTCCTGCACTGAAAACAACTTTCTTGTTCCTTTCTGGTAACTGTGCCAACTGGCAGCAAGTCCCTGAATAAAGAGCATTATAATCAATGAGCTCAGCCAGGATAATGTATTGTAGTTTACAGCCGAGCCAATGGACACTTTTATTTAAGTCACAGAAACATCAAGTAAAGCCTGTGTCATCTATCTGGCTCAACGTGGAATGAACCTGACGAATCACCTCATATCATCATGGAGGGAAGGACAGGCAGGTTCTTCAGTGGCTGAACAGACGAGAGGCTGATTCAGGAGAGCGTCAGTCTTCCTCTGGAGCCCTGAGTTAAGGAGCTGAAACTGTCAGTAATGTTCTATCTCCTCTGCATCATCTTACAGCCACACAACAGATTGAACACGTTTAGTTCATTTCAGGAGTGTTTCTGTAATGACGAATGCAGTTCTTTGTTGCGTGTGTTTTTCATGAACAGGTCTCTACTCAGCTGCATATTAGTCTCAGTGGAGCTACAACAACATGACAGCAAATCAACAGGGGGAAATAGTTCACTCAGGAAGAAGCAGGCGAATGATTCTGTTCTGTGAGAAACATCCATCCATCCATTACCTACAGCTCTTATCTGTGAGGTACGAGGGGGCTGGAGCCGCTCCCAGCTGATAGTGGGTGGGGGCAGGAAGGGGAGGGAGCTGGGGCTGGGAGCCACAGGGAGAACATGCCTGGGGTTTAAAACCAGAACCTTCTCGCTGTGAGGCAACAGTGCTAACCACTGCTCCACCATGCCACCAATGGAGTAAAACCTATGTGGCTTCATTCACCAACATGTCTTTTTTTCTACACAACCAACATATCAGATCATGACACCACACATCATACATCAGAATACAAACACCACACAGAAAGGCCCCGCGGCCAGGGGTCAAACCCAGAGCCTTCTGGCTGTGAGGGGACAGTGCTAACTTTTTAAATGTGGTGTCCCTCCTGTTGTAAATATCCACATTATTTCAAGCAGTGATTTTTTTGCGAAAAAAAAAATTTGAGTTAAAGTCACTCAAGTTGCTAAAATTTTGAATGAAATTCAAAAGTCAAAAAAACCTGCTCACGTTGTGTTTTAGTGAGATCATGTGACTGAGACTGGAGAGAAGTCTGATCAATACCATTCAGCTTTGACTGATTATCCTCAGGAGCCTGGATGTTCAAGTTGGAATTGTCATCTTTTTTTATTTATTATGAATTTGGACAACTGGATTTTTTTGGAGTTATTTATAAAGTCATTTAAGAGCTGTATTTAAATGTTAACATTATATTGAGTGACAGTTACATCTCAACGATCTTATTTTTTTCTAACATCACGTTGATCTTTATGAGATAATTAAGTTAGGATCACCCATGTGTAATCTAACTGACTCTAGTCCTGATGAAATTGAAGGTGAGAAATGTTTCACTCTGCAGCAGATGAATGATGAAGATTTATCATCATACAGACATACACTTTAATATCCACCACCTGGTTGAACCTGTGATGTTACTACACACCATCACCATGTCTGTAAAATCTGACTGATTAGTTTTGATCAGTTCTGACATTTAGCTCTGAAGGTGCTGATTTACAGGACTCACTGTTACTGTTTCCTCCTCATGATGTTCAGCATGGACCCAGAGAACACACCACAAACTATCAAGAACTATCAACTAGAGTGAGTCTGTAACAGCTGACCTACCAGTCTAATCCTAATATCAATAGATATTGTAGATAGATGCAGTTTTTTGGTTGCGACTGACAAATACAAACAGAGCAGAGCGTCACGAACAGACGTGGGCAGAGCACAGTGAGGAGGAAAACAAGACAGGAGGAAATCCTACTTGACACAGGGATGTAGCCTGTTTAGAAAATGCCCCAGCGTGATGTGATGAAGTGACATGTTGACATGATATTTGTTTGAGCTGCGGCTGCACCTCCTGCTCTCAGCCCTGCACACTGTAAGTAATTGGTTTCAGCCGTGTCAGGACAGATAGAGGAGCTCCGCTTGTTAGAGGTGTAAACGTCACTGGTCCAAACATGAGGCAGAGTTGTGTGACACTCAGATGTCCCAGCATGCTACTGTGGGACAATGTTTTGTTTATCTGTCTCTAAAGTGAGTCAGTGTTATGAAGGAACATTGTTACAGTTTGATTCATACAAAATAAAAGCCTGAGGGGAGGCTTTTCACTGTTGTCAAGTCTGATCATAAACTACTCACTAAAGGAGGATCGTCATTATCTCTTTTTCTGCTGAAGTCACAAGAACTAATTACACAGTTCCCAGAGGAGCCTGGTAATGAGCTCACAGGCGCGCGCACACACACACGCACACACACACACACACACACATAATTTGTGGTCGTGTTTTTTCCTTTGTAAAAATAATATCTACTACTGTAGATGGTGTCAGAGGATGTGTGTGACACACTTGGCTGAGTGGTGACATGTTAACCTCCTGTCATATTTGTTTTTTATCAAAAATATAATTCCTGTAAATCATATGATATGTTAAAAAACAAAACACAAATACTGCACTGGTTGTCTCTGAAAAACCTCTCTTTTTCTAAAATATCTGTCCTGTTCATAACATCAAGACTTCTGGGGTAAAAAAAAAAAACAAAAAACGTGCAGCAGTTATAATGTAGATAAGGTTTTATTGTGACAATGGAAATGCAGACCAGTGAATCATGACAAACAGCCTCTGATCGTCTCCAGCTGTGAGTCACCTCTGCCCTCTAGTGGAGCAGCTCTGCCCTCACAGCTCAGTCTCACTGGAAAGACTGGGGGGAAACTTGAGCTAAAAAAAAAAACAATACATATACTATAAATGTTGATATTGATGCCCAGGTGAAATATTACTGTGAGAGTTCCACAGCACATATCTTGATATCTTGTGCTGGAAACTAGTGCAGTGTTTTTCATCATCAGTCAGTTAACTGAGGTGAAAACAGACTGAGAAAGGAGCTGCAGCAGATAATGGAGGAGTTTGACCAATCAATTAAAACACTGCGACTCCTGTCATAGACTAGTGTTTAGGGGACCGTTTATGGGACAGTCCTGGACACATATTATAGTTTCCTCCTGGACAAAGGAGTCAGATTTATGTCCCAACTCAGAAACAGGAGAGGCATATACACCTGTTCACTAATAATAATAATAATAATAATAATAATAATAATAATAATAATCTTATTTTTAAATGTATTTGTCTTCACTTCTTTATGTTTATGTAATTTAACTTTTCTTTTGTCTTAGATGTTTGTAACTTCAAATTTAATCACTTCACTTGCACATCAAGTCAACTCATCATACAGAGATGTTGATTATAAATTCAGATGACAAACCGATAAAAAAAATGTGTCATATTGTTTGTGTGTTCTATGAGAACAGGAAGGATTTGTTTACAGAAAACATTAGTGTAGATTTATATTTTAGGAAGAAATCATTATCATTGATCCTTTAATTAACATTTATTGTAATTAATCATAAAGGTCTTTACAACTATAATGCATTTGACCACACAAAACTCTGTAGTATTGAATGAAACACAAACACAAAGGAACCAAGTAAATCTCAGAGCACAACTATGCAGACCCCAAAGCTGCAGCAGAATATAGTTTTGCCTCGATATACTGATTTATTGTGTCGATATACATACACTGCAATATTCTTTTGTTTCTAACCTTTTCACTGTGTCTGGTACTGATTTGTTTTGTTATAAAGTCATTGTTATTGCGTTTTATTTAATGAATCAAGAAGTGCAGTGCAGAGGGATGAACACTACAGTGGCTCCCAGCATGTGGGGGTTAGACTCCCACAGGATCCCAAAACGAATGAGAGGCTTCCGAGGATAAAAAAGGAAAATATACCGTTAATCTAAATTTATTTTCACCTTTCCATGTCTGTTTTTTACAGGGCTTTAGTTTAAGGAGAGATCCTGCCAGTCCTGACTCTGGGCATTAAAGTCCCAGGGAACCAGGGTTCCTGTTTCTTCCGCCTGTTGATACTGCGTCAAAAAAAAGTGCACACTGTCGTAACAGGGGAAGATACCAGTGTTTCAAAGAGTCACATTCAAACACGAACTGCTGTGTTAGTTTAGCAGTGAGAGAAAGTTTGAGAAGAAAGTTTGAGAAGAAAAGAAGAAGAAACAGAAAAAAATGTCCGATAAATACAGCTTTGCTTCACATGACTGTTGACGCATGCGCAGTCGCCTGGTTGTAAGTCGAACTCCGGAGTAATCGGGGAAGCTGTTCGTTCCTCTCCTCGTTCCTCTCCTCTCTCCTCTCCTCCTCTCTCCTCCTCTCCGAGCCGCTCGACAGGACCGAGGACCCGACACACCAGGAGGCGTCTTTCTCAGCAGCAGCATCCAGGGACCGAGCCTCGCTGACCGGCAGCCATGAGCTTCTTCGGGTTTGGTCAAAGTGCGGACATCGACATAGTTCTGAATGACGCCGAGACCAGAAAGAAAGCTGAGCACAAGAGCGAAGACGGCAGGAAGGACAAATATTTTCTCTTCTACGACGGAGAGACGGTGTCGGGGAAAGTCAACGTGACGCTCAAATACCCCGGAAAGAGGCTGGAGCACAACGGCATCAAGATTGAGTTCATCGGCCAGATAGGTGAGCGGCTGGCGGGCCTGCGTCTCACAGCGAGCCCGCCGACAGAAGTGGGCAAAGTGTGTGAGGAGATGTTGGGTAGCTAGCTACAGGCGCTGACCACACACACACACACACACACACACTCTCTGAAGTTTATTACATTAGTGTGACTCTAATGAATCAGGTGTGGACACTTCAGCTTCACTGCACCGCCTCAATAACAAGTGTCAGTGTGAACCGTTGGGTCTCGTGACAGACACAGATGTAAGCTAACGTCAGCTGACACAGCGGCCATTGGCTGCCTGTCTCATTGACCTTTGACCCCTGTTGTCTAAAACGTTGGTCTTCTGTCAGATTCGAACTGCGCCTCACTAAGAGACTTTGATAACACCATGCATGAGTAATATAATATAACCAGTTTAAGTAAAATGTGAAACTGATGGTGTCTGACATAAAAAAAAACAATATTCTTAAACTTTATTTTTTATAGCACCTTATGCACAAGGAATGTACTGCAGTACAAAGTCCTTTTCAACCAAGAAATCACATGCATCAAGTACATCACATGAGAATACACGGAAATGAAAACATGTTCAAACATTGTACAAACATTGAAATGCATAAATGTAAAATGAGATGGACTAATAATACAATAACATTAAGAAGTAAAATAAATTAAATAATACATAAGAACTCTAGGAAACACATGAGCAAATACCTGAACCTTCTGAGAACTCAGATGAGATGAAAGGCATCAAAGACACTCAAAAAGGTAAACACATCACACAAGTCAACAGTTGCAAAACCAGTTCAAGATGCAGATGTGAATGAAAATAAAAGCGTAAAAGAAATGAAGATCTCCTCATTCTGTCCTCCACTAGAGGTCAGTGAAGCTTCAAGATCTGACACTTAACCAACACGTCTGAGCTCTAACCTGAGGATGACTCTCACCTGGTTGTTCTGTCTCTTTTTTTGAGGCTCATGTGACATAATCAAAATAACACTGGGCCACTGAATGAGAAGAACAGACTAAACAGTCTGTTTTTAGTCATCACTGTATATGACATTTAATGGAGTCCACCTCTGCATTTCAGGTTGCACCATGTAAAAAAAATATTTTCAGCTTATTATTATAATACACGCCTTAATTTTTTAAGTGTCGGGACACGAAGCAGGGGGGTTGTCCCAAAAGAATAAGTCAGCTTCTTCTTCAGTAAATATTTCATTTAAAGTCTGACTAATGACACAGAGGCTGCACTGTGTGAAGCCAGCCACAGGGCCTGCTTCACCAAGAAAACTTAACTCCTTGTTTGGTTTAGCTGCAGTTCTTTTTTGCAGTCTTCCCCATAACTTAGTAAAATGCCATCTTTATAGTTGTCCTCACTTTTGGTTAAATGCACACTTACCAGCAGTGGTAAAAGTTCCTCTTACTTGATCTTTGTTAGACACACGTGACCATGTGCTGCTCCACCCCTCTCATTCCCCTTTTTTCTTCTCACCAACATCTGTCTCTGCATGAGAAGAATTTCTTTCAGCATAAAGAACTGTCTATCTCAAGTAAGAGTGTAAAGTGCTGCAGTGGGTGTGGTGCGAGGGCCCAGTCACTGAATAACTGATCATTCTCAGTCTGAAACAGCTGAAAAATATTGACATCAACAACAGTCAAGATAAAGCTGTTACAGTGATCAGATCAAATCCTGGCTGTGTGCTGCTGCCAGCCTGAAAAGAGAAGCACAAAGTCTTAATCAGAACATGTAGAACTACTGCACTGCAGCTGCCTGATGTTGTTCATGTGTCTTTTCTAGAGCTGTACTATGACAGAGGGAACCACCATGAGTTTGTGTCTCTTGTGAAGGACTTGGCTCGGCCTGGGGAGCTCACACAGTCACAGACATTTGACTTTGAGTTCACGCATGTGGAGAAACCCTACGAGTCTTACACTGGTCAAAACGTCAAGTTACGGTGAGTCTGTTCTGTGCTCTGTGCATGGGAGTGTGTATAGGAATTTACCATTTTTAAATTGGTCTGTACATAATGGTTCATAGCTAAATTCATGTTGACAGGATTTCTAGATTAAGTCAAACTCAAAAAAAATGATTTATTGGTTTTGATGTAGTAGCTGTTCTGTGTAACTGAAACACTGTCACCAGGTGAGTCCTCTTCTGCACTGGAGTCTTACCATCCACCCATTATCTATACCTCCTATCCGTGTAGGGTTGGGGGGGCTACAACCAGTCCCAGCTGACATTGGGTGACAGCAGGATACAACCTGGACACCAGTCTATCACAGTGCCGACATGTAGAGATAAACAACCATTCATGCTCAGTCACACCACAAATAACCTAAATCTGCATGTCTTTGGACTGTGGGAGGAAGCTGGAGAACCTGGAGAGAACCCTCACAGGGAGAACATGCAAACTCCAGGCTCTGGGTTCAAACCCCAAACCCTCTAGCTGTGAGGCGACCACTACACTAGCATGCCCCCCATGGAGTAAAACCTGTGTGATTTCGTTCATGTCATTTTTCTACACAACCAACATTTCAGATCACATCAGCACACATCAAACAGTAACAACTGAATACATATTGTATCTCTAACTCATTATGTTATTGTCACCATGTTAACATACCTGTGGTAAAGTTAGCATGTAACATGCTAAAATGCTAATATTAGCATGGTAAAGAAACAGTTTTGGGTTTTTGAGTTTTGTTTTCTTGCCAACAGTCAGATGAGAGGACCAGCCCCATTCTCACATTCGCCTCCACACATTAAACTTTTAAATGTTATGATTAAACAAATGAGAACATGAACATTAGTGAGCTTTATAAACCAGGTGCTGGTTAATGGATTTTGTTACCAACTGTTTTCTCCCTGTGTCATGCTAAGCTAACGGCTGCTTTTTGCAGCTTCATCTTTTGACACATACGATACTCTCAGCAAAAAAGCGTTTATCCCAAAATATCCAAGTATTCCTCTCTCACTCAACAATATTTCTAAACATGAGCTGATGAAGTCCAGTCAGTCTTTCTGGCTACACACCCCAATTGCTCCACATATCAAGTTTTTCCTTTCATTCCAGATCAGCAGTTTATTTTTTCTACTTTGGCTTTAGTGTTATGTTCTTGTTTTGTGGCCATACAAGGGCTTGTGAGTCTAATTTTTGCATTTGCTTCCAGATACTTTTTGCGGGCGACAGTGAGCCGGAGACTGAATGACATTAGCAAAGAGCTGGACATTGTGGTTCACACCCTTAGCACCTACCCTGAGCTCAACTCCTCCATCAAGATGGAAGTGGGGATCGAGGACTGTCTACACATAGAGTTTGAGTACAATAAATCAAAGTATGAGCTGTTATTACATCAAACCTCTAAAATAACTTAACCTCAGATCAGAGTTGTACCTGTTAATGTTACTTGTACCTGTGAGTGTTTGGTTTTGACAGGTTGTGCTTTTTGCCTGCAGGTATCACCTCAAAGATGTGATTGTAGGGAAGATTTACTTTCTGCTGGTGAGGATTAAGATCAGACATATGGAGATCGACATCATCAAGCGGGAGACGACTGGCACAGGACCCAACGTCTACCATGAGAATGACACCATCGCCAAGTATGAAATCATGGATGGTGCCCCAGTCAGAGGTAATGCTGCTTGTTTCTGTTTTCTGTCGGTTGTCTCCGAGTTCATTTTGTGCTAATTGTGCTCCCTGACCTGTCGTGCTGCAGGAGAGTCCATCCCTATCAGGCTGTTTCTGGCAGGCTATGAGATGACACCCACCATGAGGGACATTAATAAGAAGTTTTCTGTGCGGTACTACCTCAACCTGGTCCTCATCGATGAGGAGGAAAGGCGGTATTTTAAACAGCAGGTACATACTGGATGACAGCCTCACTGACTGACACTGATCCACCTGTTGGAGGGTCATTTAGTTCCCTGGATGCTCAGATATTATTCTAGAGATGACAGAGTCAGACTGAACTGAACTGTAGTACATAGAATTCTGGGTAAATCATGACTTTTTATCCCCAGCAGAAGAAATTTGTCGTTTGGTAGAATTCAAAACTTACAGGGTTTTAGGAAATACAGTAGATGCAATAAGAAGAAAAAGTTGATTTATGTCTTTAAAGAGTGAGAAACTCTTTCCCATCTCGCTGCTCTCTCCTTAACACTGTCAGCAAACAAACCATGAGCCATGTTTTCTTGTTTTTTGTTGTTATGGTGCAACAGATGAGTGTAGTCATTGATTGTTACCAAGGTAACAATGGTCATAGGCCCGAGTTAGCCTGGGGGAAAGGTGCCTGAGTTTTTGGCCTTGAAATGAGTCAGACTTTATTTTGGTGAAACAGTCTGACTTGGAATCAGACTCATCTATGAGGAAAATGAAGACTGATCTAATACTACAGGAAGAAACTAGGCCCTTGTTTTTAATGAAAACAATGTTTTACAGTTTAAAACAGTATTTCTATTCAGCTTTGTTGTGATTGATGGATTCTTTACAAGTTGGCAAATGCACCCCAATGTGCACATTATACAGAGCTGCAACAATAATTGATCAACTGTTATATTAGTGTAAATTAAAAGTTTGACACTTTGAAAAATAAATGAATCCCCTGCTTGCTGAGAGTTAGATGACAAAATAAAAATAACTCTTGTTTAAATATAATATATTAAATATGAGGCTACTGCTAACGTGGTTAGCTTAGCTTTGCACAAAGACAGGAAACATGGAGAAATGTAGCCTGACTTCATACCATCATCTCTAAAGATCACTAATTAACACACTGCAGCTCATTTGTTTAATATGTGCAAATGGAAATCCAGGAAGTTACACTCCTGCAACCTAAGATAACCAGGTAGAGCTGTTGTGATTTTGTTCCAGTTAAATAAAAACTTAGACAAAACTAGGGATTGTTTTAATTTGACAGTTCTCGTGGGTTTAATTTCTCTAAGTCAGATTCAGAAACTTGATGTTTGTTGATTTATAAATCCACATCTTGACCTTCACTAACAACTCCTAGCAGGGTAGATGTGAAACCACCACTGGTCCTTTATATCGTCCAAATCATTATTGTTTTGCTGTGATGTCGCAGGAGATCACGCTGTGGAGGAAAGGTGACATAGTGAGGAAGAGTATGTCTCACCAAGCAGTCATCGCCTCCCAGCGCTTCGAAGGCTCCTCCAATCCAGAGAAGCCCCAGTCCCAGAACCAAGAGGAAGACGACAGCTAAAGCCCAGCATGCACTTCACCCCTGTGTAGCGAGTGCTTGAGTGAACGCGCTGCAGAAATTGTGAGCGGAGTCTGAATGTGAATATCATGTGTTTGCATCGAGACAGAACGCACTGCAGTGTTTTTCACTGTGTGTGTGTGTGTGTGTGTGTGTGTGTGTGTGTGTGTGTGTGTGTGTGTGTGTGTGTGTGTGTGTGTGTGTGTGTGTGTGTGTGGCTTTGGAATACGATAGTGTGTTTTACAAGGGAACAAACAGTCAGACCAGACAAGGACTGTGGTTGCAGGAGTGTTTGTTTTAACCACCTTGAAGCAGCTGCTGGGTGGAGTTTACCACATTAAGGCTGAATAGAAGTTCTCTGTCATTAAAAACTGCACAACATTAAATTGACTTTAAAGTGCTTATCTTAATTCTTTTGAGGATTATTATACAGTTTATAGAGAGGGGCATACTCCACCTGTGAGATGCACTTAAATATAATTTAATATCAAACACTGTCTGTGTCTTTACCTTGAATTCACATGTGTATGAATGTAGAGTCCGTGGCAGAGAGCCACCTCGGGGGTTTTTCTAACACAAGTTTTCCTTCAAACTGCTGACCTGGCTGGACGGTGGCACTGCAGAACCTGTAGTGGCACTGTAGGTTTATAAAAGGTTAGTAAAAGTTGATCTTTACAGTACATTTCTGTTTGTCTCCTCACAAGAATGTGACATTAATTTCTTTAAAGAATTATTTTGCTGCCATGCCCTGTGCTGCGAAACGGCTCCTCTTGTTTGTTTTTATTTTAAGTTTTCAGATTTCAAAAAAAAAAGCAGTGACTGTTCAAGATTTAAAAAATTAAATACATTTAGATATTTGTAAAGGACATTGCTTAAAATATTTTCATACATTCCAGGGCTCTCATCAGAAATAGTAATGACCAGAGGATTTATTTTTTAAAAATATTTCCATTTTTAACCAGCATTTCATGTGTCTGATGCATCGGTTGGTTGTGCGTCGGTGTCAGGTGTTGCCACTGCTGCTTATACCAAACGTGGCACTTGTGACTGCTGTGGGATGTATTTCTTATTCCATCATCGTTACAGTCTCTGACCGTTTGAAGCTCTGCTTTATTATTTGCACTATAATATCATCATGGCTACTTCTGCTTTCAGTGATGTTTATGAACTTGCTGGACTCACGACAGAGTTCAAAGGTCAGACGTGCTTATAGAGACAGTATTACTCCTGTGTTTAGTGACAGAGGTAGCATAGATGCTTGAGCCCTGCCTGTCAGTAGCATGTAGGGACAACCTGCCAGTGGGTTAGTCAGCTTTGTGCCTAAGGGTTTATTGCCAAAACATTTCAGTGCAATACTAGAGAACTGCTGCGCCCTCTCAGCTCTTCATCCCTTCAGGCACACAAAAGATGCTTTCAAATTGTCTTAATATGAAAAAAGTGAATGTATGAGTCAGTCATATTGAGCACTTCATTAAAATTCAGTAAGTGAAGAATCTAAATGAGCATGATCAGGTTTTTTCTCGCTGTTCAGGCAGAGTAGATCATGGAGTTCCTGTGCCATTACTTTTTAAAACTAGAAAAAAAAAAGCACACTTGTGACCACAAAGTGTGAAGCACTGAATCTGAACCCCAGCACTTAGCTTGCTGTCTTGAACGTTGCCGTCCCCTGCAGCCTTTCGCTTGACAAGCTTACGCCATGCAGCTTAGCAAAACCTATCGTTAGAGATTGAGACGTTTTTATATTTCATACTTTTCCTTGTGCTGTTGTGCTGAAGCAGCATGACTGCTGCTCAGGTGACTGCTAGATATGAGGAACACCAGCCAAAGGTGTGTTGATCTGAGCCAACAAGACATTTACATTTAGATTCATGCAGCTCAACTGAAGAGGTGACACGGCTCCTTCTGATGGATTCAACAGTTTGTAGTCAAACTTCATTTGTATTAAGGGACTGTATGATAATTATTGGGGGGGGAAGGCGACTCAACCTTAAGTTGATTTCTAATTTATTTTAAACTGCAAAATTTTCAGTTTAATATGATGATGGCACAATCATTTCTACAAATTACCAGTAACACAACAGGTACTGCTGCTCTTACTAAATGAAGACTTATTGCCAGTAACAGGAAGCAGCTCTTGTAATATTTCCCCTTCACCCACTGGTGACGATTGGATTGTGCTACATTTTACATTTACAATATTCATTTTATTACCGGTGAACATTTAACTTTAACTGTAGAGCTGTTAAAGTTCAGAACAAAGAAAAGGACACATGACAAATGACGTATTCATTAATGTTCAGAAAAAAAGAGGAAAAAGGAGAGCGACTGAGGGAAGTGACAGGAAGAGCTGGAGTCACTGCTGAGCTGTGAGTTCAGTCAGCAGCTGAGCTGAACACCGTCACATGTGTCAGCTAGTAGCAAGTTTACAGCAAACATGCAGTTGATACGCTGACTGGGGCAAATCAAACAGTCCAATGGACATATTTGAGCAAATGAAGCGTTTCTGTCTGGAGATTTAGTATGAACAACATCTGGCCTGGTGGGAACATCTCAACACGTAATCAGGGGTGTTGGCTGAAAGGAACAAAGAGCGCTCACTCAGCTTCCTGCTTAATGATAGAAAATAAAGCCCCGATACAGAGACTTGATTGTTTTCCTCTGCTCATTCTATTGAAATAAAAACCTATATCAAAATTTAAGACCACCCATCCTCCTCCTCCCCACCTCCTCTAATTTTCATACAGTCTCTAACTTGTTTCCCTGCCTACATCAGTATATTTTATTTTGGCGGTTAACTCCAGTTATACAACACAACACAAAAAAACGAGAACTGTTCAATGACCCCAAAGTAGCTTTGGATTTATACACAGTATGATATGATGTTTGTTTTTTTTTTCTTGTGACTGTTGTTTTTCTTTCTGCTGGTACTGGTGCAGACATGCAGGAGCTAAACTAACCCAGTTTGTCAGAGAGAGTAAACTGAGATTGGAGTAGAAAAGAATGATTAAATGTACAGTATACTATAAATGCACAATGTAAATGCAACCTCCTCTTTTGTTTATGTTCTTATCATATTTGATCCTCCTGTCTATAAATGTTGATTTTAATCATTTTATATTCCTGTTTTACTTTGCATTAAAAGGGAGTAACTGAACAACACCTGGTCTCTGTGCCCACTGTCTGACAGTGAAGTGAAAATCCAATGTTTGTGTGTTTGTGTGTGTCTGCCACTGTTGAGACTTCTCTTCCTGATTAACACATCTGTTGTTGAAGAAAATTCACACCTACTGTAACTGAGAGACACAAGCTCAGCTCTCCTCTCTCTCACTAACACAGATGCTGTAGTGATCATGCTCTTCTCACTATAAGTCTCATTGAAATATTGATTTGATAATTATATGTGGATATTACTCAGAACAGAGTGAGTCAGACCTGTGCTGAGCAGGAGCTGTGTGTGTATGTATTAGTATTATTTTGATGCAGACAATCTCAGTGACACACACTCACTGTGTGCAGCATCTGCTGACACTAGGGGGCAGTTTTGGATCGAGCTTCTTCATGAACCAGTTTTTCAGGTCAAATCACAAGCTAATTTGTGTTAAATTAAGGTCTGTGTTAAATTGTATTAGGTAAAGGGTGGTAGATTATGAGTCAGGAGGGGTTGTGTACACATTTATGCCCAGTGATAACGTGCAGTTACAACATGAAGTGAAGAACAGCCCCACAAAGCTCTTTTTCCTCAAATAAATGAGAACCTTGTCACTCTTGCATCATATACTTTGGTCGTTTCTATAACGGGTCTTAATGACTTATTCATAATGTGAAACAGGAAGTGAAGGTCCAACAGTTGAGCTCAATCAGTAGGAATGATCTTCGTGTTATGTGACGAACGTCTCGATATTGCAGGAGCAATGTCTGCCATGTAGAAGAAAACCTTGGTGTTAAAGAAAACATGTTGCTGGATGAATACAGAGTGAAGGTCCTATTGTGTGTCTGTCACATTCGGCCTCATTTGAAATTCCATGCTGACGACATCAATAGAGATGTTCACAGACAGACCAATTCTGGATCCAAGTGGAAGCAGTCGGTTCAGCAGAAGCTGAACTGGAGAGCAGCTGAAGAAGCTGACACACACATGGCTCATTGCAGTAATTATTCACAACTGTCCAATTTGTCACAGGTGTCCAAATTTGCTTCCATAAGCTTCAGGAGTCAAAGTGAGTGGATATGTTCAGTCCAGTCTTTTTAGTACGAGATTTGCTCATTAAGTCTTCGTCCTCCACCTGCAGCTCAGCAGGAAACACTGTCTGGAAATTTGAAGTGAGACATTTGCACCAAGACAACTATAACTGTGGAAGATATCCATTTGATATGACTAACACAGATGACTGAATCCCTGTATTATCAGGGCCTCATGCGTCTTATTCAAATGAAAGGCGTGACTCATGTCATCACGACATGGCTGACTGAATATTTACTTTTCTAATCTGTATAGACTGAAAAAAATGAGATTGTAGGTGTCTTTATGAGAAAAGATGTGTTTTTGGTACGACTGAGTAACAGCTGCAGATATATATAACTTGAAATGGACATATTACAAACAAGTAGGCAACAAAGGTTTTGTACATTGTGAGTCTTGTGTTGGAGACTGCACTCAGCCACACAGATACAGGAAACCTTTGCAGGCCAGTATCTGACTGTCTTTAAGTTACCAGGGCTCTTCACCTTTGTCCCCAGGCTGAGGCTGTCTGTCACTGAACCTGCAAAGTGGAAAGTGAATTATGTCAGGCCTGGGATTATCTGTCTGAGAAGAGCAGGAGCAAGGAGATGAGATTCAGTGACCAGGCCACTTGAACTATAATTCAGTTGACTAGCAGCCTACTACACTTCATAAATAGTAATCAGTGGCACAATAAGGTTAGAATACCTAGAAATTAAGAATAACATGGCTGTAGGGGATGACCAGAAGCTAAACTGTGCTCTGGACCATGCCTGTGTGCAGCATTGTCTCAGATTATTGTTAACTGGGGACATCTTGCATGACATGGTCCTGACATAATTTTCTGTGATGATGCAGCCTCTCTTCAGTTTCAGGGGAGTGATATAATAGAGAAAGACACCTTGTTCCAAACAGCTGCCTAAAAGTAAGACACAAAGGCAGCAGCTGTGTGCTGGACTCTGGATCCTCCTCTGAAGCCAAACACGTTGCTCTCAGAGGCCACACTGCCTTTGTGCACAATCTGTGTCTGCGTGTGACTGAAGCAGCTCAAAATCCTGACAGTGTTGCCTCTTCTGTGACTGGGTTAACTGACATTTAGTCTGGTGAAGTGTTGAAGTCTTAAATAAACTATTATGCAAAGACTGCACATAGTTTGCATCATTGCTGTCACAGATGTGACATGTCTAGGTTGCTGAGCATCATCGACCACCACAGCTCATATTTTTATTTCACTTTACACAAAAACAGCTTCTTTCATAAGACTTATTATATTATATATAATAAGATATTTAATATTGATAAATCCGTGTATCTTGGTTTTAGTTGGTAATATCAAAACTAACCTCTATGTTAAAAAATAGGTTTTTAGAAATATAATTACTATAAGATATTTCATGTTGCAGCAGAGGCATAAATGGGAGGAAGATGATCTCCAGCTGCGTCATTATGCGACTGAAAAACTCTCAAATATCCCTTTTTCACCGCTTTGTCTGTCTTCGATCGGCCGGACGCGACATTTCCGGCAGCACTTGAAGGCGGCACAGAGATAACGCCGGTCCTCCGCTGTCGCCGGGATCCAGTTGAGCTGTGCTCCGCGCCGAGTCGCACACGGAGGAGCCTGAGAACAAGTTTGAGCCTGGAAATATCGTCCTGCGGCTCCACGGAAAGGCGGCTTTAGCCAGACTTTAGTTTGGACAGTGAAGGGGTCGTTTGTGAACATGGTGGTGTTTATTTTCCCTCAGAGCAACAACAGCAACTGACTGAACGGGAGCGTTGTTGTCCCGGGGGAGGCTTCTTTTTGTCGGGGGGGTTAACCTCACTGTGAACACAACCACCGGCGCGCTTTCCCTCCGTTTTGGGGGCTGACTGAAGAAATATCCTTGAAATACTTGGAGCCTGACGCGTTTGAGTCCGCGGGGTGAAGCTGTGATGAGGAGGGAGTTGAACAGCGGCGAAGCGCCAGACGGAGACAGCGAAAGCTAAGCTCGTCTCGGCGACCATCGGCGGTCAACGACCGCAGCATCGACCACAATACACAGGTACTTCAACTTTGACTTACACGTTAACGCTCGTGGTTCGCGCTTTGTCTTTGTTCCCCATTAGTTTGTTAGATAACGTTGTGAGGACCTGTAGTTTACCGGCCAGACAGTGTGAATTGTCTAATCTTAGACGGCGCGTGTGTGTGTGTGTGTGTGTGTGTGTGTGTGTGTGTGTGTGTGTGTATGTATGTATGTGTGTGTGTGTGGAGGGGGTATTGACCAAAGAGAGAGTGGGTTCTTCCCTGCTAGTCTTTGCTTGCATGGAGTTGGCTAATCCTCCTGTAGTGGGGGGATGATATGCAGAACCCCATTCAAAAATAGGGCCATTTAACCCTGCCTTGAGTTCGGCGCTCCTCTTACTAAATATGTACAGCACCAGAGTTTCAATAATATTGGACCCTGTTGTTCTTGATCGGGTGTATAACCAGCTATCTCCAAACATGAAAACAACCCCGGTGAACTATTCTGACTGCTACTGGAAGTTTAATGAAATATTCTCTATTCATGTTCCCCTCGGTGAATCCGAATACACAAAATATAAAACTGCTTTATTTTTTGTTAACGGAGTCTGGTTTATCGCGTTGCCCACCCATGACAAGTGGATGTATGAGAGTCTAAAATGAAGAGGAAGTCTACCTAGTTCTGTTTCAGCCTGGCTGTACACAGTGTAGTAGTGGATTTCTAAAAATCTCCAACAGTAGCAGCTTCACTGAGACTGGGTTCACAGCCTCCATCAGAAAACATCTGGTCTAGTTTTTTCTATTTGCCATTCTCTTTTTAAAACGATTGCATTTGAACTGGTGAATCCTAAATTAGCTGCGATGCATAAGGGACTGTCTGAGAGCTGCCCACCCCCTCACATGTTATTTGATCCACAGCCCCAGTGCTCCTCTGATGCTTCATTCCCTGTATTAGATTACAATTTAATCAGATATGCATGGAGGCCTTTAATCCTTCTTTAACTAGGCAAACCAGCTACAAACAGGGAGGAGGAAGCGTATACACATCATTCATATCCCAGTTACAGCATTGCTACTGTACCGAGCATCTCTGTTGAAACATTTAGGTTGTAGATGCCTTGCTCAGGAGCACTTTGAACCAATCCTCTCCCTTGTGTGACATTTCCTGGTCAGCATGACAAATTGTACAGCAGCACGCCTCTAAAACCCATTACACCGCAACATCATTGGGGTGGAACAGTTTACACGTCATGGTCTGTTATGTATTCGACTGTCAGGGTCACGGGTCAGTGCAGCGGGAGAAAACATACCTGTGCCAGGTGGCTTTTTTTTTTGTGTGTGTGTATTTGAGAAAACAAACACTAACATCTTATCTGCATTTGTACAACTCTGCTAGCATTCATCGATTTTTGATGCTTCACGTTCCCCTTCTTCTCAGTTTTGTTGTAGTTTCTTATATACAGAAATTACTCTTTAGCCACTTTCATTTGGAAAAAAGCTTCATTTTACAATTGTTTACAAGATCTGTCATTTTGGTCAAAAATATACAACCTCAGTACAAAGAAGTGCTGTGAAGTAGTGATTTACTCATTGCCTGAGCAGACAACAGTGCACTGACCTGTCCTTCTGAAATCTGATTCTCTTGTCCATACAGTCTAAAGGTACCTCCATGTCTTCTTTGATTATAAATCAGATCTCGGTTCTATATTAATACTGTGAAAGTATCAAAGGTCTCAGTCACAGAGAAATGCTCACAGCCTGTATTCAGAAACTGAGCCTTAAAACCAGCCGTCAGGACTTCCTGAACTTTATGATGTCACGACAAAGCCACCACCGCCTGGAGTTAGTTTTTTTAAGTGTTTATCTGAAATCTGCTAAATTTTATTGGATCATTCTGAAAACAGCCAGCCAATCAAAAGAGAGGATTCGATCCTCTCCTCTGATTGGCTGACTGACCTGTTGTTATTAGAGCTCCAGAGAGAAACCTGAGATAGGAAACTACACTGAGATGGTTTTTGGTTAAAACCACAAACATATCTTCTTATGGATATCAACACAACAGATACAACACTGGAAAAATCTAAAACATGGGACCTTTAATGAAATCTGATATTGCAGTGTGGGTCATTGATCATTATGAATGTTAATCACAGTCATTATAACAACCAGCTTTCATGTAAATTCTACCTTATTTTTTGCATCAGAAACTCACTCCTCTCAGTGAGCATGTTGCAGTGTCAGTAACAGCGTCTACTTTGAGATTTAGACCATGATCCACCCACATTGACACCGTATTTGCAATTATAAGTATTGTGTTCTTGGCACATGCAGCATCAAAACCAGACAATTGGTTTTAATTGTTCTTAGTTTTTTTTTTTTTCTAGCTGAGGAGCAAAATGGATAAAAGAGGGAGACATAAATTACTGACACGTGTTGGATTATTTTGCCTTTTTTCACCTTATTTTCACACAGTCGAATTTATATTAAGCAGTTGGAAAATAAAACAAGATGGTACTTTGAAGCTGCTGTGTCCTTCAGCTCATAGATGCCAGTGAACCAGGTGGTTAGTACCAACAAAACAGCTCTTCACATCTGTGTATAGAATATAACACGGACAGTTCAAATCTGAACATGGAAACACTGAGAAAGAGCCGACCATGTCTCAACGGCTCATTTACCTATGGTCACTTAATAATTTTACATTGTCCAAGATACTTTAGCCCAGGTTCCCACACCTTCTGTCCTTGTGTCCATAGTTCATGTGGGATTAAAATAATTTTCCCAAGAGGACTGTAAATGTAATCAAGGTGAGGTACTAGATGGAAGCAAAGCAACAGGGCTAATGCTGCTGTTACAAGCTTTGGACAGCCAGCCGCAGCTGAGAAAACAACACGCTCTGTGGTGCAACAGATAAGACTCAGACCATTTCAGATTTACTGCGACGGAAACTCCAGGATTAGCTGGATCTTAACAGACAGGGGGTACACGGATCTGTGGTTGCTTGTGGCTGATGCAGATCTCGGAGACTGCAGCCCATTTGTCACACAAGTTAAGCTGTTGCATTGGAGTCTGAGAGAAGGTTTTGTGTGAGTGAACAAGTGAAGTTAATACATGATAAAGGAAGAAGCAGTTAAAGTAAAACAATTCAGGCTCTAGCAGTGACAAAGAGAAGCAGCCTACATAAGGAGCTGCATAAAGTGGTCTGGCTCTCCTCCACTTAAGCTGTGTTTTTGTATAAAGTCAGTGTGGTGGTGGCCTGGCTATTGTATTTATACACATTCTTGATACTTTTTTTTCCTTCAATATTGGTATGGATCCATTCAACTAACCAACTGGTTAGTTGAATGGATTGCTAGCGAGACCCCCATAGAATAAAATCCCTAACTGTAGTGATCCTCTGAGTTCTCATCTAGTCCCATATGGTATATGGTTCTGGTAATGTATCTCGGTGGCTATTGGATGGATTTCATTGAAATTAGGTGCCAACTTTTAGATTTAAGATTAACTCTTTCATTTTTGACCAATTTTTTGGTTATTAAACAACAAAGAAAAGCAGAAATTCCAGGAACTGGTGATTATTTTCATTAATTGATGATCAAAAAAGTTGTGGTTTTTGATGCCTGCAAAACTAATGACATTCCCATCAGTAACAGTTGTAGTTTATGCTCATTTTGGCATGTTAACAAACATTCTACCTGCTAATTGGCAGCATGTTAGCATTGTCATTGTCTGTTAGCATATAACTCAACACCACTGACACTATTAGAGCTATAATAAAGAGGACTTTGTTTATGGTGAAGACGCTGCTCATGGCTACTAACTCTGAAAATGACCCTGTCTTCTGCTTTTTGTTGAGACTTTATGACCTTAATTTACTTATTTCTTTTTTATGAAACAGCCTTCTGTCCTGTCCCTGAATTATTAAAGTCTTTTTGTTTGTGTTTTTGTGTTGTTGTATCTGCAGCTTTTTGTGAAAGATTGAGTCTCGATAAAGTTCTTTTTTTTTTTTTTTTTTTTTTTTTTTTTTGTCCTCATCTGCTGTTGAGCAGTTGTTGCATCAGGTGTGTGACAAGTTCCTACTCATCTCTCTTTTGCAACAAGGACGCTGCCTGTGCATCATGTAATGATTAGTCATACTGTTCAGGTAATGCAAGAGTGACCTCAAAACACCCCTGTGATAGAGCTAAGCTCGGTTTGATCTGTTTTCAGGTCTTAGATCAACAGTAGCTTTTATTATACAGGAATCTAGACTAGAAAGACAAAGATAAAGGTGCATCAGGTTCATCCAAATAAATACTAAAATAATCTGAAGTGTATGGAAACTTCTTGCAGACAGGAACATGAGACGGTAATTAATTCAGAAGTGTTCATTTAAATTGAATAAAAACCAGAACGGTGCGCAGACTGACTGTCCTCTTTCTCCTGTTACGCAACCAACTGCTTTCCTTTGTTGTCTTGTTGTGTACATGAAACCTCCTGCACTCTCAAAGGTCTCCTTGTTTGTGTTTCTCCTTGGTGGGCCACGCACAAAGCCAGACATGACCTCTGACCCCAGACTCTGATACTGATGCATTGTGCAGGGGCCGAGCATCCATTGTGATCTCTTTCCTCATGTTCATTAATTATGCATAACTCATACGCTGTGCTCTTCAGGCCCTGTCCCACACACACATGGAGCCGTACACCCTCCGTTCTTAGTGTGAAAAACCATCTTGCCCCAAGCTCGTCACAGAGTCGTGGCCCTCTGAGGATGCTGTGACATTCCCAAAGGAGATTCCATTCCCCCGTAAACAATCCTGGCATTGACATAGCTGCTGATTAGCGAGTTGCCAGGGTATTCCCACAAAGGCCCAGCGGAGGATAATGAGATCAGATCGACAAAATGGAGCTCTCATTCAGGAGCCTGTTGGCAGCAAGTTGTGAGAAACTATTTGGAAGGATTCAGAGAAGCAGTGTAGCTGAGAGTTTAGCTTGCTGTCTTACCAAAAGTGCGGAAATTCACAGATTGTTGTGACAAGGTGTTGAAAGCACCCAGTAAGCACCGGGAGCTGCCAGAGCCACTTGTACCTGAGCTCAGAGATTTGTCTCCTATGTTTTCTGTCAGCACTTTTATGGCCTTTTTTCTGGAGCTGATACTGAATCTGTGATGCTGCAGATGTGTTTTTCCTCAGTCTCTCCTCAATGTGATGTGATGCAGAGGGTTCAGTTGGAGGAACAGATTATATGGCGTCATCACGGTGTCAACTGTTTTGTCTCCCGCCGTGACGACCTCGAGGCAGAACGACAGGGTTCACATTACAGGGTTATCCCTATCCACCGGGAATGTGTGTCTGGCCAAGACAAAGCCTCGCCGGGTGACGTCATGTTGCATTGCAGAAAACGTTGAGCCAGAGTCAACGTTTTTGCTGCATCGTTTTTGGACCCCCCCAATGCCACCCCTACTGCGTCAGCACACTTTCCCATTCTTCTGTCTGAGGAGGGCTTTGTTACCTCATGCAGAGTGAAAGTCTGATTGAACACGGCTGAGCCCTATTTTTCTGATGAGCAGGATACATAAACAGAAATTGGATTGATCTGCAAGTGGAAATTGGGTCATTGCAGCACAGAACGGAGCCAAAGGAAAAACAAAAAGTTCTCAAAAATCTGAAGAAAAAGTAAAAGAAGTGAAAGCTGAGGCATGTTCATTATGTGTTGATTCTTAGGAAACAGCTGAGTTAATAAAAGCCTGTTTGACATTAAAAGGCACAGCCAACAAAAAGGATCCATTTAATAGGTCACAATCATTTCCAGCGACCTTTCAAGAGATACAACAACAAGAAAAATAAGGAAACTCAAGAGTGTGCATGATAATTATCGACGACAAACAAACAAATCAGCATGTGGCTCTTCTTCGTGGTCAAACTGATTTCAAAGAATTACACAGTTACCTTGACATTACCATTCAGAAACATTTCTGTTCAGGACTGGAACATTTACTGTTCCAGACCAGATGAGCTCATATCGGAGTTTACACAGTAAATGAATCATTAAGAAAGAATCTGTCCTGTGTGTTTATTGTCCTTTAGTAAGCATTCAAACATGGTTCTATCAGAACAAAGAATATTTGAGTTTGGCTTCTCTGTAAAGAACTTGAACATCGACCTCACTGGCTCCATCCTACATGTGAAAACCAACACTTCTGTAGACGTTAGCTTGTCAACATGGATCATAAATGTTACCGTCATATGCACATGAAAGCATCTTGTTTTAGCAGAGCCAGATGAAAACAGACAGGTCTTAAACCACGTAAGGTCATTATAGCTAGTTAGAAAGCTGCGGAGGAAGTCTGCAGGCTGTCATTTCAGCAGACAGAACTGATGACAATGAGACAGAAATGAGACCTGTGATTCTGTTTACTTCTGTGTCAAATCAAGAACCCATTCTTTCCAAAATGAACCTGATAGTAAATCTGCCACCATCATCGTGGTGAAGTGTTTCTTCAGTCTTATTTGGTCATGTGGTGACACAATAGCTGTCAATTATTATTAAACTTGTGTAAAATTTGTCTTAGCTGCCATGATATCCTGGGTTCAAGGCCAGTTGTTGACCTTTGTCACAACTCCCCCCCCCCCCCCGCCGTCCTTGTCTTTCTCTAACCACAGCTATTGGGGAAAAAAAGGCTAAAATATAATACAGATGTGGTCTGAATTATTTTTTAATGCCACGCCCAGATTTAACTCACACATATACAGTATAATGTGTAAATATATAAACAATGCCTCTACGTGTGTTTGTATGTAGATTACATTATTATGTTATCTATGGCTGGAGTCTAAATCATTGGTCTTTGCCACACTGCTCTACACAGTGACATTCAGCTGCTGCAGACCAGCGTCAGTCAGCGTGAGACAAGTCACATTCATGTTGTTTGAAGCTGTGTGTTCAGCTACTCTGCACCATTGTTTGTCATTTAGTGTCTGTGCTGTGTTCTCCTGGAGAAATCTGATAGAAGTGCATGACTTGATTTTTCTCCATTTTCTGTCCTTCATTTACATTCTGTCAGAGAAAGACGTGGCTTGTTAAGTCAGCACGCCTGTTCTGGACATTTTCAAAGTGGCTAAAATAAAAGTCAGTGAAATAGGCCCTGTGTTAAACTTTAAAGCCCTTGTGTTTGGTCTGGTCAGTATGTTTCAGGGCTCACAGTGAGAGGTGTAAGTGCCTGTACAGGTGCTTATTCTTTTTGAGACATGCCCCCAGGTTGCCAGTGCTGGGATGCTAGGCTAGGCCAACTGTAGCTATCATCGCTTGAAGCTCGAGGGTCCACAGCTTTGCCATCAACTGAAAAAACCAAAAATATTTCCAACATGCTCTGTGAGCTTTTTAGCTGGGTTGTAAACTCTGCCGTCATTACTACACAGTTGTTGTTGACCCACATTTCACTTTCAATCAGTTAAAGTGAAGTTGACTGACTCCTGTCTATCATCTGTCCATTTCATTTAGAGTATTTGTTGAGAGCCCTCATACCTCTGTCCTGAATTTGACTGAGTTGTCTAGCTCCTATTATTTCTTCTTTATTTTGTCATCAAGTCCGAGATTTATTTGTGCAGTATATTGGAAGAATGAGATGTAGACCACGTTCATTAAGGAAATTTGGCAGACATGTTCACTCTCATTACATGTCATTGTCATGTCATCTCTCAGTGTGTCTGTGTTTAGCTGTTCTTGTTTTGTTCACACTAGCCTGATTTCATTTTTTTCCAGGACAAGCTCCTGAGCCCAAGGGCGTTCTGAAGCCCCAGGGCGTCACACACCAAAGGGCCTAGTGGGGCACAACCTCCCCTAAAGCGGAGTTGCCTACTGGGTCACAATTGTGTGTTCGCTGAGAGCGTTAGTCGGACACCCACTTTCATCCTTTCTCATTCCACTAATTAGGTTGATGGGTGTCATGTTGTCTGGGAGCATTAAGGTCAGGTTCACCTATTGTGTTGTAACAAGACACTTGTCAATATCTTATTTGCTCAAGATAAAGATCGCCACTTGTTTTCAGTCAGCGTGAGGTAGAGACACGTCGAGTGTGTATATAAAAGGTTGTTTGTTTGTTTTTTTTACCCAGGTTGTTCTGTGCTTCTTGAACACATCCTTTTCACAGTCTGCTAATTCATTGTAGCATTTTGAAACATGACAGGCGTTTGTGAGTCAATCTGAATACAGTATGAAGCCATTATTTATGAAGCTGGCATTTGTTTTTTAACCATCAGCTGCTGCCTGAATGAGTGTCAGAATGTGTGTGGTTAGGATTTTATCAATCGATCTTTATTTGTCTGACACTTTATTATGTGGTATTTTTTTATTACTAATGACTTTTTAAAAGTAATTTTTGGCTATTTTAAAGCCTTTACTATGCGATAGGACAGTGCAGAATGATGGAAATGGACAAGAAGACTGAGCAAAGGGTCAAACTGGGGATTTGCCAGCTATGAGCATTTGTGCCCACATGGTTATGCGCCCTAAACAGAATATCAGAGATGGATTTGAATTTCTGTTTTAAATAGAATCAAATTATTTCTAAAGCAGCAGAATTATTGACAATAGTAAAGTCACTAAATACAATAATATATCCATGTAAACAAATCAAATCAATAAGCAAGATAGTTAGTTGTTGTGTTCTACTTAATACATATGTAAGGTTTATTTTTCTGCCAGCACAGATTCAGGCTCTAGTGTGCGTGTGTGTGTGCGTGCGTGTGCGTGCTTGTCCTTGGTTTTGCCCGTACTGTGCTGCTAAATGAAAATCTCTGCTCTTCCTCTCTGACACCTGGAAGGCTCGGAAAAAATGTGTTTTTTGAAGAAGTTTTTTGATGTATTTGGTGCAACATTAGGACAAAAGGCTGAGAAGGTTCTGATAGATATTTACAGGATTATTCCCATCATTATAAGACCTGGGGGGCAGCTGAGGGAACAGAAAGACCCCTGCTGAGAGCTCTTTACCACTCTGGATATAAAGAGTAAAACATTACCCCAACTATATGATGTTTTATTTTCCTGGAAAATAGGTTTGGAAAAAGTGGATCATCCTATATTTCAGCACAAACAATTATGTTTTTATTGTATCGGATGTTCTTTCTTTAAATAGAGTAAGGCCCCAACCACTGGCAGCCATTAATCTATTAGTCATTGCATTGGTCTAATATTAATATAATCATTTAAATATGTTTTGGGTGATGGTATTGGTCTGAAATGATTGGGACCATGAACATTTCATATCATTTTTTCAGAAACCTGAAGAAAACCCCAACATCTGTGAATGAGCCTGGAAATAATTGTATTCACCATCATTGACAGACATGTCAGTCAGTAACACAACAACAGAAGTTACTGGGTGATATAGAGTTAGTGTGTCATTGGGGGTGAATTCAGTACTATCTTCTTTAAAAGATTTTAATTCTCCTCACTAATGAATGCTTCATCATGGCAGCTTTTCAAAGCTTTGCTTTTCTTGTTGTGCAATGCACGTTCACCCAGTCAACTCCAAAAAGACAATAATCCCAGAATGATGTCTTCCAGTTTTGCCTCTTGACTATTATGACTAGCCTCACCAGAACTGTAGCAGATGATTTATTTTGTGAGTAAAAATACAGGAATAAAGCTGAAGGCCTTGTTATTGCCCTTGAGCAAGTTCTTACCCCCCACCCCACCCCACCCCCATAACACAAACCAACCAACTGAAATGAAATGAAACTGGCTGAAAGCTGCACAGAGCTGCTGTGGTGCTGTTGATTCTCAGAGGGATCAGCTGTACTACCAACCCTTTCACATAGCTGTGTTTTCAAAATTGATACCACGGTTTCAGTGTTAGTAAAATATGAATTAGCTTCAGGGCATTTTAATGACTGACACACAAAAAACCCAGCTCATGCTTCATACTCGGACTCTGAACTATAGGGCTGTTAAGTTGTCTATAAAGTGTGAAGCACCCGGCTCTGATACCCTACACCGTCCCTTGGCAGACAGACTTTGTATTCATCTTTCGAAGGTGAATTGCATTAACAAGGTCACTCTCCTGACATCCAGCCTCCAGAGGCTGAAGACAGGAGACTTTGGAGAAGGCATCAGATGACAAGCATAAGGAGGCAGAGGAAAATGTGGCGTTGAGAAAGAATTTTAAAAGCTATGTCACGCATCGATTTTTGTCTTGAGTTTGTCCTGGGACATTTAACTGCCGCCTGGCTGACTCCACTGGGATGGGACAGGGTGGTCATGTGGACATCAATATGGGATTCTGGCCTAATGAACAAATCTGGATTCCGACAATTGTTTGGAACTCTGGCTCACTTACCAGAGGCATAAGAGCTTAAGAGAAATCATAATTCATTGACATGCTATCATATCTTCAGTAATGTTTCCTTTGCATTTACCATAATGCAGAATGTGCTGCAGCTATAAAGGAACGAGAAAAGGTGCTAATGTCACTCAGGGATGCTAAACAGACTGCCTGGTCATGGCCTAATTCTTCCAAAGCTCCAAATTACCTCATGAATATGCACCACTGAAGGAATTAGGGTCATTGCCTGTCAGTACAGTCAATGTCGTGCTGGTTTGTCGGTATATGAGCAGAGCAGCAGTGGGAAACCTTCAGAACAACACTGCAGGGTTCTTTCAGTATTTCAGGCGTCTCATCCAGAGAGTGTTAGCATGTGTGCATTGATTAAGTCGACTAACCACCAGTTCTTACATCACCATAAGCACCAGTAATAAGATGTGTCAGTAAGTAATGCTCCTATGATCACTCAATGTGGAAAGGTAATTGAAAGGGGCACATCACTGATCTGACGCATGAAGTCACAAGAAGGTGAAACTCACCTGTGAATACAGGTGTGTAATGTCCTCTGTGGGGCTACAGGAATCTTTCTCTTTTGTATCAGAGCTTCCTCCTCTCCCTTGTGGCCCTCAGCCCCTGTGGAATAGACTAACAGGCATTTTCTAGCAGTTTGAAATAACAACCTCTGAACGCGAGCTCTTTCAGGGTAGTCAGGCATTATATGTTTAATGCCTTATTTGTGAATGATGAAAAAGACTCTCCCTAGGGATACTTGATATTTCTCAGTTGTTTGTTCAATGACGGATCATTAGAAAATAAGATCTGCTTTAATCTGCTAATGCCACTGTTACTCCTTCATTTAAACCCAGCATCAAACAACAAAATTAGGGTTGTTCACAATAGGGGTAAGAAATGAATTATCTAATTTATCCTCATAAAATCACCAAGTCCATATACTCCAAACAAATAGGGGGCAGCATATTACCAGAATGTTGGTGTGTCCACCCCTATCATAGGAAACAAGGGAAGGTGCTCTCTGGTCCCTTCACCCTCCCCTTCTCCTTGACCCGTAGTTAGACTCTTTAGGTACAAACATAGACTGTCTATCAAACAGGATGTTGACTCTGGGGCTGGAAAGTGAAGTCAATGCTGAAGAGCCTTAAACCTTCATTCTATCTAATGACCATCAGGGGGCGACTCCACTGGTTGGAAAAAGAAGTCAGGATGTATTGAAGTCTATGGGGAAATGGCCCGACTTCTCACCTGCATGGCATGGCTACTGTGTGACTGACAGACTGTACCACCCAATCAGGATAGAGTACAGAGCAGGCCAGCTCCACCCCTCACTCCTCCTCAGCTCCACCTTCTCCTCCAAATGTTTCTTTTGTTTTTAAAAGACCATGATGGTCAACAGCCAAATTACAAACCAGAGGTTTCAAAACGTTGGGAAGGGCCATGGCTTGCTGGTTAGAACATTTTTTTTTTTAATTTTTAAACATTTCAAATTTTTTAAATCTCATCTGGGCTTTATGTGGATATGAGTAATTTCAAATGCAGCCTGTAATAGATTGACTGAGCTGTTTTCTATGATGTTTACAGTTCATGTCATTGGTAAATCTATACAAATGAACTGTCTGTGATTTAAGGGACTAAAGAATGCACCTGGCACACTATAGATTTTATCGTTTCTGATGTGAAAGCCTGGTCAGTGATTGACTTTTTACTGATGGAGAGTAGCACCGTCAAGTCATCCCAGCCTCATTCATCAGAGCAGGAGGGGAGGTAATGAAGACGAGACGTGCAGAGAAGCATTCAGCCAGCAAGCCGCGGGTTTGTGCTGGGCAAGTCTTTCTGTTGTTGCAAACGGCATCAAAGATAATTGACAGGGGAGATGCCACACTTGGTCAGATGATTAGTTTCGGCTGGACCCGCCAGCATTTTCACCACAGATTTCCAGGAGATTTGGGTGGACTGGTCCCTGATAAATCACTTATTTATTAGTGTTTGTCACAGTGAGTCAGCACGCCGTGCTGGGGCCAGGGTAATAGCCCGCCCTCTCGTCCCTCTCCTCTCCACACAGTGGTGGGGTCACACCTCAGCAGAAGCACTTCTCACTCAGGCAGTGTTATTCCATGGCAGCTCATTGTACAGATGCACTGCAGAGGCCATTAAAGAGGCAAATGTGAGCTCTGGTGAAGTTAGTGCTTCTTTCTCACTGCCTTATCTGCTTTGCTTTTTGAGTGATTGGAATGTACGGCTGCTTCCAAGTCAACATTGCAATTAAAATAATAGTTTTTAGTTTCCAGTGGAGTGGATGTAGGATGATAAGTCTGCCTGAATAATTAAAACTGCAGATACAAAAACAGCTATGGGTAGTTTTACTATTCCACTTGATTGGACTTACAACCATTAAGTGGTATTCTACAGAACTGAATGATTTGTTAACATAATAAATAATAAAAATAATGTAGGCATCACTTTGTGGGTGTTCATTTCTATGCAGCTCTGTTCCTCCATTTATTCAAAGGTTTGCTTTGCATGGTTCAAATAGCTGCTTTTGTCACTCTATATATTCTGAATCCATTTTTACAGTTTTGACAGATGCTTTAAGCTGTTGCTACTTGATGCTGTTTGCTTTGTGCTGTTTCGACTGTTTAGATTTAGCTTTAACTTCTCGTCCTGGCCCCAAGAAAGCCAAGTTCCTTCTCCTGCGTCCACTGACGACTGTTTTAGCTCCGTATTAGAAATGATCTCCCTCCAACACCACAAGAAATAAAATACTGCAGAAAGTACTGTGAACAAGGAGCAGTAAGATGTAGTGTTAAAATGAAGAAATAAACAGCTGGTAGCAAAGACAACAAGGTCAGTAACACTTGTAATTAGTGATCAGTCTTATCAAGCAATGGGAAAGAGACCCATCAATGTTGCATTAACCAGTGACAGTGGTTAATCAGACCCATCCAGGGAGCGAAGTAGTTATTTATCATTGCAGCCCTGGAGTTTTCAAACTAAAATGGGGTCAGCAGAGTTTCCATAAGTCTCTGTTTTCAGGGCTCGCAAACTCTGGCGAAATGTGGCTTAGAGGTTTAGAGGCTCGGAAACCCAGCTTGACCAGTTTGGACACCAGGTGTAAATGTAGTAAAAGAGATTTGCTTTAAAACTAAAACTAGCAGTGTGGATGAAGCCTGAGGGTACGTGTGCCTTCACATATGCATGGTATTTTTTCCCATTAACCGTATTTAACTGGACACCTGGGGACTGGGGACACACACTGGCAAAAGGATAACATGTTAGAAGTGTTTACCGTCCATGTGTTTGTGTGGAAAAGGCATTTACATTTTAAAAAATCTCTCAAGAGGATTGGGCAGAACGGCCCAAAAGTGGAACAGCACCGAGGAAAATCCTCTTAGCTCTGCTGATGGACACCCAGCCTGTTTCACTCATTCTCACCATGTGGCAGCATCACTAGAGCTGCAGTGTAGATTTACATATTAGTTTCCAGTTATGAACAGAAATGAACTGTTGTGAACTCTTCATTTTAATCTTGAGGAAACCATTTATAGCTGATTTTGATTTTCTTTTCCCATGCATCAAGAAGGTGCCTTTCCTACTATGAGATGACGCTGCTTGCAGCAGTTTACAGTAAACAGGATCCTCAGTCAGTTATTGCACTTACTCAGCTGATAAACACAGACTGTCAGCGTATTTAGCTTGAAGCGTTGCTTGTTGGTTTGTCACACCTGAGATAGTCAGACTATTCCCATGGTGTGACATCAGTGCTTCTTCATCACAAACACAAAAACCTGTGAATACAGAGTCCAAAGAAATGGCCTAGTTCAAGTACTGCCATAGTTTGCAGTAACCTCACATCCCCAGTAAGTACTTGACTGTAGTTGTTAAAGGCATTTTTCCACTGATCAACCTACCAAGACCATCTAACATTAGGCTTTTTCCAGCAATGGATAAGGCTCCAATCAAGATTTAGACCCAGGTCAAATTATTCTGCAGTAGAGACAAGTATTTATTGGTACTGGCTCTGATTGGCATCGAGATAAACACAATACCTGGGTGAAGACACTAATTTTGGCCTCTTGGTGGTCACCCGACCACAGTGGTGCACTGTGGCTACACTGAGCGTAAGAGTCAGCTGCAGCCCTGAAGTTTTAAAAACACACAATCTCCTGTTGAAGTGACTTTTACAGGACAAACAGCCTGGGGATGAGATGAGACAGATCTGTTTGATCAGTTAGCAGCTAACAGCTCAGTCTTCCTCCACTGTGTCTGCATGTGTGTCTGTAATTGCATGTGATGACATCACTCTTCAGTTGTGTGTGTGTGTGTGTCTGTGTCTGTGTCCTCAGTCCAACAGAGACAAACTGGACTGGCAGCAGAAAAGGGGTCAATCTGTTTTTATTGTCTTTATTTTATTGTTTTTATTCTTATATTTATTGTATATATTCTCATATTTATGATCATGTTTTTTTAAACCTGTAATAATGAGTGATCATCTGTAGATTCACTGACCGATCTTATTTATGTTTTGTTATTTGTGGCATTTGTTCTAATATGAAGGAGGTTTTTGTTTCATTATTCCACTGCCCTTTGCCAAGCAGCTCCTTCTTACATGTCCATGAGTCTGAAGCAGTGGAAGCAAACAGAGGAGTGTATGTAAGTCATTTAAAAAGGCTGACGAGTCTGGTAATTGAGTTGTGCTTATTTTGATTAGATGATGATGTTTACATGAACATTGAAATGACCAAATTGCACAGTGAGGTAACGCTGTGCTTTAAGCTGCGCCAGTGGAGTGTATGTATGTGTCACTTCTGACTCTCCCACCATCTTATTTTTCAACGTGGTAATTTCATGTCTCACCTTCAATTGTATTATCTTTGTTTCCAATTCACTAATCGTGTTCTGTTGTGGGCTGCTGTTGTGAGTGGGCGCCTTATCAGATTTTTTGCCTGCTAATTATCAAGACAAGTTTTAGTCCCCTGCCTCTAAATTGCTTCCAAGGTCGTCTATACTTCTCCTGTTTAGTGCATTAGATTATCTTCAGTTGGATGCGTTTTCTAAAAGGCAGAGTGACTCATATCTTAATTTTCTTTGGGTTGTTTCTCCTGCCAGAGTCTTGCACTCACCCTTGCCAAGATAATCATTTAAAGCCTGAAGAAAGGAAGGGGTCTGTTTTCAGGCTCCCATGCATACTGTCTGTTGTGTGGGTTGAGGGAGCACACAAAATTAGATTTTAATGAACTCATCCCTGGCTGTGATTAAGTCACTAAGGTGAAAGGGTACGTCTCGTAGTAATCCATTGTTTAGATGAGGTCAACGTCGTTGGAGACAAAACGTAGCCTCAATAATGTCATCTGGCATCACTGAAGGTTTCCAGTCAGGTTACCACAATAGATTTTAAGGCAATCATTCATTTACATGTTGACTAAATACCCTCAGTGTTCCCTGTTGGTATTTTCGTCATCCATTATGCTTCACAGTAGATGATTTATACCAAAGTGATGAGTGAACATGTGCCTCAGTTTGGATGGACACAGTATGTTCCACACATTTCTGTCAGAGCCTTTTCCTTCATAGCTGTGTTTCTTTCCTGTTCAGTAACAGTCAAAGCCAAATGAATGCAGCCCCCGCGCTGCAGAACACACCAGCACGGAGTGGTCTCCTGCCTGCATCCTCACATGTTCTGCCGCCTGTGAGATTAGCTTTCCTGATGCTAACCCAAATTCAGTCTAGTTCATCAAATCCTCTGCTTCATCTCCCGAGACCCAACCACATGCCAGTGCATTAAACAGGCTTCTATGACTAACGGGGCTCTGTAACCACACAGGCATGGTGTTACACAGAGGAAGGCCACTGTTTTTCAAAGCAATTTCAAGGCGAAGCATTTTCAAACATCTGCGTGAGGTCATAGGTCAATAAATTCAACTCTAGCACACAGGCGATGTGCCTTGTTGTTTCGGGTGTGAAAGGCTGAGGAGAGCAGACACGTGAATGGTAGAAGGTTCACATAAACAGGATCAGCTTTCAGCCACGGATCTTTTCTTGGCTTCAAGTCTGAGGTCAGATAAACCCAGAAACTTTGTGCTGACATACAGAAACTGATGTCAGACACACTTTAGTTTTTCTCAGCTTCTAAACTGATAAATAATGCTTCAGCAAGGAGGAAATGACTGTTAATGGGTCATCCTGATATTAAAGTTTGTTGTAGGTCTGAGTGATGAATCAAGCAAAATATTTGCCTCTAACCATCTATCAATCATCCCGTCATCTTCAACAGTTTGCTGGTTCAGAGAGGTCCTGAGACAACGTACACCCTGGACAGGTTGCCAGTCTATCACAGGGTTGACATACAGAGACAAACAAGCATTCATGCTTACATTCAAACACACAGCACATAGTGTGTCACACACACTCAGGGAGAACACACAACTTCCCAGACCAAGGGGTCAAACCCAGCCTTCTTGCTATGAGGTGACAGGGCTGACCACTGCACCACCGTGTTGCCCTTTTTATATTATATATGTAATTGTATATATTTAGATGAGTTATCATTTATTATCTAATTCATTTAAATGTATTTTTTTAATTAGTTTTTCGTTGAATTGTATATTAAGTTCAAGAAGGTCAAAGAGTTATCCTGACTTCAATATTGATCAGATGATCCTGATTTTTCTTTTCCATGATCACCAGCCCTGTTGTGCTGTTTTCTAAGTGGACTTGAGTCAGATCATTAGTTGAGCCCATGTGAAATCACTGTAATGCAGCGTAGCATAAGGGCACAGCTGTGAATGAACTATGTCTCTGACTGAGGCCTGATGGAGACGGAGCACAGACTCCTCTGTTCTCTGCTACTCCTGCTTGGGAGCTGAATAATAGTGAAGTCAGCTAAACTATTTGTGACTCAGACTCTGGTCCTACCTCCCCCGTTGCCATCCAGTGTGACTGACTCGTCAGCTGACAGCGCTGTTGGCAGCCAATCAGGAGAGTCGCTCCAACTGTCTGGAAATATGATGCTTTTACATCACAGACGAGGAACAGAGTTATTTCTGTGTTTTACAGGTTAAACACGAGGCTACTCTGTTTCAGGTGCAGCAGTCAGAGGTGGACGGTTTGTACTTGGGCTGTCTCTCATGATTTTTCTCATTATCAAAAAAAGATGATTTCTTTTTGAAATAATCAATTACACAAATTTGATTTATCATTGATTAATTACTTAGTCTATTAGTTAGTCTATCATTGCCAACATTGGTTGCTCAGACAATTGTTGGACATTTTTGTTTCTATAGAAAGTTGCCGAGTCGTCAGTCATGCCCTGCAGTGCTTACAAAATGTGAATGAGGTCTGTTCCTCTTGACTAATGTGTCAGTTCCTTCACAGTTTATTAATCCGCTGCTCAGTCATAACCGTCAATGTGAGGCAGCTATGTGCTTGTTTTTGTCTCTGGACTCTTTGGACAGGACTTGTGGAGGCCTGACCCTGTCACCGTGTGCTGAAGGACCTTTCACAACAGTCCTTCTCTTATCAGCAGGAAAACCTGTTTTACTGCTGCACATGCTCAGACCTGGTATTAACGTCCATCTCCAGTGATCTGTTTACAAGTGGGCAGCTCTAAGTTCAGGTGTGAACACACCCAAGACACATTGAGGTCTGATTACATGTTGCCACATGTTGCCACTTTCTTTTAGCAGTCCCCATTTCCCCCCTTTATTGTCCCCAAACTTTATATACCCATATTCCCCCCATGAATACTGAGTTCTCATGTAATAATCAAGTGCAAAGTCAACTACTTTACCTTGAATTGGAGGAGCCAGTAGTGCAAATTGCTAATATCAGTAGCGTTTACTAAGTAATGTAGTGGTCTCTAGTTCCTCACGTGGTGAAGCACGCTAACCTGTCAGTGTTGGTCGGATAAACCACATGTATTGAGACTCACAGAGGATGTGTTTCAGTAGCTCTGCTCACGTCGGCTCACTGCAGCAAGTGAAGCTGAAACTGAAGGAGTGTCGCTGTGGTACTATGGTGATAAACAGTATGAAGCACCGTGGACTGCTGGCCTAGCAGGATGCTACAGCTGAGTGAATGCAGTAGAGATGCCGCCTTGTGTTTGATAATCTAGTAGTTTAGGGGACACATAATTTTTTTTGTGATTAGTCCCAACAGTTAATAACGAACTGAAAATATTTTACTATTCCGAATGGATAAACTTTATTTCTCCAGAGAGCTGTGAGCAGAGCATTGAGTCACTCAAACCTTCCTTACCTGTCTCTGTTGTGTGTTTATCATTGGTTTTATAAAGCAGGAATCACTGGTCACCAGAGACACATGTGGCGACATTTGTAAAATCAGGTGTGAACTAACCTATAAGAGCTGACCACCTGTGATTGGACGCAGATCTGAACAGAGCCATAGCTGCGTGATGCTGCTTGGAGAAGATCCTGTGTTCATTCCTTAGCTGCAGGATATGTGCTGCCAAACTTCGGTGTGATTCCTGATCACTTGCCCATGACATTGTACCTTTTTAATGTCAGCACCCTGACAGAGTAGAGAGCAAACACGTTTCTTCTACATACTGGAGCCTGTGCATCGTTGTCGTTAGTAGATGAGTCCAAGGCCTCACAGACTGAGAATTGACATAATAAGAGGCACAAGAACGGTGAGTGTCAGTGAAAATGTCACGGTCTGACAGAAGCATGGCAGGGTTACAGTGACGAGTGAGAGTTCAGGGATCTCAAAATATTTCAATCTAAAACAGTTTCCTTTTATTTATCAATGTAAAGAAAGTGGAGGGAGGAGCTCGAAGTGACGTCTGCCTCTGAGAGGTGATGTGTCAAGGTTAGTCCATAAATACAGGAAAAGTATTCTCATCTTATTACAATCAGACCTTGTCAAACTGTGCTTGACTCAATCATTGGCGGAGAGAAAAGTGAAGAATACATTTTATTAATGTTAAAATAACTGCAGATGTTTAAAACAACCTTCTGTGATCATTTCAACCAGGCATAGAACAATATAAGTTCTTATCGTATATTGTGATTTTAAAAAACACTCAAAAGAAATTGATGGTGGTGAATTTACATGATAGGGATTATTGTTAATATCTGTCTCGCTCACCAACATAGGCCCAAGGTTCATCTCACTCTCTCTGCCATGAGGCTACAGGACTGTTTGATGTTCAAAGTAGTTCAGTTTGACTCCATGTCACAAGACCAGTTTGACTTTATTTTTGATAAATGAGAAGGGAAAAAAAACAGGAAATATTATGTGTGAAAGAGCTGTTGCTATTTTTATTTATTTTCTTTTATTTTACAGGGGGCCTTATAATTTCTAATGGCCTAATTTAATAATATTATTTTGTAAGATGAAGCGATTTTTAGATTTGAAATCATATTTTCATGATTATCAAAAAAAATTAAAATCATAAATTGCTATTATTTTGGCTCAGGATGATCCTGACACGAAATGCATATACTACAGTGAACGACGAAGTCTTGAGATGAGAGGCAACATAAAAAACAGTGATTAATTAAGCATTAATGTCTCCATGTTGAAGTTCAGGCCCTTCGTGGAGTCATAACGTGTGGACCTGCTGCTTCCTGAAGTGTTTTTCCCATCTCAAGTTCTTTTAAACAACCCCATGTGTTTATGTACTGGCCATCACTTTTAATGAATCCACCGTTTCATTTTTGCATGGCGGACAGCTCCAACAGTACCCATGAGCCTCTGCCTCTGTTGCTGTGGACAAGTCAGAGGGCAAATCAGAGCAGCAGTGAAATCAAAAAGCTTTGTGCTTGAATTAGTTACCATCCTCATACCACGTGGAATTGATCCCAGTGTGTCCCAGAATCCAAAAGTAGATAGATTGTTAAATAAACTGAAGCTGCAGATCACATCAGCTCTCCTCTCAGCAGTGGCATCTGAAGCCTCGACCTTCCATCACAGGCCTAACTCATAGGCTAAACTAAACTTTAAGCTCAGTCTGACTCTTCACAACTGTCAAAACATTCATTTTTATTATTGTTATTGTTACTACAATAGCTTTGTCTTGTTATTATTCAATACCCCAATCAATATATTAAATTCCATATCCTATGATCCCACAACATTAACCACCTGAAATTGTAGTATTTATTGGTTTGAAATTGTGCAGAGCTCAACTCTCGTATCTTCCTCTCTTTTCCTCCTGTGTCTCTGTTTAGTCCATAACATGTTGTAACCCTTGCCACTGGATGTGCCTTGCAGAAATGTTGTAGAATTGAAGTTTTTAGGACCACACATTTGTTGATCATTGGCAGTGATAACTGAACCAGGAGAATTTCATCCTGGTCCAAACCATAGAAAAGCCTCAGCTCTGAGTCACTGGCTAAAATGAACGGGACCAGAAATAGCTGCTTCCTCTTAGCGACGTCATTATTCAATACTCAGGGAAGATACTGTGCAGGATTAAATGCTGATGAATGTGTCTCAATCTACTTACAATAATAATCCCAGTTACTTCAATCCTATTTTATCCATCATCATCCACTGATGGGGTCTGTCTTCACTGTGGAGCTCAGTGTGTATCACCCGCCTGCTGCAGTGGGACCAACCTGCTCTCACTTCCTGATTATCTGCTCTAAATGCTCATGTATAATGCTATAAAAAAGTTGCTTTAAGCAGCCTTAACTAGAGCACTGAAGAGGTTAGGATCAGACAGTCAGTATCAGCTTAGTCAGGGGATTTATTGGTTCAGTGTGATATTGTGTGAAGGAAGGATTTGTGTACCATGACGTCACAAATTTGACCTGGAATCAGCAAAAAAAAAAGACATTTCAAGGTTTAAAATGTAAGAAGAATAAAGCAGGACATGCACAGTTAGTGATGAGACTTTTTTTTAGATGCATGAAGTTGCACTTAAATTGCATTTAAAACAGTTTTTAGCTGGGTCCAAGAAAGCACACCCTCCCCGTCAGATGTGATGAGAGCAAGTGAATAAGGAAGTGTTTGTTTCACTTGTATTACGCTGCTATTTGAAGATGGTGTGAATGTGATGGAGAGAGGGGAGCCATGAAGAAAAGTCTATGTTAAGATGAGTGCGACAAATCTCTGAGGTGATTTAAAGTCACGATCAGAAACACTGCTCACACACACGCGCACACACATACACTTTGAGAAGAGCGTCAACTTTGAGGGAAGTTAAATGACGTTGCTAGGTGCCTCAACAACGTGTCTTGGTGACGCCATTGGCTGATTTACATATCAATATGTTTGAATGGTTGGTGCTTTCAAAGGGAGAGGGGTTGTGGTGGGCAGACAGTCTTTGTGTGTTTGAGGTCAATGATGTTACAACAGGAAAATCTGGTGAGCGTGTAAAACTGTACCAACTGATTTATCTGATATTGACACACACACACACACACACACACACACACACACACACACCAACAGTGTCAGCGTCTGGTTTCCATACATCCGTCTGCCTTCTTTTTTATAAGACACATTGTGGGGATGGAATAAGAAGCTTTTCTATCATTTTCTTTGAGGTTGCGTAGTATTGTTGAGTATTAACAACTCTGTGCCTGTTTTTATTTAACAGGAGATGATAGTGACCGACTCTCCTGTTGTCTGCCCATCCATTATCTATATGCTTATCTGTCAGGGCTGTGGGGAGGCAGGAGCCAATCCCAATTGACCTAGGGCAGGGCCAATCGTTTACACTCACGCCTATGGGCAATGTCGGAGTCACCAAAATGACCTAAATGTGCATGTCTTTGGACTGTGGGAGGAAGCTGAAGAACCCGGAGAGAACCTGGACATGAGTCCTTCGTCTATCTGTTGTTGTAACTTCTCATATCAACAGGTGCAACAGAAACTGCTTCTATGGATCAAGCAGCTTGGATAGAAACACCCCGACGCTAATGTTGTTCATCATTGTCCTATTGTCATCATGTAGCCTACTCACTGTGGTCAGTTTGGGTCATATGCGGAAAAGCAGCCTGATAATGCAGCTGCCACATGGTGCAACACCTTTTGACTTACATTTACAAGGTTTTTGGAGCCGATCAACAACAACAACAACAACTGTCCCTGCCTGCTCAACAACGCAAGTTCACTGTGTGTGAGAGTGTGTATGTGCACCATGCGTTATCTTCACCACAGTGGCTCAGTGAGTATTTTACCTCTCGTTCCTGCTCGTGCTTTAGGACAGGGGACAGGTATTATCCTCACTCTCTCACAGCAGCAGGCAGAGCATGTCACCTGGCTGGAGAGTGATGCTTTCACTCAGACTGGGCTTATTTGGGACTGGGTTTATTTCATCCTTATATTGATGTACAATATGTCATCAGGTAATGAATATATAAATGTCACTTGGATATCCAAGTAATCTGGATGAAAAATACAGAAAAAAATTTGTTTATTATAACCAACACAGACACATAACTTGAAGTGTTTTCCAATGTATTGTATATGTAGCTGGGCTGGTGTTGGCTGATATCATGGCAAAACATGGTCCTGGAGACACCTAGTGAAGCAGGAAGTAAGGCAGGCAGGTGTTTAGATGTCTGTATCTCTGTCAAGTCCATTTTTATTTATATAGCACCAAATCACAACAGATCTCAAGGCACATTTCAAATGGAGCAGGTCTACACCTTCTCTTTATATTATTATTTACACTCACATTCATTCACTAAACTGGTCCTGAGATCAAAGTTAAGGCTGAATTCAAAGATGGCTGTGGTTAGACCCATGAGTTCTCATGTAATAATCAAGTGCAAAGTCAACTACTTTACCTTGAATTGGAGGAGCCAGTAGTGCAAATTGCTAATATCAGTAGCGTTTACTAAGTAATGTAGTGGTCTCTAGTTCCTCACGTGGTGAAGCACGCTAACCTGTCAGTGTTGGTCGGATAAACCACATGTATTGAGACTCACAGAGGATGTGTTTCAGTAGCTCTGCTCACGTCGGCTCACTGCAGCAAGTGAAGCTGAAACTGAAGGAGTGTCGCTGTGGTACTATGGTGATAAACAGTATGAAACACCGTGGACTGCTGGCCTGGCAGGATGCTACAGCTGAGTAGAGATGCCGCCTTGTGTTTGATAATCTAGTAGTTTAGGTGACACAAACTTATTGGATGCTTGATTGATTTGCTTGTGAGAATGAAAATCTCTGTTAATCTGAACAGACATAAAGTTCTGATGATGGTAAAAAGTGACAGCTGTAACAATAAGTCGATTGATCGACGAGTCAACTGATGGATAATGGAACTGCGAATATTTTGATAGATTATTTTAACCCCTCAAAATCAAATGCAAAAACGAGTGTTCCAACTGAAATCATATCACATATCACCAATATGATCACAATATGTTTTGTAACTTATGAGCCTTTTCATGCCATCGCCTAATCGCTTATTTGGCCAAAAAAAAAAAAAACAAAGGCCATGGTGCTGATGGAGGGCGATAAGAGCAGTCGACACACAGCTGCTGTGACATCTCTCAATCTGTGCTTTTCCTTCAGTTATCAGGGAATTAAAGAAAAGCTACAGGATAACAACTGAAGAAAGTGATCGCAGCTTGCAGTATCTTCAACTGGACCAGGTCACAGGGGTGAACTTTGCCTTCCTGGTATTGATTTCATGCAGATGAACCAGTGTGCTTTTACTCGGCTGACTGCAGCTCCTCAGAGCTGCTGTTGCTAAGTCCGCTGGGAGATAAAATGAACTAACATCAGCAAGAGGTGATAGAAAAACTTAAAGGAACACACGCTCACTCTTTTTTTTTTTTTGTTGCTACTCTTATATACTTGGATATATTCATTTTAGCATCGAGTAGTTTCAGTAGTAGTTTCAGTTTTTGACATAAAATATTAGATTGAGTAGTTTTTGTTCATTTCTTTTCCATCATACATTTTTAATTTCTATATTCCATTCATTTCTATTCCCCATGCATTCTGGGATACGAGTGTCACCCTCTTTGATGTCTATAGTTACCATGGTGACAGGGGTTGTGCTTGTCTATTGAGAGGTTAGCATAAAGGTTAGATAAACGTGGTGCTGGTCTATGTAATTCCAGTTGTTAATACCAAACATCTGACTGCTTCCACACTGTAAAACTTACCACACACTTAAAGTTTCACTCCCACATCAGTGTTGATAATGTTCTAATAACATTAACTTGCCGTTTTCTAAATGTCAGTGTGCTTTCTGCATGTTATCCCAGCTGTTGCTCTTTCCTTTTGATTTTTGGGTGCTATTGTGTAGCCATTATGTCAGTTATCATGTTTGAGTAGCAAATAACACAAATTAAATAAAAGGTTGGGTATCGATGCCTTTATGGACTGTTCCCTTTGGTTTGTTACTATTGCGGATTAAAAAAAATACCTTGTCATTCAATACCAAATCAAATTCAATAGCTAAAGAGTAAATGAATTAATCTCATTTGTGTCACTGAGCCAGTCAGCATGCAGCATACATGGTGTTACACCCACACAGCTACCTTTGGTTTTTACAACAGTGTTTGCTTTGTGTTGACTGTTTAGATTTAAATTTCTTATCTATGCCCCAAGACATATACATTCACTCTACTACATTTGTTCTCCACCCAGACAACCAGTTTAGCTCCATGTCAGAAAAGACCTGCGTGCACCCTAATGCACCTGAAAACACACACGTGACCGTTCACATACAATGGCGTTCACAAGCGGGTTTAAAAAGGAAACAGATTGTCTATGCTCAGTTGTACTCAACCAAGTTGCAGAAAATGCTATGAATGAGGAACAGCAAAGACAAAAACTCCAGAGTAGTGTGGACTGGAGGCAAAGACCACGGTTAAAGGTAAAACTAAAACTTGACCTGTTCATTTTATTTTTGTTAAAATGGATTTGATAACATTGTTATTGAAATAAGTATCGTTACTCTCTATCAAAGCCAAGGCATTGGTATCAATAAAGATAACTTAACATTTAAATGATGCACACCCCTATAAAAAATGATGCTACTCCTTGGTGCAAGAAGAAACTCTGGGGCAGCAAAGGAAGCTGGTAGCTCCACAGATTCCTGCAGGTCTTTGAAATATCTTCATATCAAAACCATTATCAGTTAAATCATCTATCGTGATTTTTAAATTGCTGGCACAATGTAGAAACAAGACTCATATCATAGGTGTTGTTTACAAAGGTTACTTTTTTAATGTTGCTGTCTTGGTTTTGTTTACAAAATTAATATTCTTCTTATAAAAGACGTAACCTGTTAGTCCTGTTAGGCTTCCTGGACACGTTGATGTTTGGCTGGTTGTCTCCTGTGGATTGTAAACCTTGGCATCGTTTCCATGTTAGAGGACAGATGGGAAACAGGAAACAGACGTGTCATTATATAAAATCTATTTACAAACAAGTTGTGCGTTTTTTTCAAGCCTTAATTATCTCCTAATACTTCCTGACTCAAAGCTGTAGTAGGCCACAGTTTTGGTTTGTCTGTGTTTAGTTATGCTGCCGCCCTGATGAGGATGAAGGATTTTCACTGTGCAGAGACTATTAACTGTTGATTTTTAATCTCCTCTGAGCTCAAGGTCTGTCTCCTCAAGGTCGGCCATTTCATGGGTTTTCTGCTGCATCAGGTATTTGTGGGAAGCTCGGCCTGCTTTGCCCCGCCTGCCTGGCATACACAAACTCACTTCCTCCTCTAACTAATGCACACATTTCATTCCCTCTACACACAATAACCAATCAGATGTGTATTTTCATGCCCGCAGCATATGCCTGCAGGCGCTATACACAAAAACACACTTAATGTCAGATGGGTTGAGCTCATGTCCTCTGTGTATGTGTGTGCGTGCATGATTTAGGAGCAGGGTTTTACAGTAGCCCAGGACATGAGATGAATTTCAACATGTATCCTGTGCCCACGTCCAGGGCTCTCCCTGCCTTCATGCTCATGTCACGCCGCTCACTCATTCGTGGCAGTTGATACCACCACGTGCTGTCGCTGTTTGATCAATACCTTGTCAGTTTAGATCGATCAGCTCTTGTGCCAAGCTCGCTTGGAGCAGCAGAAGTTGATAATCTTTCCACCCAGACTGTGGATGTGTCTGTGCAACAGGACAATCTGGGGTCAAAAGAAGGTGACATGTTTGTTTCTGATTGGTCCAGAGCGAAGCTTAATCACTCATGATTCATACTGTCGCCTTGTTATTTTTGGAACAAAGATCCCTGCATCACTGTGAATGGAAAAAAATCTGATGTAGCTGTAAAATTACAGAGGAATATTAAATATCTACATACATTCGGTATCTATCTGATACTGATTAAACCCCTTATATCAATGCCTATGATTATCCATGATATGTATGTTAGGCATGATGCGTTCGAGTCTAAATTGCACACCAGAGGGCCCAGGGGATTACGTATACCCACTAAGTCTGCCTCAGATGCAAAAGCAGCTGCTTCAGTGTGGCCTGTGAGGATCCTGTCCCCCACCTTCCCTCCATCTCTCTCCTCTCCTCTTGGCGTCATCTTCATGGGATTACAGTGCATAGCCATTGACTGCTGCAAAAAAAAAAAACAGCCTATAAGGACTTTTCTCTCCCCTCTCTGCTTTAATGGGTCATTCCTGCTGTGTCCCCGCCATCAATTTTCGCCTGCTCACGATGTGACATTTGGATTTCATTGGGAGGTTGTCATGCGGTGGGTCGTATTATAGCAATAATACCTGAGAGGGTGTTCTCTGCTGTGATTATGGGCACAGTGATGATTCAGTGGGTAGGAGATGAGCACTGTTGTTAGTCCCAAAGTAACCTTAATCACAGTGAATGTGAGTTTTGAACAGCAGATGCCAGTGCGTACTGCATTAACAGCAGTGTGCACACAGACAGTGATGATAAATGAGAAGTGGAGTAAACATACTAACTGGTTGCCTAGTTAGCAGAAACCTGATGCTGTATTAACTGACCACTGTCTGGGAGAACTGCCCATAAAAGTGGTTAAATGTGCACCTCAGGGCTAAAACCATTAGCTGATTAATTGTATAGTTCAGTGGTTCCCAACCTTTTCCAGCGCATGGTCCACTTGAAAATCTCAAAAAATGTTGGCAGCCCACATCCGATCTCAAAACATTACTGGGGCCAGATAATATGTTCTCAGAGAGTTTTAATCAAAGAACTGAACATTCAGGACTGAGTTGGAAGCAGAGGAAACTCAATTTTTCTGTTTTGTCTTACAGAGAAGAGATCACTTGTTGATTCATCATCTGCCTCTGAACTCTTTTTCAACCCTTCCACTGGTTGTTAAAGAAGTCAGATTGTATTGAAGTCTATGTGAAAATGTCCCTACTTCTCCCTTGATTTATTAGCTCAGTAAATGTTTTCCTAATGAGTTTATGGTCTCAGTCTCTAGTTTCAAGTCTTCAGTACAACATGATGTTCATTTTTTAAATGATGGTCCATTTAGAGGAAAATAGACCATAAAGTAGGGGATGAATTAGGGCGTGGCTACTGAGTGACTGACAGACTGAACCACACACATCATCTTTTCACCAAAGTTGTACTAATGATTTGTTGTCCCACTAGTAATAGCTTTGTACCCCACCAGTGGGCTCTGGCAACCAGTTGTGTAGTTGATTGACGCAAAAAATGATTGGCAGCAATTTCGAACTGTGAATTGTCTTTATGATGACCTGAATGTTTTGGTTGTTGACGACAGGTTGGACAAAACCAGCAGTATAGGAAATGTCACTTTCCTATCCTGCTTCAAGAGTGTTCTTGAGCATTTTTCACCTACTTGTGACATTTTACAGACTAATTAATCAGTCAAGAAAGAAAATAACCAGCAGATGAAAAAATAACCATTAGCCTCAGCCCTAATGCATCATAGGAGACGCTGATGAAAATCAACAGTGTTTTATTGTTAAAGTGTTTTGAATGATGAAATACTAAATAGGTTCCTGAGAATGATGATGGAAATGAGAAGAAACACTAAGTAATAAAGGTTTAGTATCAGTCGGTGCCAGTGCACTGTCGGGAGAGGTAATGGCGTAAAATGATTATATTATCCATGTATTTATCTAAGAAGGCATTCAGCCTCGAAATAGCCCTGTGTTTCAACAAAGCAGGGGGCTGGTTGGGTGAGGGTGTGTCACTGCAGCTGCTGCTGAGACAATGTTATACGATCCAGGAAGTCTGGTATGAGTGGCAGCTGCCAAACAACGCTTCAGAGTAACCGACCAGGAGTGAGAACTTGTACATATTTAATTAGCCAGCACGAGAGGACGCCTGCTTGTATTGCAGCAAACATTAAGCCAGGTTGACTCCACTCAGTCAATGGACCTGCTCCTGTATCGAGGGCTGTGGTTTTGTCTCACTGTCAGATTTATTTCTCTGCCGTCAATGTTCACCTGATGTTGTGATTTTTCTGGCTGCGGTAGTTTTTGTCCCTGAGTAAGGGAAAAGTTCTGGTTGATTATAGATGATGCTCTTGCAGTCAAAAAATAATTAAGACATCTCATTGTCTAAGATTGAAAAACCATGAATGATATTGTGTCTCTTCCTTGCCTGTATCAACACAGATGGATGCACAGTTTCCTGAAAGTGAGGTAGTGATTTCATGGGTGTTACTAAGGTTTGTTTTATGGAAAAATCAAAAAGCTCTTCATTGCCAGGCATCAGTAATGAGAAAGTTCACAAGCTTACTGTCAGGGTAGTTTAAATACTTGGGTGTGGAAAAGCTAGAAAAATGAGTTTGGACAGTGGATTTGCTTGAAATCAGCATTGAGCTCCTCTTTTAGAAAATGAAATATGCCAGTAAGTTGGTGGATGTCTGGACACAGTGCTGCTGTGGATGAGGCATTTTAAATAAGGAGTGGATCGGCTGGAAAAATTGATTTGACCATTGGATTTCTGGGTTGAGGATAGAGACCTCAGAGAGCGCAGCCAGAGCAGAGCAGCGCAGCAGCGCAGCAGCGCAGCAGGGCAGCCAGTGTTGGTGTTTGACTGTTGATTCACACTGGAATGTGTGTGCCAGCGTCTCCATGTGTTCACACCGAAGTGAAATGCTGCGCTGCAAAGCTCCTTCAGCAGGACTTATTTGATCCACACATTACACACACAATTAATGGTTTTATTTTCTCTCTGTCCTTCTCTCCCCCACCCTCTTCTCTCATCCTGGTCCCATGCCAATCTTCCTGCTCATTCTCCTTTTTCAGTCTTGTCGGATCGCTCATTATTCCCCACATTCCTCTCTCTCTCTCTCTCTCTCTCTCTCTCTCTCTCTCTCTCTCTCTCTCTCTCTCTCCCTCT
>CM076660.1:20988880-21108814 GCA_038496675.1 Rachycentron canadum | reverse complement strand
GGGGGGGGGGGGGGGGGCTGTACAGTTGTGTGCATCTGTTTGTGCTTTGTGTTTATTGCAAATGTTTCCTGCTGTGCTTTTTTTTTTTTTTTTTTGGATGACGGGGTGGGGATTACAGTTAAAGATGCTCAGCCCCTCCACCTGCCCCCTCACACTCCACCCCTCTAGTCCTGAACTGGGTCGAAATCCTGCACCAGGGTTACCATGGCAGCAGCAGCTTAGCATACATTAGACAGCGGTCCAACATTACTATTGAGAGAGAGTGAGTGAAAAGAAGAGACAGGAAGAGAAAAAGACAGGGTGAAGAGGAAGATAAGGAGGAGGAGAATTGAAAAGGGAAAAAAGAAATGTTTCTTTTTGCTAAATTGCTTCTAGATCATGTCATGTACAGTATATACAGAAGTGTGTGTGTGTGTGTGTGTGTGTGTGTGCGCTCTCACTCCATGGCCTATTGCAGCAGATTGTTTCTTTTATCAGAGAGGACACGGAGGGTGGGCAGGGCTGGGGCTTCTTTAAAGTTGTCTGGTGAATCCTGGTGGACAGGGGTGGATCAGTGGATCAGCAGCCAGAACCAAGGAGGGTGGAGTGGAGACGTCTGGGCCCCAGGAGGTGGCACTGAAAAGGGAATAAAAATGCTGTAAAACTGTATACTGTTTGTGATTCCCTAATTCACTAAAACAGATGAGCCTACAACAGAAGGCCCACGCTAAGAGAGAATCTGTAACTACACTGGTCACGTAGGTGCTTATTGAAGGTGTGCACTGGATGGTAGGGATGTAGCATTTTAAAGACTCACACAGGCAGATGACTAAATGTTGAACTGTTGTTGTCATGTCTAAACGCCAAACAACCCATGGTTTTTCCTAAATTCTAGGTTAGCGTCTTAGGACTCCGAGCTGAGTTATGTTGACGGACATTTTTATCACATTACACCAGTCAAAAAGTCATCCTTCATTAAAGGGCACTCCGTCACCTTTTACACACAGAGATCAGTTCATGTCATGGCTTGTACTGTACTCAGCCTGTTGTGTAATGTCTTCTGTACCTCTGGGGTTGCTTGAGGTAGTGTGGGGAAAAAAATAAACCAGATGATGTCACAGTGATGTCATCCAGGTTTGGATTAAGAACCAGGGGCAGACAGTTTTAAAGACATGGGCAGAGTCTAATCAAAGGGGAACTAGGATTTTGACCATTTTATCTCTTAAATTTGAAGACAGTGCAGTATCAAATCACTGGAGTAGAATCTCTTGTTGATAGAATAAAAGTCAACACTAAGGCCTGCACAGATAGAAATGTAATTAGATGTGGGATAATGACATTGGTTGCCGTCTTATTTGACTGTGGAGGTGTAAAATCCTCTCTGCAGTGCTCTGTGGATATTGTTGTTCAATGTCACTCTAAGCGTTACAGCTTTTTCTAACACATAGTGGATAAATTGAAAGGTTGTAATGTCACCACTTTGAATTTCAAAGCTTCTAAAAGAAGTCTATAATATATATAATAGTTTTTATAGTATAATCAGTACACAGATTTATACAGTAGTTCCAAGTGAATACCCTGTTTTGAGTTGATAATTTGAATGTGGGAAGTTTGACATATAAAGAGATATAAAGTTAATAAAGACAACCTTGATCTGTAGTTTTTGAACCAGATTTAGTACTACTGATCATTACTTATATATGTACATTTAATACCATTAATGAGAGTGGAAAAACATTCAATGTTAATTTTAAGTCTCAGGATACACACATTATGCTTTACTGAGTAAAAACACCTCACTTTGATGGTGTATCATTCATGCTTATTTATTTTGTGTAAGTCTCTGTTGGCAGGACATCAGGTTAGTTGTGGTGAAGCTGCTCTTCCACTTTTCCTCTGCATGAAGCTTAGACACCGTTTTTGAAGGGTCTTTCCATCCCGGGATAGATCGTTTCATCTCTTTCACTTTGAAATAAGAAATTGCACTTCCTGTTTCTCTGCTTCTTTTCAAACTCCGGTCAGGGGCAGGGACTGAAAAGGCAGACACGACGACTGCTGCTGGGGTTTAAACTAACGTTACCACAGGAGGCTTGTTTGTGAGTTTGGCTTCTTGTGCTGCAGTTTGTGAGAGCGCAGGCTTTGTGTGTATGGTAATGGTAATGTTTGTGTGGGATGGTGATGTTACTTTTTCAAATGATGGAAAAGTTGTCCCTTCTTTGTTGGTTAATTAGGTGCCTTTTGTACAGCTCCCCCATATTTGTCTGCTGGTAATCGAAGCTGTACAACACTCACGCGGCTATTCAATGAATATGGTTACTGATGCGGCTATCCATCACATCTATGCTTGGCTTCTGTTAAGTGAAACTATCCATTATACAGTGAGCAGTTTCCCCAGCTCATTAAGTCACTGGTGTAAATATCTGTATGACAGAAGTAAATGGGAAACCAGATAGACAGTGGACTCCTTGTCTTGTTTGCTGAGCCATATGTAGGACAGAGAAATGGCCTTGGTGGGATAGGAGCTGAACTGCTGGCTGAGTGGAGAGACTCAGAGCCAGTGGACAAGATCCAGAACCTGCATAAGGTTGAAATCCCGTGCATTGCCTACTAATGGTTTCCTCTAGCTTCCCTTTTTTTCCCCCTTCTCCCTCTATTGCTGCTTGTTGCTGCCCAAAGCTTTCCACAGTAGATTTGACTTTTGATCATATCCTCAGGACAGGTGACAGAATGAGCTCATCCCATGTTTCCTGTAATGAGTCGAATCTTATTCACACTGTCTCAACATGTTCACTCTTGGCTTTAATGTGGTGCTGAATGATTTGAGGAAAATGTCATATTTTCCATTTTTCCAACCAGTTGTGAATGTTATCACAAACCTTGTTTCTACAGCAGAATCAGATAAAATAACTGTGTTGCTTGAACAGAGTTCTTTTAGTTCTAATATTATTTTTAATATTCAGAAAGATATTATGTTAGTGGAACTGGAATCATAATGTTGAGATTCAGAAATGGTGTTGTATTTATTTATATCAGTTGCATGTGAGGCAAATAAACAAAAATAAAAAATGAGAGACAGGCATCCCTCTTTCTACAAAACCATCTTTGACCTCGATGTGGACACCAGCAGGGTCATAACGTCTTTCATGCCGTTTGACCAATTCAGAGAATTAATGTCAATTAGCTCCAGGAACTGCATTATAGTTGGTGAAATCAAGGATTGTCGCCTTAAACTTTCACTTTATACATCTTGCTTAGAGGCTGTTAATTATGTGAGTCATAATTAGAAGAGCTGGTTTCAGCTCTTTATCTGTTTTCTTCTCTCCTCCTCTCTGTTCTCGCATATACTGTATTTTAATACAGCTGAGTTCACAATGACGCTCTTCTCATTTACATGTTTTTCTGTCTCTGTTGTCAGACAATGTGACAAGTTTGAAGTAGTGACTGAAATGTGGTACAAGCAACGACCAATGAGGAAAGTTCAAAACCAGAAGGAGATCAAGTGTAGACACTAACAGAGGTCTTGTTGTACCTGCCTGTCACCTTCCCTCCTTCCTGTTCCTAAAGCAGTAAAAGGAAACTATAAGATTTTAGACAGTGGAAGTCCTGAAAACTCTCTCATCTTTGCTTCAGCTTATTTGAACTGAAAAAGAATTTATATTTAAAAGTCTTTGGAAGTTTTTCCATTTCGTTTTCAAAAGTCTTCAGCGTTTTCTCATGCCTGACAGTCGTGTTAAAAAGTGCTTGTGTCATTTTCTAGGCTGTCAGACATTAAACACCTGTAAAATAGTGTGGTTGTTGTGACAGTGGGCTGTGCTGCTAATGTTAGCATTAACAAGTTTTTACTTACCAGTCTAGAAGAAAGGATAATTCTGATTGGTTGGTGTTGGTTGTTACGTGTTGGTTGTTAGTGGTTATTACTGGTTGGTGTTGTTGTTAGTGGTTGGTGTTGGTTGTTATTGGATGTTAGTGGTTGTTACTGGTTGGTGTTGGTTGTTAGTGGTTGTTACTGGTTGGTGTTGGTTGGTGTTGGTTGGTTGTTAGTGGTTGGTGTTGGTTGTTATTGGATGTTAGTGGTTGTTACTGGTTGGTGTTGGTTGTTAGTGGTTGGTGTTGGTTGTTACGTGTTGGTTGTTAGTGGTTGGTGTTGGTTGTTACTGGTTGGTATTGGTTGTTATGTGTTGGTTGTTAGTGGTTGGTGTTCGTTGTTAGTGGTTGGTGTTGGTTGTTAGTGGTTATTACTGGTTGGTGTTGGTTGTTAGTGGTTGGTGTTGGTTGTTAGTGGTTATTACTGGTTGGTGTTGGTTGTTAGTGGTTATTACTGGTTGGTGTTGGTTGTTACTGGTTGAAGTTGGTTGTTACCGGTTGGTGTTGCTTGTTAGTGGTTGTTACTGGTTGGTGTTGCTTGTTAGTGGTTATTACTGGTCGGTGTTGGTTGTTAGTGGTTGGTGTTGGTTGTTACGTGTTGGTTGTTAGTGGTTGGTGTTGGTTGTTATGTGTTGGTGTTGGTTGTTATGTGTTGGTTGTTAGTGGTTGGTGTTGGTTGTTAGTGGTTGGTGTTGGTTGTTAGTGGTTATTACTGGTTGGTGTTGGTTGTTACTGGTTGGTGTTGGTTGTTACTGGTTGGTGTTGGTTGTTAGTGGTTATTACTGGTTGGTGTTGGTTGTTAGTGGTTTTTACTGGTTGGTGTTGGTTGTTACTGGTTGGTGTTAGTTGTTACTGGTTGGTGTTGGTTGTTAGTGGTTGGTGTTGGTTGTTACTGGTTGGTGTTGGTTGTTACGTGTTGGTTGTTAGTGGTTGGTGTTGGTTGTTATGTGTTGGTTGTTAGTGGTTGGTGTTGGTTGTTACGTGTTGGTTGTTACTGGTTGGTGTTGGTTGTTAGTGGTTGGTGTTGGTTGTTACTGGTTGGTGTTGGTTGTTACGTGTTGGTTGTTACTGGTTGGTGTTGGTTGTTAGTGGTTGGTGTTGGTTGTTACTGGTTGGTGTTGGTTGGTGCTGGTTGTTACTGGTTGGTGTTGGTTGTTACTGGTTGTTGTTGGTTGTTACGTGTTGGTTGTTAGTGGTTGGTGTTGGTTATTACTGGTTGGTGTTGGTTGTTAGTGGTTGTTACTGGTTGGTGTTGGTTGTTACTGGTTGGTGTTGGTTGTTACTGGTTGGTGTTGGTTATTACGTGTTGGTGTTGGTTGTTAGTGGTTGTTACTGGTTGGTGTTGGTTGTTAGTGGTTGTTACTGGTTGGTGTTGGTTGTTATGTGTTGGTTGGTGTTGCTCAGTACTTTTTCTGGTTGACTGTTAAAAAACAAAACAGAAATGTTAAACGTCAGTCGAGTGCGATCCATAAGTATCACAAAAATTAATGATGGGTGAAATCTGTGAGCATCTTCCCTCAGATATAGAAATGAAACTAACCATGTTAATGCAGGTGCTTCACTCGTCAACTTCTGAAAGATATAAGGTCAAGTGAACTGTCCAAACTAAAAGTGAGTTGCATCATAGTTATAGTTTGAAATCACCAGAAGAAACAAGGTAAACCGCTCCATATAGTCCATGTTAATCACGGTTGTAAATAATCCACATACATTTACATAGCTGACTCCTTAGGTGTTTTATTTTAGCAGAACTGCACTTGAAAATGTGGATAGTTACATTTTTCAGATGGCCGGTTCAAAGAGAGACTCAGTAGTTTCCTCCTTGAGAATAAATCATTGACTACAACAAACAATCTCTACTAAACCAAAACACTATTTAATTTAACATGAGGCAGTTCACTTCCTCAGGCTTCAGGCTCCGCTCACTGGATCTCCCTCTCATCAGACCAGTGCCATGATATTCTCTGGTGGGTATTATTGGCAGGTCTGAAGGTGGCATGTGTCCATGTGTGTTCGGCCCAGTACAGAAAACATGCTCTGCTCTTAAGAGTTCCTGCTGTAAACACTGATCACAGCCAATCACACTGACAGTACTTGTTGCTGCCGCTTGGCTGCTTTTATTCACATCCTGTCTCCTGAATGGATTTGTGCTGTTTATTAGATTTGAACTGACTTGTTGAGCTGCAGATTGAAGCGTGTAAAAGGAGATGTTTCTATATTTCACATGTGATTATTTTAAATGGAAAAACAGCTGCCATTCTGGGCTCATTGTTTGTCTGCAGCTCAGTGATGTGTCACCAGAAACACATACACAACTTATAGATCATGATCAACCTTCATATTGCGAGGAAGGATCAGCCAAACAGGTGGAAAGATAGAAGTGGTCAATATATTGAAATTAGATATTCCTCATTAGTTTTTTCACTCAGGAACACTCAGTCAAATCTAACACAGGCTGCAGAAAACTGATGGAGTGCTCTGACCTATACATAGGAGAGACCAAACAACCACTCCACAAACGCATAGCACAACATAGGAGAGCCAGCTCCTCTGGACAAGACTCTGCAGTACATCTGCACCTCAAGGAGAAGGGACACTCTTTTCAGGACACAAATGTTCACATTATGGACAATGAAGACCAGTGGTTTGAAAGAAGAGTGAAGGAGGCATCTATGTCCAACTGGAAAGGCCTTCCTTGAACAGAGGTGGTGGCCTGAGACACCAACTATCAGCCCCTTACAATGAAGCCTTGAGATCCCTCCCCAGGCGGTTTAAGCCCCACTCACACCTTGACCCATGACCCTAACCACTCATATGATGGCAGCGTGGGGCAACGACTCTCAGGACCACTAGAGGTTAAATACCTGGGAAATACCTACCTCAGTTTCTTAGTACTGAAGAAGCCTTTTGGATGAGAGGCAAGATGTCTTAAAAAACCTAGAAAAGAAGTCCAGATGCCTTCAACTCAGCACTTAAGACTACCATGACCCAGATGACTGAGAACCTACACAGACATTGAATCAGTTGGAGATAATGATCAGCAGATGAATTGATAATGAAAGTAACTGATCGCCCAGCCTCTTACTGTACAAGTCTGTATCTGCCGACCTGGCTGTTACATGATCAGTCAGAAAAATTGTCAAACTCTTAAACAACAGCTCACTATGTAAGTATAAATGTCCTGTTTGGTGGTTGTTAGGTGAACTTTTGAACTTCAGGCTCCTCTGTGATAAACCCAGTCCTGAAGCAGCCGTGTGATAAAGCTGCTGTGGTGAAGCTTTTCCTTTGAGAGTGTGTGAGCTGCCACTGGTGACCCTGTGACAGCAGAGTTGTTGCCCTGTGAGAGGGAAATGTTCCTGTCTGGAGTAGAGCGCATGTCGAGTCAGATGTTCAGTGGCGAGGAAGCGTTAATATACAAGAGAGAGTGATGGCTGAGGATAAATGCAGTGGGACATTCATCGCTTTTATTTTCAGAACAAGACGGAGCTGCTGTTGCTTTTATGCACCAAACTGAGAGGGTGTTGGAAAATAGTGCAGATTAAATCTTTCACACCATTTTAAATAGAAGGATCTCTTGTTTCGTACAGAGCTGGAGAGAGAAACACTCCACTTCTTCCTCAGTTCCTCCTCTTATCTGGTTTAGTAGAAGGGGGAGATGGGGGAAGCAGGCAAGAGTGCTGCTCCACCCAAGGTTCAGACACAGTTTTCTTTCCTTGGAGCAGGTGCTGGAAGGAGCAGCACCTTTCTCCTTGCATGCCTCAGCGCCAAGGAATGCTGGGAATGCTGGCATGCTCTTCTAAACAGAGAAAGTGACACTTAGCAAGTGAAAAGTGCTGTTGAAGCTTGGCCTTTAGGCCCAGTGTCTGAAAGTGCTTCACACTGACAGCGGTGGTCAAGCCTTCACACTAAGTGGTGCTTAAAGGATGTTATTGGGGTGAATGTGGAAGAGGAAGGTCGTTTGTCAAGTTATTTCTCACCATGGCAGAGCATTTCCATTTTTAAAGATGCTGCTGTCATGTCCTGCATCTTATCTTAGTTTTTTACAAATACATAAATCCTAATTTTGTTGATAAACTATTGTAATTAACAATTAATTTGAACAAAGGAAAATCTATTTTTGTCTGTAAATACATTTGCATCCACAGAAATGCACACTTAATAATCTGTGCTCCACTAAAGTGTCTCAATGTCACAGCTTTGGTTTCTATTTAAGTTTTAACTGCCTGTGCACAAGAAAATCCAAATTAAAAGCTGTTTCCATTTGCTGCCATTATGCAAATGTTAGCTATAGCTAAGATAGGTGGTCAACTTGATAACCAGTTACAAAATCAGTTATTCTGATCTTTAGTTTACCCTGAAAGAAAACTGATTTCTCTCACTTCCCTGTGTCCATAGTAACCAGTGACCCCACCACCAATCAGGTTGGAGACAAAACAGCCAATCAGAAATTGCTGAATTTAATTCTCCATGTTAACAGAAGGGACGTTTTTTTTTTTGTGTGTGTGATGATAATTTCTACACAAAGGATTTCCCTGTGCTCACAATGCTCCACTGTGGCCTCAGAACTGAGCACAAATGTAATTCCATAAACAACATCTGTTGTAGTGATTAAAAATAACTAAGAGCTGGAGATACAGACTCACACACACGTTCTTTGGTTCTGGTAGAATGGAAGAATTTGGCCCGACAGAAAATGAACCATTCAGCACCAAAGGAACACTTGTATATCAACATGAGGTTGCATCTTTCAGTCCTGATGTTTAGGTCTTGGATGTACAGGTTCATATGACTGTTGAAATTGACAGAATCTGACTGAATGTTGAATAAGGCTTAGTGTGAATGTGTGTCAGATGGTTTGAGAGCAGGAAGGACTTAGAATCACTGCTGACTGAACTTTACTTAAATGCATCTTAACTCCTCGACCCTTAAGTCCAATTATCTCAATGCGGAGACGTTGTCTCATTGTTGGCTGGACGTTGTCGTGCTGCAGCTGCTACACACTGATCCGTCTTCACCAAAACAAAGCTCCTCTCTTCTCTGTTTCCTCCACTGTCTGCTGGAGGCTATTAGACTCATGTCGCTGTAGAATCACTGCTGCATTCAGACTGATTGTTAAAAATCATCCTTGTGATACACTGTGTGTGTGTGTGTGTGCAGGAGAATCACTAGTCACTTTGTGAAATGCTGCTCTGCAAATCTATTTCATTTCCATCCCCGTTGTGTTTTCCTCTCTGGAAACAAGAGGAGTCTTTGAAGTAGATGAGACGACTGTGTAGACGAATGTCTCATCAACTTAAAGTTTTTCACCGAAGGGAACACTAACTCAAATCTGTCTTCACCAAATTACCCAACGTCCGAGCCCTTCCTTTGCTGTTGCCTGGATACTGAACACATTTAGAATTGCCCTGAACTGAGTCCTGCAGCTACTGGACACTTTTTAACCACCTCTCCTGGGCTGAGGATAGACACTGATTTCTGATTCGGATTCACAGACTCTCCTGATTCAGTGTGATTTCAATATAGATTCAAACCTAATATTTCAGTTACACCAGTTTTGATTGGATATGAGTGAAACTGTCAGAGAGATGCTCGCTAGCCTGGTGCAGTATTAAAGATATTAACATTTACATTATGAATGGACCCAGAGTTGGCTGTGTATGAACAGGTAAACACAGCTTCATCTGCTTCACACATCCACATGAACCTGTAAAAGACATATTAAAAGATTGAGCTCTCTAGATTTTATGAATGGATATCAGAATATTCAAATGAAGATCGATTTGATTTTCTATTTCCAGTCAGCCCTGCTCTTTACTTTCATTTTCACTACAACTATGTTGAACTTCATAAAGCTGGAAAGGTCTTGTCTCCTTCTCCTTCAGACTGCATCATCTCAAATCATCTTTCACCGCAGGGCTTCACCTAAAGATTATTGTTATCAATTAATCAGGTTATCACATTAATGTTCTTGATTATTCTATTAAAATTGCTGTGTATAAAATGCAGCCTGAGGTGGTGTTGACTAATTGTTTCACTTTACAATGAAATATCAGGGAAAAGCAGCAAATACTTTTCAAAAAGATGAAAATGAGGAAAAAGAATGTAAACAACAGATTATTCAAATAAATCATCTGTTCACCGTCTTCATTAAATCTCTATTTAACATAAAATTGACAATAACACCGAGTGCTCCTCATCCCTTTATAAATCAATTCAATATGAAAAATGTGTTGTTTAGTTTCTAGATGTGCGATGCTTGTCTTCATTTCTGTCTCAGCTGTTTGCTCTGTGTGTCTCCCCTTGTTTTCTTCTACTTGAGTTGGTTCTTTACTCTGCACACTTTACATTTTTAACTTTGACCACAAATTGATTACTCAGTTGAAACAAAATTAATCTGCGCATATTTTGATAATTGGTTAATTGTTTGAACATTTGATGAAGCCTCTAAAATGGGAATTCACTGTTTTCCATTGTCATATATGGCAGTTAATAAAGTGTGTATGAGTGTTTGGGTTGGTTAGACCAAGTATTTGTCACTTTGGGCTCTGCGACAAAAACTGTTTCTTTGTTTTTCAGTGAAAATAATCATTAGTTGTAGCTCTGAAGTTTAATTTCGACCAGCTGACAAATTAAATTTTATGTTTGTGTATTCATGAGTGTGTGTCTGTGTGTTGTAGAGGTCTGAGGCCTGGACGTCACCTGGAGGAGGACGATATTGTCCCTGAACTGGCCCATATCCACCCCAGAGAGAGACCTGACTGGGAGGAGACCATCAGTGCCATGGTGAGACACACACACACATTGCTGTTGTGATCTCTGTTTTGCATAGACACACTACACACTCATGCAGCGATATGAGACGGTCACTGTTTTTAAACAGTGCATTCATCACTGTCCTGTACTCGCCCTGGGTCGACTGACGCTCACCCTGAGCGCCACTGGTGACACATCACATCCAGTAATAAACAAACACTGCTCAGCTTGTTTGCTGCCTGTCACACTATCTACATCTGTTTTTAACCCAGTGGATTGATTAGTTGTGTCTCTCCTGAAACTGCGTCTCCTCTGCTCCTGAAACACTACCACACATTCATGATTAATGCAAATGACTCTTTGCGTCCTCAAGCTACTCTACTCCAGATCCTTTGCACAGATAGTCATCTACCTGCCATCTGCGTACTCCCGTGTCATCTGCTCATCTCAGCCCACCTCTTCACGCTGGATCCCATTCACCACAGAGCATCATTCATTATTTCCTTTCCCTCCTATCTTTGGTTCGGGGCCTTGCTTATTGCATCAACAGCATGCTGAAAATGAGGCCGTCTCCATGGTAACATGCCGAGCCACCCATGGTCGGCGCGTGGTTGGAGCCCCATCGCTTGAGCTTACTTCGATCGAGCAAGAGAAGAGAAAAGAGAAACAACAACCTCACCAGGCTGATGAATATTGATACCAGAGGCGGGGCTTTTAATACTGCATGTTTGCTATTCTTTGTTCAATATTTGATACGACAGGGACTCTATACTGGAGTAGCATGCATTATGTATGTCTCCGGTGGTTTGAGGAGGTGATGAGAACGCGCTAAGCAACTTAGTGTAAGCTGTCACACCGACGCCCTGTTGCACTGTGTAGGATAGATTATATTGTGTGTCGACTGCGGAACGAGGCACAATGGAATGCAACATTCCCAAATCCCTGCAATGTACTGAGAAAAGGAACAGGAAAATCTTCAATAACAATCAGACTCACACAGTCAGAAAATCGGCCATTTGGATTGTTTCTTTGGTTCTATACACACGTTTGTCTTGATATACTAAATATAAAACACATTCTCCAGCACCTAAACATAAGCACCACCACACACACACAGCGGTTATCTCAACCCTAATCTTAAAACTGAGATAGGTCCTCACAACAGTCCACATACACACACCAGCCACTATACATTATTTATTAGTAGACAATCATTTCATCATCAATTACTCTGCCGATTATTTTTTTTTGATGAATCAGTTAATTGTTTGGTCTGTAATATTTCAGAAATGCATGAAAGATGGACCCAAGGTGCAAAACCCACAGATTCCATTTATTATAAATTAAAATAACCTCACAGATAAGAAAATTCTACTTGGGTAGGTAGTGCAGTGGTCAGCACTGTGGCCTGGGGCCTTTCTGTGTGGAGTTACAGTCCAAAGACATGCATAGGCATGATTGTGAGGTTGAATGGTTATTTGTCTCTATGTCTCATGTTGGCCCTGTGATGGACTAGATTCACTGCCACTGTCACTGTCACATGCTGAATGTGTGAAACCTTCCCAGGTCCAGCTCATCTTTATTTCCACTCCTCACATGACCAGCAGCTCTTTGGTGCAGTTTTCTTGTACAACCTTTTTGCTTCCTTTTGAGTTTTTCAATCACCTTCCCATAGATGTGTTTTCTCACCTAATCTTTTTTTTCTTGCTTTCATTTTAAAATTATTTTGTCTCCCATGTGGCTTCCAACAACCTGCTGTCAGATTAATGAAATAAAAACTGCACAGTGAACACGTCGGCTGAATATCTCCTCGCACCAGAATAGACTCCCCCTGGCTCTGTTAATGTTTTGTTGACCACAGCTGCATTTGATTTTCAGTCCAATTTAGGTCAAATGAAGCAAGTGAGTGAGTTTGTTAAGGTACAATCTAAATAGTTATTGATGGGCCCCTGTGTGCAGCGCAGGTCTTCACCAAACCAAACGCTGTAATGAACTGAAATACTGGTTTCAACATTCATCTCAGCCTAAATGGTTGCTAACTTCGAGCTGAAAAATAAAGTTGAATGCACTGCCGCAAACAACGGTCCATCCACTACGCAAAGTTTTTTGGCTTATTATGTTTATTCTGAGGAACGCAACTCCACAGCAATACAGTGTATATGTATTTTTACATTTTGTTCACTTGATCATTCCCCCATCAGTTCCTCCCTCCCAGTTCCCCCCCACACTGAACAGATCTGACTGCCTCGAAGGTCACAACACATTTTACAGTATTAACGCCTCACACCTTAAATGGAGTATACAAAGAGTAATACATTGTAGGAGGATATGTTAAGAAAAAAAAAAAAAGAGAGACAACAAAATTACAAGTCTAAAGAGAGTCTTCAATTTATCAAAGTATTGTATTATTGGACCCCAAGTAGATTTTTAATTTTTCAGGGTGACCCCAGAGCGAGAACTTTATTTTATCAGATCCCTCAGGCACATAGAAGAACTCGGAGAGCGGGGCGATCTCCAATCATCATGCCAAAAGGGTTGAGGAAGCAATTCCATCTTTATGTTTATTAGTTAAGGTTGGATCTCTGTTCTGAACACCTTAGATGCTCATTGAGGCTTTGGGTTGAAGATTCCAATATGCAATTTGAGCTGAAGTCTATTTGTTTAATAGCGTGGCACAGACAGACCTTTCAATAGGGAAGCACTGATGTGATCAGTTGGCTCAGTCTAAACTGACTCACGTCTACTGATCTGATCTACATCACAGGGTCCAGCTAGTCAGTGTGATCATAGCTGAGGTTTTTAGCTTCCTGTTAGGAAGACTGCCAACTCGGTTTTTAGCACCATCACAATTAAATTACATCATTTCATCATTCTACTGAGCTGTGGGACCGGCACCAGATCAGGGATGTGTATCATCACGTACTCTGAGGGCTGCTATCAGGAGAGAAACAGCTGGATGACTGCATCTGTCGTGAAGAAGACAACAGCAGAGCTTCATTTGTACTTGTGTGCTACTCTCTAGGCTAATTTGAGCTTCCTCAAAAAGTCGGGGCCATGACGGTTCCTAAAAAAATTATGTATGAGAATTTCCAACTTTGGCTGCTTCTGTCTGCTAATGCACATTTCTGACACTGGTTGTAGAGACAAAATCAAGCTGTTTGAAAAGAGCCTGATTCAGTCACACACATCTAGCAAAGCTATAACACTCCAAACCTTCCATTCACCATGAGCTCCACTCCTATCACAGTGAATGAGGCAACATAACTACACTGACCGTATGAACGGACAGTTATGTAACTCCATATCTCCAACCTCATCGTGTCCAATACATCCAGAGCAGTCACGGCCCGAGGCTCTGGAACAATCTGCCTGCAGATATCAGGTTGGAGGAATCTGATCTCCTGTTAGTCCCTCCCTAAAACATACCTTTATGAGCAAGCTTTTCTGGTTTTTAAGGGTTTTATATCTCTTAAAATGGGCCTGTTGCTTTTTATTGTTTTATTTATTGATTTCATTGACTTTTATTCCTGCTTTTGTTGAGCACTTTATAACATAGATTTGCTCTATACATAAAGATGATTATTATTACTATCTGATGCTGAAGCAGATAAAGTATTGACTAATATGTTTTCTCCACAAAAACAGCTAAACATCCTAATTTGAATAAAACAGGATGACCTATAGCTTTGGTTACACAATCAGCCATGATGGATTAAAGATCAAATAACTTCAACAATCTTGATGTAAACAACCTGATATTTCACTGAACCAGTTCATCTACATGTGTAAGCAAACCCTTAGTGCTTTGTCATTAACGCTGCCACTAAGCAAAATCTGAATGGAAGATGTTCAACAGTGTAACAGAGCTATTTGTATGCACCATGCACCATTGATGTTCGTGTGTGTTTGTGTGTTTTAGGCAAGAAGTGCCGAGATCCCCGAGCTGCGGACAGAGCCCCTCATGCGCTCATGCAGCAGCAGCACGGCCAGCATGAAGGTCAAGAATGTCAAGAAGTGAGTAGACACACAAACACACGCACCTGCCTCTGCTGGTCTCTCACACCTCTCCTTCCCTCCTTTCATCTCTATTTATCGCTCTTAACTGGCTGTTTATCGCCCCTGTTTCCTGAGTCTATTTCTGTGTCTTCCTCCTCCTTTCACTGCCTCCGTTTGCACTGCACCCTCCATCTCACACAAGTCATACACACTTCAAGGTGTTGCCATGAGCAGAGGATGAAGTGCTAACTAAACTGAGTATGCGTGTGTCATGTTTTCAGACTTTGCTTCACCAAGGGCCACTTCCCGAAGCTGGCAGAGTGCGCTCACTTCCACTATGAAAACGTGGACTTTGGCACAATTCAGGTAAAAAAGACCTTAAAGCTTTTCTTCCCTGATTCCTTTACCATGTAAATGTCAAGTCAAATCACACATCTCCCAAGTGATGAGGAAATTCGCCCGTGGCTGGACTGACGGCCCTCAGAGCAGTTTGTGTGTCACAGAAGGTTTTATAGATCTGTTGAAACTGGATACGGATGTCAATCATGGTGTAAACATGGCTTTGAACTTCACTGTTTATCAGTTTTTCAAAAACATATCTTGTCTGGAGTTATTCCCCGGCAGTGCTGGATAAGAAATTGGAAATCATACAGATACAAGCAGGATTCTTTTTGCTGCTAATATCGAGGAGATGTTGATGATTTGCATTAGTTGCCCTCGTCAGCTACAAAACAACCTCATTCATTCAGCTACACACAACTCGCCACTGGTCGAACTTTATTCAGTGGTCTAACTACTGCTGGTGCCTGGCTCTGAAAGTCACAGATCATCTGACTGTGAATTTCTGTTCCTGCACTTGAACTTCATCACACTTTACTTCACCCAGCAGCTCTTTGGTGCTGTTTTTGTACTGATCCTTTTTGCATTGTAGAGCTTTTTAATTCCTTGAATGTGTTATTTATCCTAATCTTCTTTATTAACTATCAAAAAACCCAAGTGGCAACCCTCTGTAACGTCAACCATTGGTTTGTAAAGCCTCCTTTTTATTTGTCCATTGGCAATTTTGGTTTTTTGAAACCAGAAGAACCCATATTTGGAGAAGGTGGAGCTGAGGAGGAGTGAAGGGTGGATCTGACCTGCTCTGTACTCTATCCTGATTGTGTGGTTCAGTCTGTCAATCACACAGTAGCCACGCCCTAATTCATCCCCTGCTTTATGGTCTATTTTCCTCTAAATGGACCATGATTAAAAAAAATGAACATCATGTTGTATTGAAGACTTGAAACTAGAGACTGAGACCATAAACTCATTAGGAAAACGTTTACTGAGCTAATAAATCAAGGGAGAAGTAGGGACATTTTCCCATAGACTTCAATAAAAACTTCTTTTCAGAATTGGCTTCACTTTTTAGCACTGGAGTCTACGTCTACTTTTATAGACAGTCTATATCAAAACTTGCAATTTGTATTTAAATTGAAACTGACAGTCCTGTTTTTCTCTTGTCAAAGTTAAAATAGAAGAAGAAAGAAGAAAAGCAAACCATTGCTCATTGAAATATGTTACAGATTGATTTAGTTATTGCCTTATCACTAGCCCTCTGCTGGTTCCACCTATCAGCACATGCCTTGTATTTGACACTGGTTTGTGTGATTAATATTTCCACTGTACAGTGATGATTCAATTCTTCTCCAGGTTTGTGCTAAAAATACAGATTTTTCTGAGGAGGATGCTCATGCTCATCACCACTGGGTTCATACGCATTAAATCAGCAGTCTGGGACTGAGGATCTTGTTAAGTCCAAAACTATTTTCATAGTTAAAATGTGTGTTAGCTCATAGATGATTGAAAACACTCTTTCAGGGGTGTAGTATGACAGATTGTCTGCTCTCTGAGGTAATTAGAGTAATTAACTGTGAGATAGTTTTGAAAAAAGATCCAAGAGTTAAATGGAAAAGCTGTAAGTCAGTACAAATCAGAGCTATTAAAGGGACACTCCATTGTTCCTTACACAGGAAGTTCATTTTGCTCTTAAGCCTCGTAAGGAGGCTGTGAAAACAACTGTACAATGCAGTTTGAGGGTCTGGAACAGTTGTAAGACATGACCCGGATTGTGTGGGGGGTGATCTTTATCAGAGACGCTGCTTAAAAATGTATGTATGGTTTGAAAGGAAAAACACACTTCTCAGGTGTATTATGGGAATTGCAGGATCTGTTGTTTTTGGAGGATGACCCTTACTTAAGGTCTAAAAGTCAGACTATCTTCAGCCTCTTCTGCTTCTCTTTTGGCCATTTTAAAAACACTGTCTCTGGTGAGTCTCCTGTATTTAAAGATGGAACAGTTTCATTGGCATTTGTTATGCAGCTTTCACTAAATGCGTCATTGTGTGAAAGTGAACAGGACGCAGATACAGAGCATGAGGAGACTTAATTCAATTGAAATGACTGGTCAGACTGTGTTTTAGTTTGAGTGAGGATTATCTGGCTTCACTTTAGTTCCTCATCATTGTAGGGCCTGTACAGGGGACCCCTACCTCTCCCAGACTTTGTGATTGTGTTAAAGAACCAGTAGAGGTCAGCAGTCAGCTAAGTTATTACATGTTTCTGTCAGGAGAGCAGAAAGAGACAGCATGTGCTGAAAAGCTCACATCTACTTCACACGCAGGTGATTTGTTGATACAACTCAGGTTACACCACAGACTCCATGTGTCCATTCAGTGTGTGCATAAAGGAAGCTCTCCAGCTAATATGAATTGTCTGTAGGCAGGAGGTTCCTTTGTTATCCCAGCTGTGTGTTCTGGCTGCTCGTACTGGCACACAGCAGCGTGACTGTCTCACCCTCTGTGGTTTTCATATTGCTTTCAAGTCGCCCTGCCTCTCTGTTGTGCTTGGGTGTTTGCTGCTGTTAGCTTTTGGTATTCAGTGCGGCTCCTGCCTCTTCTCTTGAGTGAACAGAGCCCCAGCAGAAACCCACATCTTCTTTGTTTGTTAAAGGATTCATTATTCTGTATTTGTTCTCCATGTCAGTCAATATATTTTATGTATAATCTTGGATCAGCCAAACATGTTTTGCTTGTTTAATGAATTGGTCACAAGTGTATTCTGTTTATTTGGTCCAAATGATTCTGACATGATGTAAATACTTGATGAGGCGATGAAGGAAAACGTGGCTGCTGAGTTGAGCATTCAGAGCGCAAGTCCTCTAATTAAAGTTTCATGTTCATCGTGGTGGTTATTTGACAAGTGTGTCTGTCAAGTTGCAATGCCATGGTATAGATTACTTATGCCACATATTCTTACAGTTGATTAAGATGTAGTAGATTCTGTGGTACTGCTATTTGCTTTTATCTTCCCCAGTTCTCCTGTATGTGACTCTTCTCCAGTGCTTCATTTGAAGTGCTGATATCCATAAGACGATATATTTGTGCTTTTAAAACCAAAAACCATCTCAGTGTTTTATATCTCTCTCAGGTTTCTCTCTGTAGCTCTTGAAACAACAGGTCAGTCATCCAATCAGAAGAGAGGATATGAGTCTCTTTCGTGATTGGCTGACTGTTTTAAGGGTGATCCAATAAAAATATAACAGATTTGAGACAAACCAAATCCTGCAAAGTTGGATGATTGGTCCAGATGGGCGGGGCTTGTGGGCATGGTTGGTGGTGACTGCTTTGTTGTGACATCACAAAGCTCCAGAAGTCCTGACAGCTGGTTTTAAGACTCAGTTTGAGCTCAGTGAGCATTTCTCTGTGGACTGAGACCTTTGATACTTTCACTGTATTAATATAGAACCTGGACCTGATTTATGGCTGTACAAAAATAATTGAAATCTTATTATGACCAAGTTCAACATCCAAATTACTGGAGGTGTGGTTTTTTTGATGAAGGTAAAATGTGTCACAACGTTGTTGTACAAACCATTGTCCACACATAAAGGAACATGTTTGTTTGGTTCAAGGCCCAATAAATAAATCACATTATATATATATATAGTATATAGTATATATCATTTTTTGGGATGATTTTGACTAATCAGCTGCCGTATAATCAAAGAAGACATGGACATATGCCTTTTATATGTGGGATCTTAAAGAATATTTTTAGATTTCAAATCCACCTGAAGCTATTCCTCCGAGCTCTACGCTCAGTACAGTGTGTGCGGTGTACTGGACTGAGACAGGGTCAGGATTTGGTCTCAGATTGGCTTTCTGCCTTCTGCTTCAAGTCATGTTCTTTCATTTCCATAATAAAAATCCTCGCCAATGGAGAATTTGAGTCAGGCAAGGTTTTGTTGTGGAAACACCAGGATCTCATAGCCACAGAAGGCCAAAGAGTTGTGTGTCTGCATACAGAGCAGCAAGATGCGTGCAGGTTTTGTCCCATGACACTGGTATGTTAGATAATATTTGACTGGTAGCCAGCAAATTCTGTTTGTTCAGTCTTTCAGTCATTGACACTAAATGGATTCATTTCCGACATTTTTTTGCTCTTTTTTTTTTTTTTTTATTCCATTATTATAATTTCTTATCAAGGGCCGCACATCGTCTGAATTTAATGTTTTGTTTGTGCAAACAACCAGGATGTGATGCTGATGAACAACCGTTAATGGAATCTGACAAACCTGCTGCACTGTAAACATTTAAACTACGCTGTAACGGTCCAATTACATTTGTTGTTGATGTGAAGAGATCATTATGACACTAAGTGGATTTTTTTTTTCTTTCTCACTGAAATTGTATTTTTAAACATTCAGAGTATCATATTAAGGTTTACCTGTAGAAGTAACACACAAAAAACCCACACTGCGTTCCCGTTATCTCAGTGGAGCACGCTGCTAAACCTGGCAGCAGTTCAGCTCCATGTGAGCCCACCTCACTGTGAACGCAGACATGTTATTTTGTGGTGATTTGAGCTGCAGTGTCTGTAGATGACATGTGTTAGACGGCATTCACACACACACTGGGATTGAGTAAGCACTGCCACACGTGTCACTAATTTAATGTGTGTATTTGTGAGTGTGTGAGAACACAATATGATGTAGGGTCACTTAAGGGGAATAAAGAGAGGTAGAATGGGATGAAGTTGAGCTGCATGGCCTTTCCTCCACTGCAACATCTCATAAACCATCAGATGGAGAGCCTTGATATTTATTGCAGTTGTTCATGGTGCCCACAGGATGAATTGTGATAACTTAATGCTATGAAATATCTTTTTAGTGAAATATTAAATAGATAGCAGTAAACTTGGTAGAGACGTTCATTGATATTGAAATATTGCCACTGTGAGTGTGTTAGCATGCCGATGTCATCCTTGAGTTCAAAGCACAGGATAGCAGTTTTAACTAACCTACCAGTAGTTTATTAATGGATGTCATGTCTAATGCAATCAATTCCAAAGATGACTTGATAGACCTCAGTGCAGTGGAGGTCTGAATGAATGAACAAATTCAGTCATTTGTGCGTCTTGTTGCACTGAACCCCACAGCACCTTTACCCCATTCTGTTGACGTGTCGATGAGAGCAGGAGGCGGTCTGCAGAGGATCAGGGGAGCCAACAGTTTCAGGGAGGCTGCACCTTCACAGCATTTGTTGATTCCAGAATAAAAAAGCAGGAATTTAACTTTATGTAAACTTCCAGTATTTGCTTTGACATTAGAGACACTCTCAGCCTCTTATTTAAACAACTGTGTGTTCCTGTATCAAGTATAATCAGTGAAGAGGATTAGGGGCCTCTTGCATGAAAATTATAACGTGACAACAGCTGAGGGCCCAGTGATTTCTATTCTCCATCTGTCCCGATTGGTTGGAGCCTCTTGAGAGAATAAAATGACTTATTGATGAAGCTGTGCCATCAGACACAGTCAGGCTTTCAGCACAGTGTAAGAACAGTTAAGCTCGTCTCTGTGGCTGTGGGAGATGACTGTAATTCTGAAGTCTGCAAGCTTCACCACCTCTGCATCTATCTGCATGAACAGATGGCTCATGAGTTTGACGGCAGAGGTAAGGCTGCTGTGATATAGGATTGGTTTACCTATTACCAGGATACTTTCTAATGTTTTTGTATTGTCAAGCACAAGAACAAAGGGATAATTGGACTCTATCTAAAGAATACGACTATATTTGTGAAATCAACTGAAATCAGATCACCATTAATTGTAAACAGGTATTGATTTAGTTTGACAGACATTTTCTAAAGGTAGGACTGGCGTCTCTGGTGAGTGTTGTTAGCTCTTATTTAGGGATGATACTTTCTTTGATACACTTTCCAATCTTTTGAATCGAACACTGAAAGCTCTTTTTTTTAAAAAGTTATTGTTATACAATATGTGACATAATGTCACATATTTCTGAGTTATAAGATAAACAGATACAGAGCATAACTTCATTTATAGAACACCTTTCAAAAGAACCTTACAAAGTGCTTTACAGTAAAAAGAATAAATGTCCATCAACATAACTTTGGTAGACTGAGCAGCTGTACAAGCACTAAACACCTCAACATGCTGCACAGCCATGTCAGAGTAGATCGACATAATCTTTCACTGAACTCTGACTCTCTCTCTTCTCAATCATCCATTTTTGGTGATCCCATGCTAACTGTGGACCTCACCACCTTAACGTCTAGAAGTCGTGCATTTACAAATACCTTTCACACTGTTCTGCCAAGTTTTTATTAGTGGGACTCTTTTCTGCCTCTCTCCTCTGACCTTGGCTGACAGAGCTGCACATTTTACTATTGTGTCTGTTTTTGATTTACTGTATAAAAATTGCCTGAGGGCAGATAGTTACAATAATAATGTAACATTTAAAGTTGCTGAAGTTGTGCACTGTAATGTCTAATGAACAGTAACTGAACTTGTTGACCCAGTCTACATGCTGTTTAGATTGAGATGTTGCCGCGCAGTTTGTTGTTGAAATGAGATGCTGTTTGTTTTAACAAGCATGTGTATCTAATAAAGGAGGCATTTTCCCAGAATCTCACTTATTCTTCCTGGTGACAGGAATAATCTTGACTACTTGAAACCTCACTGTCCATGGCTTTTGTCCTCCTTGACGTCTCTCTTGATCGGCCTCCAGCATCGCTCTTTTCCGCTCTGTTCCTCTCAGCCCTCGTCCAGCCCTGCAAGCCAGTGACTACATGATACCGGACGCAGCCAGACACCAGGAAAACAACTTCATTGACCCCAGCACTACTCTCCCACTGTGCCCATCGGCCCTTCTCTTCCATATGGTTTATCTGAAACCTGCCATTTTGTCCCATCTTGTCGCACATAAACCGCACTGTGGTTCGCACTCTTAGACATTTTACTATTAATGGAGAGCTCAAAACCACACAAGCTGCTCCTGTCCAGAAACTATGTCACCATTTTTTTTTACTTGGATGTATGCACATACATCATTCTGCAGAGTGAAATGATTCTTCTCTGACACAGTTTGCTGCTTTGCACTACACAACCTCAGAAAACTCAGGCCTGACTCAGTGCTCCACCCAATTCTTGGTCCAAGCCATGGTTATCTCTCCACCAATCCAATTCAAGTCACTAATTCAGTGTGACATCTGGGTCTGCAGCCATCAACCTGAACTCAATCACACAGGTTTATGCTCTTTGTCAGCCACTGTGTTCTTCCAAGTCTGTCGCCGTCATCCCTGCACACAAGACCTTCTCAGTCCTGACTGTTCTAGTCTGTGGTTCCCTGATGGTGAACCAAGTTTTGAAGTCTATCAGCAAGGTCTCTTGCTGCACTGAAGCTTTAGTCATGTCCCTCACTTGTACTTGAATATTTCCATATTCATATGTTCTTGTTGCATTGTGGGAAGCGTATGTACTGGGTTTTACCAAGGAAGAGGAATGTGTGGAATAGAAAAAGACATCTCTGCATCTGCTGCATTGATTTGATCGTTGTAGTAAAACTTTCCATTGTGCATCTGACTTAAAAGCTTTGCAGACTTTAACTATTGTTCCTCATGTATAGGTAACTGAAATGCTTCTTGCCATGTGTTTTTTTTTTTTCAGGGCTTGGTGTATTCACCTTAGTGCTGGAAGGTCACATTCAGACAGGCAGCCTTTCAACACAAAAGCTGTCCCCTCGATCACACAGCCAGGGGACAGACATTTGGTGACTCTGTACGCAGGAAATGTGATGCACCAAACTGATATAAATGATGCAAATGCAGTTTGGATGTTGGATGTTCTGAAAAATAGATTAAAGGACTAGTGTAGGATTCAATGGCATCTTGGAATGAGGAAGCAGATCACAACCAACTGGACATCCTAATCATGTAGGAGAACCTATGGTGAACGTCAGGTGACATGAAAACACACAAGGTCCTCTCTGATGTCAGTCTTTGGTGTATCCTTTCTGGGCCACTGTAGAAACATGGCGCTTTAACATTATTGGCTCCATGAAAAGCTCATTCTTGATTAATCAAAACACAATGTTTGTAAGTTTTAGCTGATTATTCACTAATGAAAACATAATTATAAATATTCAATTTCTGCCAATACGTACCCCTAAATCCTGCACACTGCTCCTTTAATGATGAACCTGAAGTGCGATAAGTGGCCTGAGACTTGGTGTGTGTGCGTCTGTGTGTGTGAGAGAGAGAAAGACAAAGACAGAGGAGGGTGGTGTATCCAGCCTCCAACAATAATTACAGCAATCAATCTGAGTTTAAGAGCTGTGAAGAGCCCCCCTCCCTCATCTCAACAACAGTGCATGCATTTACAGAGGGTGTGATTTTTGTGTATGGGTGAGTGAGGGCAGCGGGCTGCATGTATGCAGCAGTGCGTGTGATAAAGACTGACGCCCCCCCCCAGCCACTCTTTAGGTCAGCGCACTGTGTGTTGCTGTACGGCTGATGTGCCTCAGCTGTTTCTTCCTTCAGACTCTGACATGACAGAAACAGTCTGGAGGGGGGGCTGCGTTTGTCATTTTGTCTCTGCTCTTGCTCATCCATCCACTCTTCAATCCACTTCTCCATCCATCCCTCCACTTGCCCGCCTGCATCCACCCTGCTAGCTGAGCATCGTGACACAATATGTTCCCACTGCCCACTCAACCCCCTTACTCACAAAGGACCAAGAGAGATGCATAGAGATGAATTCCCGCCCCCCAGTGGGAGCCAATCCATCAACTGCAGCACTATGTTGAACACAGCACTGGGCAGCACACAGCCAGCCAGGCGGTCCTTTAAAGGCGCAGCATTGACTAACAGCAGGCTTCAGAGAATATTCATGACCAATAATCAGCCACTCGTTGGCTTGGTCTGTGTGGTTTGTGTGTTCACACTCTACTGTCACTGTGGACAAAGCAAACTGAGGAGCCATGTCCTGCAAAGAGATGATGTCAAACCCTCCATCACATGTTCATTCACAGGACCTCTCTGCTCCCTGTAAGCAGAGGATGATGTAACGGTTAGACTCATTCTGCCCTTGTTCGAGGAAACAAAAGACCAGCCAGAGAGCACACACACTCCCAAACACACACATATACACACATACATTAACTCGCTCTTTGGGTCTCATAGCAGTTGGAGGACAGCTCTGTCGATGGGCTGGGTTAGAAATGTGATTGTTGGTAAATTTAGTGGTAGAGAATTAACAATTGAAATATTATCAAAATCACAACATCCAAATTACAAGCAGCAATTTTTTGACAAAGGCAAAGTGTATCACATCATCATAAATGAAGCATTGTGGTGCTTCTGAGATGCCTCAGCCTACAAATCATATTCTCCTTAAACGAAAGAACATCAACATTTTTAGATTTTTTTCTTCAGTAAAAATGAAAAACAAAAACGGCCGCTCCAACTGAAGACTCAATCGCAATGATTGTTATATTTCTAGTTCAAGATTATGTTGAATTTGGACACAAGCTTTTTTAAAATGAAATCGGCCTAGACCCCCTGTCATTGGTTGCACAGTTTTGGGGTGGTGGTGGCTCTGGAGGTAGAGCAGCTCCTCCAGTCTGCATGTCGAAGTGTCCTTAGGCAGAGACCAAACCCTAAGTTGCTTCTGATGGCTGTTCCATCAGTTTATGTTACGAATGGAAGAAGCACTATAAGAGTAATAGCTGGAAGCACTTTATGTGTGTGTGAATGGGTGAATGTGACTTCAATTGTAAAACACTTTGAGTGGTTGGCTACAAAAGTGCAATCCCTTTACCAAAACCAGGGTTGTTGAGTTTTGAGTTTCCTCCAGAAAGACTGTCGAGGGATCTATTGATATTGGTCTTGATTATTTTTTTCTCGCTCTGTGTAGAGAGCAGCACCAGTTGTAGCTTCTTGTGCGTCCTTGTGAGCTTTCGGGAAGCATCACACACCACAGCACTAAAAGTGTGGCCGTTGTGTGAGTGGACTGTGCTGCTCTATGCTGTTTCACTTTCAGTCGGCACCATCAGGCCTGTAGTGAACACTGACACTACGGCTTTCTGCAGAAGCTAGGAAGACTGTTCACTCATAGAGGGCGCGTGTACAACTGGTAAGTGGGGCAAAAATGTCAATAGATTAATGAACTCATAAGTAACAATCGTAAACTTTACAGTCCGTTCTGGTTTTCTGTTATTGCTTGGCTCCCATGGTGGAGGTGTTAAAAACATCTCAGGAGGCTTGGTTATAAATATAAATCTCAACTGTCTCATGATAACAGTAAATATTCATACATAAATAACCAAAAACAATCAAAGTTATGAAAAAAAAAACATCTTAGGTAGTTACTATTTATTAGAGTTTAAAATAAGAAAAAATAGCTGACCTCAGATTACCTGACCTCAGGACTGTGAGGTTCTGATTTGGTCATATTTGATGTCAGTAGCCAAAAGGAGCTACTTGTAAGTTTTCGCTATGGCTACATAGCTGGTGTTAGCTGTAGCAGCTGTTTACTTGGCAATCTAAAAGAAACATGAGTTTATGAACTGAACTCACCAACAGCTGTCTGCAGATGTGGAAGGCAACCCCCTTGTTTTGCCACTGTTTCCATCCCCTACATTTTCTTCTACTGATGTTAGCATGCTATCCAGTGTAGCCAGACTGTGTCATCTCTCTTTAATCCCGAGTCACTGTAGTGCCCAGTTTCCCCGGAAGCCGTAGAGCAGACAACATATTCAAACCCCTCATTTTGCAAACGCGATGATGTCTGAAGTTCTTGTCAAGCGACTATTTCCAGGTTTGGAGAGAAGACTCACCTTGCCTTTAAAATGCATGATGTCACCTTTTTCCAGCTATGCCCATCCACTTCAAGACACATTCTCTTTTGTCCAAACCATTTAAATGTAACAATTTTCAAATTGATAATTTGTGTGAAAATGTCTTCTTTTCCCTTGTCAGTCATTTTGCAACCTCTTAGAGATTACTTATTGATTAATCAATGAGTTTAATACTGACTTTACATTTGTGTGTTTTCCTGTTGTATTTTCTGCTCCATGGTGCTTCTTCACACCTCCAACTAATGTGGAAATGTGACCACATCACATTCTGTGCACCTAAGGCTTTTTCAGCGAAGGCTCTGCCTTGCACCAACTATTTAGGTCAGCAAATGTAAAAAGTGTCTGTGCAGCCATGTACCACAGATGCCTTTGTCTCAAGGCAAATGCATTAAGGTTGTATACAGATGTACATACACATTCCCAGAGAGATGTTCATGTTTCCCTTCACTGTTAGAGATTTATCCACTGAACCGACATCTAGCCAGTCAGCAAAAAAACGTTGCGGGCCCAGTCCCAGTTCCTCTCTCTTGTTATGGCATTTGCAGCTCGACTACACTGATTTATTTCCCTTTCCTCCTTCACACTTGACAAACCGTCCTCTCCTCTCCTACCTGACCTGGGGGGGCCTCCAGCAGGGGAAATGCCTGGGACGTGGGAACATTTTAGCTGCTGAGCCGGCTGCTGCACTGAAAGCATGTTTGGAACGTCCCACCCCCTTTTCTGGCCTCATGAAAATTAAGAATAAAAAATTGCAATATCCTGCCGACCAGGGGATGTTTCTGGTGTTTTGTGCATTTCGGACATTCTGTAAAACTGGATTGTTGAGATGCTTTGAGAGGATGCAGTCCATTAAGCTCCTGCATCCTGGCTGGGGTGTGTGAGTGGTACTCTCTCTGTGCATTATCTAATCACCCTCACACTGGCATGTGATTGCACTGGGCCTGCAGCTAACAGCGAGGTGAGGTAACACAGTGGCCTGAATTAGTAGTATCCATATATTGACATTATACTCTCTACACTAAGGTGCAGATCCATTTTTAGCCTCATTCAGTTCCCATTCATCTGTTAGGTCCCTGCTCTTGAATTCATACTTGTGTGTGTATGTATACAGTTGTGTGTGTGTGTGAATGCATGAACACAACAGTGAGCAAATCTTCCTCATAATGGGATTTGTTTTGTGAATCCCCTCCAAGTCATGATCTCATCCCCTTACAGCAATCTCTCTCTCTCTCTCTCTCTCTCTCTCTCTCTCTCTCTCTCTCTCTCTCTCTCTCTCTCTCTCTCTGTTTAAATCCCATTGCACTCTTCAATCCCTCAGTAGATCCATTTTTATGGCTTTAGTAATGATTTTAGATGGAGCCCCCTTCTCACTTGGCTCTGAAACACACAGCCCCACAGGCAGCCCTGCACTTGAAACCCCTCTAGTTCTGCAGTCTGATAAAAATACCACAGTGTGAAAACAATATCATGGGAGACCAGCCATTATTTTTAATTACATTACTCCCCTATTTTCTGCAAACCTCCATCCCCACAGTTTTGAAAATAACACATTAATAAGTGGCTTCAACCTACGTAGTCTGTATATGTGTGTGTGTGTATGTATATGTGTGTGTGTGTGTGTGTATACACACACATATATACGTGTATGTATGTATGTGTGTGTGTATATATATATAATATATATACGAGAGAGAGAGAGCTTTGGTGTAGATCTCAGTGGGTCTCACGGTTTTTCTACAGTTGCAGCCGTGAATGGGGAGACTCATGGGAAATGTAGTAAAAGCACAGAGGAGCATTATGGTCTGACTGGCAGTGTTGCTTTTTTTTTAGAGTCTAAAATAATGTTGTGTTTTATTTAAAGGATAAATAATTATTTAAGGGATCAGAAATAATTAAATAACAAATGCTCTGTGGTCTCTGCCCATAAATGAGGATTGAGAATAATGAACTGCTTCTGTTCCTGTAGTACAGTACCGCGGGTCACTGGGATTATTTTTCTTTTTCTTTTCATTAGCTGCTGTGGGTCTAATAATAACAGTACTGGTCAGTCCACCACTTTGGTCCAGACTGAAATATCTCAACATCCATATCTTGTGTCACTGTCTGTTTGACTGTTGAATGAATTTCATTGGCTCTGGTGATCCACTCATGGCAACATGTTGACGTGTGTTTTTGAATGACACACTTCAGTAATTGGTCAAATTATCATGAAATGTGGTGACCACAAACCTTTCATCATCCAACATCAGATCAAATTTTCTGTTTGTCCAATACTTCACTCTCATTTAAATTTAGACCCTGACAAAGTTAAACACAATACCTACTAATTGTTAGCATATTGGCATTGGCATGGCATGTTTCAGTCAAAGCACCGCTGTGCTTCAGTACAGCTGTGCGTTGCAAATCTGAAAATAATATCCTCACTGATGACAGCTGAATGAAAGAAGAGAGATGGAAAACAAAATAAAATATTCGTGCACAGGTATGGGTGGGGTTGTGTGGTGTGGGTGGGGTTCTTTTGGCTCATCTTTCCTGGTGCTTCATCATTTAAGGTTTTGTATGAAAGAGTCAGACAGATATTTGACATTCGATGCGATCACAGATTTTTGCTTTTTGTATCAGTTTCTCTGGCGGTGATGATGTTTTCCTGGACAACATCTGACCTCTGCACTTACAGTGTAGCAGCAGGCTGAATGAACTGGGTCATCACTGGATTATCATTTGATATTGAGTAGCACACTGGTCGTGGAGAGTGATTTGATGCTTTGCTGAGCAGCATGTCTAACCAGACATTCAGCTCAGGGAGAGGAACAGCTCACTGATCATCTTCAACTGCAAGTCAGGGAAAATTCAGCCCCAGTAGCCACTGTTGTTTGAATTATATATTTGTAACAGATGTGGTGAGAACAACCTCCAGGTTAGAATTAGTTTTGATCGGTCATTTCAGGAATTAAGTTTAGTAAGCGAATTAGTTTGCACCATTCAAAGCTGAAGTTGAATTGAAATATGTGGATATTGGACTGGACTTGGTTGTAGATTCTTGAAGGTGTATCACCCTTCACCCAAGAGGCTTCTTCAGCTCTGCTGCTTCAGAACTGAATTTGATGAATTTTGTTGTCAGATTAGTTTTTTCTTGTGCAGAAAAACACACATAGACTCTTTGCGTGTTCTCCAGCAGCACACAGAGGTCTGGCTCTGCAGGTCCTGTGTTGCTCTGTGTGCTTGTGTCCTCTCTTGTCTCCCACTTGTCCTCCTCAGTGAGGCTGGCTGTTGGTGTGGCTCTCTGTTCTCCTCTGCAGCAGGTCGTATTAATCCATCTCATGTGGATGATACATATGAAGTCATTGCAGATGATGCAACCTCCACTTTTCCTTCCTCCTTTTTTTGTTTTTCGTTTGAGGTCTTTGGCTGCAGCCTGAGAGTGTGCTGCTGTGCAGAGCGGAGGTTAGGGTTGTATTTTGAGTGACTCTATTTCTACTTTGCAAGTGTGGTGGACTGTGAGCTGCCACACTCCATAGATATTTATTGTGGAGATAATTTTTAAATGCAGTGGTTGACAGCTCAGGGCTGCAGTAGCTTCCCTTTATTTTCACTATTGACATACTGCTCCTCAATGTCCTTCAGCTCTTTCATTGTCCACTATTAACCATCTAAAATGATTCCACATTCTCTCCGTTGAACACTTTTGTTAGTCTACCACTGTGCAGGACTGCAGAGAGAGGACTGCACATGTGGAAGGGAAGAAAATTGCTCCCCTGCAAGAGCACCCCCTCCCTTTCCTCTGTTGCCTCTTGCCCTCTCCTCTGCTTCTTTCTGCTCTCTCCCTCCCTTCATCCCTGCTCTTTGTCCCAGGAACGTACCAACCAGAGAGGGAGAAGAGGAGGAGAGAAGGGGGAGGGGTGAGCCAGCATGTCAGACAGGGGAGAAGAGGAGAAAAGGGAGAGAATAGCATGTGGCTGAGGGACAGAGAAATCAGACACTGAGCTCGGTAGAAGACAAGACTGAAAGAAAACACTTTTGTTTTTGTTGTTTGTTTTTTTTTATCTGGTGATTCATTCCCATTGTTTCCTGTTGGTAATCAGGTTGGGTGCTAAAGTTGTATTTGGTGCCAGATATCAGAGAAAGGAAGCTAACAACAGAAACAAGGCAAGGATATCAGAATGGGGCATCACAATGGTGGGAATGGAGAGAGGGCAAAATGGAGGAGATGAAAGCTGTCCCATTGAGGAGTCCACCACCACCTCTCATGCTCCAACACTAGTGCTGCTGCCGCTAGTATTTTTGCCCCCCCCCGCCTCCTGTCTCTGAATCCCACACTAGGAGAGCTCAGTCTGTGTGTGAAAGAAAGTGGAGAGCTGACATTTACGTCCTGCCGAGGGGACTTGTGTTCCAGGACACACGAAACAGGACTCTGTGAGACGGGATGCACATTCTCACACTTTAGAAACACAAGCACACATGTGCACTGAGAAATAGAGAGTGGGGGGACAGGTGTCGGAGCGCTAAGGAGGGGTGAAACTCTGAGCATGAAGCTCCATGGCTCGAAGGGAAGAAAAGTGTAGGAGCTAAAACAAGGAACGAGGAGAAAACCAGAGTGAAACTGCTGTGAGTAAAGTGAGTAGAGTCTTTGTCTTTTTTACTGTCATTTTGTTTTTTTCTTTCTTTTTTTTCTGCCGCTGCTCAGCACTTACCATAGCAGTGCTTCGCCCTCGTCTTTGTGTTCCTGCAGGACTCGACAAAATTGCTTGTGTCCAACATATGGCTGGTAAATGAAGCTCTTTTTTTCTGCAGAAACCTTTTGTTTGACAGTGCAACTTCACCTCTGACATGCTCTTTGAAAAATGACCACCATGGATAGTGTTTCTCTTGTTGTTAATTTTATGAGCTTGCTTCTACAGTGTAAAGAAGAAGAAAGCATAAATATGTGTATCTGTTTCCATCCTACAGCTTAAAGACTGGGAAGTTGTGATTTTGTAATTCTCGTGATTTTCTACATGTCACTGATCTAATGTATCCTTCCATTGTTACCATCATGTACAATATGAACCTGTACAATCAGAATAACTAATAACAGTCAGTATTATATTCTGTGAGAGACGACCTGTCCTCATGTCATTATTCTGGTGCTTATGGTTAAAAAAAAAAATCCTGTTTGCTCACAACTGGCAAGATCACAGTCACCTTTGCTGTGAAGCTTTGCCTGGGGCTCAGGGGACGATGTCTGCTTTTGCAGTGCAGGTTGGACTGAAATCAAATTATAATGTGGTGTTTTGCATGCATCGCAGAAAAAGGGGCTGGGATGGTAGACAACCTGTCTTGCGTGCTGCTCAGTCGGGTGCAGAGGATCTGGCCCGGGCTCCAGATCTCGTCAGAGGTTGTAATTTGGCTAAAAACAGAAGAACACTCAGTGAAATGGAGAAACAGTTGTGTTGAGCAGGAACTGGTCTTTGTATTTTAGGTGTTTTTGTGAACACTAACTTTAGAATAATCTTATAAAGGTTTGTCTTATTATTTAGCTGTGAACCAACCTGCAGCACAGTGGCTGTTTATTCAGCCTTCAATCTTTTTTTTTTTTTTTTTCCTCAGTCAGCAAATTTGTCCAAACATACTTTTATGCTCACAACATGAATTTGTGTTTGTCCTGGTATAGATGTGTATGTTTGTACTGTGTTCATACACTGTGTGAACAGTGTTCATGGACTGGGTGAATTACTGTTATGTCACCTTCTGTTGGTTGTACTGAAGGATTATTATGGGCTCCTGGGTATAGGATTGACTCCACAGTACTCAACAGTGGTTACTCTATAGGAAAGGAAGGAAGTTGTTTCCTGAGAAAGTAAAGCTTCTGGTTTAAATATCACTCTGTGTTGACTGATATCTGATATACTTCTCCCAAAGTGCTGCTTCACCCACAAATCTCAAGGCCTGTAGTTTAGTTTGCTATAGTTATGTACTGATGTTTGCAGAACCTTTTACCACACATATTTAGTTCATTTTGATGTCTGTAAGGAGGGTGTGCATAGTTTTATACATCAAAGTCTGTTTATAGGTGTTTGTGAGGAAGACTGCAGAGGTGAAAAAGTTGTATAAAGCCTGTTGTTGCAGAGGGAGCTGTGTGAAGTCTGATCAATGTCCTCAACTCCTCATCTCTGCTGCATTAGCCACTACTAGCATAGCACACCTGAATCTCTCTCCCAGCTGTCAGCCCGTGAGCCAGTGCAGGTGTCAGGGTTTGATGAGGAAGGAGAATGTGTAGATTAAAGAAAGATGAAAAAAGATGGTTTCTCTGTTTCTGCTGCATCGGTTTAATGGAGAGATGCTCATTATTGTCCCATATCTGTACGTTTTCTTCAAATACATATCAACAATACATATGGTCATGGATATATATATATATATATACACGTGTACTCATTCATGGTCTTTCTTGTCTCCACATACTAAACTATTGCATTTGAGTCCTAAATCAGTCCCTGTCACTTTCTAAATACATGCAATTGCTGTGTTGTATTTCCAGGAGTCATGAGTGGTTTCTCCAATCATATTATTAGCTTCTGTCTATTTTCAACACACTGGCCCTGTTGATCCAGTTTGCTGAGGGGAGGCCGGATGTTATGTTCAAAGTGCCTGTTTGCAGGCATCGTTTCATGTTGATTAAATAATGTCAGATAAGCTGATGTAGCTACTTGTTACTGTCACCTGTCAGATTTTCTAGATTTAAAAATCCAATACGGTCAGAAAATCACAGAGAGTGTTTTATCCTGGACTCTCTTGTTACTGTTCACTGGAAAGTCCACATGAAAGTGTACGACAGAAAAACTGCAGAGCCCGGAGTCCTGCAGCTTGCATCACTAAGGAGGACTCAGTAATAGCATTGATATGATTAAATTAGATGGTCACAATATTGACTCAATGCTGTGACTCATGACCTCAACATTAAACATGAAAAGACTTGGACTGACATGTGTCAGGTGCTTTTTATATTTTCATTGGCCAATAAAATGAAGTATAGGTGGACTCCAGTGTCACTGTCACATCACAGACACCACTGAGGGAAAGCGGTCCAATCAGTGATGAATTAAAAAAAACCTCATAACATTTTTTATTGGTGAGAAACAACATTACACAACACACAATAAGTTACACAGCTGTCACTAAAACAAAGGGATGGGTCGGGCCATTGTTATAGAACTAGATCAGATGAGAGTGACTTTAAGTGTCTGTAAGTGTCACTACAGAGAGAGAAAACCTCCACCCTGATGGAAGGGAATTAACTGTGTGTGTAAAGCGTCTCTGGAGTCCAGTAAGACGACCTGAGCTTTCAATCACTGCAGTGACGTTACAGCATACATTGGTTATTTTTCCCAGAAGGCTTTTGTTTTTCAGATTGAGGCTACCAAACCAATATTATTATTAAATCTGACTGAAAAGGAAATAGAATAAAGCACATTAATGTTAAAAATCATTTCAACAGAGCTTCATCAGTATTGAAACTTTTACACTTCCTTAGGAGAGACTGCTAGTGGCATGACTCTATCTTGACTGCATTAATGAAATAATCTAGACATTCATGGTTCCCAGAGCATGAACCCTCTCTTCACCTCCATCAGCAGTATGAGGTTGATGTGTTTGTTGTGTTGTGAAATAACTCACCAGCCATGAATTAGGTTCAGATGTTCATGTCTGGGATGAACCCATTTTGGTGATCCTCTCACTTTTCATCTGGCACCACCACCAGGTCAAAACTTGAATGTCGCCAATGCTTTGCTTTTTGACCAAATACCTAATTACAATTACACACGCTAATTACACACTAAATAAACACAAGAAGCACATTAAACATTATACCTGCTAAACGACAGGATATCAGATGTTAACATGCTAGTGTTAGGATTTAGCTCAAAGCACCACTGTGAATAACTGCAGATTCAAGGAGCTGCTAGCATGAATGTAAAAAAAAAAAAGTGAACCTCCTGCAAAAGCCAATGAAAACGTTTTTGGTCTCTGATTATTGTGTCTTTGCTGTGCAAAGGCTGATGATCACTGAGTCATCTGCAGCCAACAAACAATACTTGAATCCACCAGCAGCTCATGTGTGAGGATGTGGGGCTGAATACAATAAAAAGCCAAAGAAAAAGTGCAAATACAACACTCTGTCGTCTACATGATGTCTTAGTTTGAGATCCCAGTCCATCAAAACCATCACTCTCATCTCCCCAGTCACAGTTGGTCAAACTCATAAACCCTTACAGTGAGAGAGAGAGAGAGAAAGCTTTTTCGCGCTTTTGCTTCTACTGTTTGTTTCTTTATAGCTTTTTCTGGCTGCTCTGTCAAGAGAAAACATTTCTGGGTTGCTCAGTCCTGATTCTGAACAACAGGGAGATAATTAGGTCATTTGATGTCATACTAGTTTGTGTCTCTGCAAAGAGACTCGGTCACAGAAAAGAGCACTGTTGTTCTGTGAAGGCTCTGTCTACTGCTGCAGCTCCATTAACAGCTGTCCTTAAATCAAGCCTGCTTTAATGGGAACAAAAACACTTCCATGTGTTTTTCTTCCTTCATTGGCACCGTGACATTGCTAAGACAATATCTGCTTGGTGGACCTTCAGAGTGCATAAATACCTTCAGTCCCTCTTTTTATGGTTGTTGTGAAAGCAGACAATGTCTTTTGTCTTAACTAACAGATGCAGATTTAACCAGAGAATTAGTAGCAAATAGAAAAGAAAATGAAAACATTATTGGTGCAGATGTGGACGAGAGGTGACTCAGCTGTAATGAACATGCAGGAGCAGGAGGAGCCCTGAAAAACGGAGAGAAGCCCGTTCACAGACAGACTCTGAGAAAACGGATCCTGAGCAGCAGGGCTGAGTTTCACTGGCATCGAACAATATAGTCACTTGTTTCTGATGGAGACTCTCTCCGACCTGAAACTAACTGCATACATGCAAAGACCTCAGCCCACCTGGCTGGGTCCTATCTTCTGTACATATGAGTAAGAGAATATGAATATTACTCCAATCCAGTACAGGAACTTATAGGGGTCTCATTTCTAGGTTCTGCCTTGATTTTCCAGTGTTTTACAAACTGTAATCTTTTCAACATATGGCATTGAAATGCATTGAAGTGGCAACATTGGTTTTCATACTAGGACAAACATCTTCATTGTCATGTGCTGTTTGGCATGTGAGAGCAGCTCAGCTTCGGGACAGGCACAATGGAAGAAGTCGTGCTAATAGATTTTCTTTCACTTCTACATGTGACTGCTGTTAAACATCATTAATAAATTAATAAGAGACCCACACACCTGCACCCAGAGTGGAGGACCGACCAAATGGAACAAAGAAACAGCTTTACTGAGCAACCTCACAATCCCCAACACTGTCACAGATCAGTTCATAACAACGCAGCAGAACACACACTGATACTCTGACGCAGAATATTGTCTGCTGTATATCGAAAAAAACACCTCCTACTTTGTTAATCCTGGTGTTTGTCGACTTACAAATGACTGTCTCTGGTGCATTTCTTTCCCCTGAGTGTACCTGCAACTCAGATTTACTCAGATCACCTCCTGAGCCAAGCTCAGCGGGCAAAGGGAGGTTTTTTTCACTGTGATATCTGCACACAAATGAGGCACATTTATTCGTTGAGAAGATGGAACTGCAGAAACACCTGAGGCTCAATGACATTTGGAGACTGAGAAGTATTTTTTATTACCGATTTTATGCAAACAGTATTAAAATGTTCCAAAATCCTGTGATTGGAATCAGGAATGGTTAAATTGGGAAAATGGATCTGGAGGAAGATGAAGCTAAAGAAACTCATATTCTCTTCAGTAATGGTCATACATGAGAGATGCTGGGGGGAAGACGTTGATGATATAACGTCATTTTAAAAACAATGGGGCTAAGTGAGTAGTATAGTAGATGTTGGTGTTCATGCTTTGTAGGAATGCATGGTGATAAGTCTTTATGGCAAAAATCTGTATCCCACAGTTGCCATTGTTCAGTTTATTGTGTGATTTCTCTGTTGGAGGAGTTTAGCGTTTCTGTCGAACTGACATGTGTTTCTAAAGATCCACACAATAGTTTAGGTTGTAAACTAAGGAGACACCTCCCTTAACACAGCTGTCCATGTGATTGTGTTCAGGTCCTCTCTACTGAACAGATGTAGGCTGTCTCAGCCCCCACTGAGCTTCATGTGTCCTCATCTATATTTCTTCAAAATGTGGGCAGTCAGCTCTGTTTACTCAAACATCATGAGTATAATCATCATCTCGTACAATATCCACATATGTTCAGAAGCTTCCTGTCAGTGAATCGGGATTGAACCTATCTTTGTGTTGTCTCGTTGTTTTTTTTTTTTTTTTTTTTTTTTTTTTTTTTATTTAGAGCAGATGAGTACTGTGATTAAAATCTGCCCTTTCTCTGTGATGTGAGTGATGTTTCCTTTGAGTAATAAGGTCCTGGCCACCCGAAGTAAAAATGATTATTGTTAAAGTGAACTCTAATATTCCCAATACTGCTTCAAAGTTAACACAATTTTCCCACAATTTTACAGCAGCACGTGTTTATTTTAGATCTTGTGCCAGCACTTCAAAGACACTCCTCTACATTGTACTTGTGATTGACAAAGTTGTGGCTGCATCACTAAGTGAAATCTTTGTGTTTTTACTATTAACTCATTCTGTTTTATACTCATTGATTGACTCATTCCTGCCTGACACATTTGGCAAAAAGATCATGATGAGGATTTAAAGGTTACATACAGTCTAAAGGTCGGCCTCCATGTGGTCTCTGACAATAAAGCAGGTCTAGGTTCTATATTAATACAGTGAAAGTATCAAAGGTCTCAGTCACAGAGAAATGCTCACAGAGGGAAAACTGCTGAGATGGTTTATGGTTCCGCAAATATACACAAATATGTCTTCTTATGGATATCAAAATTACAAATGAAACACAGGAAAAGCATAAGACATGGGACCTTTAAATGTCTGGGTTTGATGCAGACTGTAGTGTTGTTGAGCTATGAATTAATTAAGCACCTGGTGAGGATGTGGAGGTGGAGCTGACCTTGCTGCTACACTAGAAATGATGTTTTTTTGTTCTACTGAGACGTGTGAGTTCAGACAAAGGTTAAAGGAACGGTTGCTTTGGAAGCTGCCTGTTTAACGCTCCAACCCTTCTCTCTGTCTTTCAGTTGTCCCTCGGGGATGAGCAGTGTGAAGTGACACGAAACGGCTATGAGTCTAAGGAGCTGGTGTACTTAGTTCATATTTACTGCCAGGTAAGACTCCACTGCATATGATGGTGCAGTCACACAGAAATACAGATACATACCTAACTGCCCACAAGCATCTATATACTTAAATGTAATTATATACAAACTCCCACTCAGACGCCACTTCATTTGAAACGCCCACACATTTGTACAAATGTATTCATGCTTTTCAACTCCTCTCTTAAAAACTTGTCAGAAGTGATTTCCAACCCACAAATGATGGTTCGGTACAACCTGTCCAGATACCCAGTGCACTCCTCCCTGTGAGCTGAGCTCTGGCTCAAATTCAGATGTTTCTCAAACACCTAACTTATTGTTTCAAAAATCCAAGTTATGTGGGAATTTGGAGTGAAAAGCTGTGGATATGTGCCAGAGTGGGTGAGCAGTTCAGAAGAATGACAGATAGAAAAGGCTACGGAGTGTAACTTCTTCAAACCCTGAGCTTTCTCTGAGTACTGTACATGTTCCTGCAGATTTCAGGATGTTGCCTTGACTGAATTGTTTATGTTGCTCTCTTTATATGTTCCTGTGTCATTATTGAGATATCGAATTATTCATCACAACAGACCCTGGTGAAATCCATCAAATCTAATGAAGCAGAGGCTTTGTGGAGTGTTCCCCTCATTTGGCATCACTCTTTCCATGTTTACTTCTTACAGCTCCCTCTTCAGTTTTTTTTTTTTTTTGCAGATGTCTTGTCAAAGTGGAAAAAGTTGAATTAGTCATCTTCAAAATCCTTTTAAAGAAGCCATGTCAGTATAAAGTAGCAGCCAAATTATTTATGATTACATCATATACAAAGTTTTGCAAGACATTTGATGAACCCAAATTTGGGCAAAGCCTTTAAGCAGAGCACACACATGTGCACCAGCTGCTCAGAAGCTCTGCCCCAGCCTCCTCCAGTGACATTTTTTATTCTGGTTTCATGCATATCCCTCCACAGATCATATTCCATTTGCACGACCTTGGCAAAGCCACACAAGTATGCGGCTGCGTACTTGGAAATTCCAACTTCTCACAGCCATCAGAAAGCTGCTAAATCTACACCAGCTCTGTTTGAGAAAGGACAAAGAAACTGGCCTTGACTTGTGCACTAGAACTTAAAACAGAGAAAGTAGCACAGCTCATTGAGACTGGTTCAGTTCCACAAACCCAGAAAGAGGAGGGGGTGACCAGAAGCACCGTCTGAAAGTGGGACAGGAAAGGCATAAGAGTTCCCCGAGCTCACAGGGCCCTCCCAGCGGCGTCTCCCCCAGCCAGCACTTTTCAGACAGCACTAGACTCAGTGGGCTGAGTGGTGCACTGCAGTCCCAGTCGCACAAATGCTGGCCTCACTACACACAGCGCTTTCTAGGCCAAATCAAAGCAGAGCCTTTTTCCACCGCTCCTCAGTGAGGTTTTGAGGTTTGGAACCATGACTTACTGGATGAAACAGAAACAACAAATCCACGGATTCTCCATCAGATTTTTTTCTTTCAAAAGAAGCTAAGAACTTTTAACGTGGTGGATCGAGGACTAAATTCTCTTGGTTTGCACTTGCACTGTTGGCATTTCATCACCATATTTTAGACGGAATGGCTCAGGACGCTGCTGATGTTCTTTGTTTCCGAAGACATTTAAAATATCAAAGTGCACAGGGCCATGGGAGACTTGAATCCCATTTTTTATTTTTCATTTTTTTTTTGAACAGAGGCATTAAAAGAGGAGCATCAGTGCTGCCAATATGATGAACTTTATGACCTTATAGGCAAAACAGTCAAAATGATGATACAATGAATATGGAAGAATGGTTTGTGTATTAAAAACAATATAAGATAAAGGGAGTTGAGTCTTTATATGAAGTTGGTGGATCAGCTGTGAAGCAGCTCCACAACTTGTGTGAAGCCTTCTAACAGCCTTGTGGTTCTAGCTTTGATACTGCAGCATCTGCCTGATGTTTAGGGGGGGTCACTGACGGAGCCCCCTGCCTGGTAGAGGCGTTAGCTCAGGTGAAGCTCCTGAATAAAGGGTGGGGACATCTCTCAGCTCCCCTGACTACCCTCTACAGGGCTTCAGTGTCACTGTCCCTGCAGCTCTAGCACCAAGTGATGATGCAATATGTCAGTTTACTAAGAGAGTGCAATTTCTGCTGCAGGTGGCGTTCATGGACCAGGTAAGTCTGTGCGAAATCTACACTCTAACTTAACACTAGACTCTAATTCTCTACTCCCTCCACCATGAAGTTACTGATGCTGGAGGGTGTGTGCTTAAACTTTGACTTTCTAAAGTCAACAATTATCAAGCAGACAATTGTCCAGACACCAGATCTAGATCAGGTGGAACAGTGGTGTCCAGAGTCCAGTGACGGGTGGGGGTGTTGAGGTGAGAGCAGAGAGTTTTCCCTCTAGTCTCTGTGGGATAATAGTGTTGAATGCTGAACTAATCTATGTACAGCTTTCAAGCACAGGTGCATTTACTGTCTAGGTGAGTCAGAGCTGTGTGCAGAATATAGCATCCTCTGTAGACCGGTCAGTGCTGAGCAAAGAGTAGATGCAGTGATGTGGAGAGGCTGGCTGTGTTCAAAGCTTCAGAGACACTTCACTACTGGGATCACTGTGGTGGTTTTGAAGCGTCTGGGGACAACGTCTTGACTCAGAGAGACGTAAAAGACATCTGTCGGAACATCTGCTCTCAGGCATCTTTAACATCTCTACTGGTAACAAAATCCTCTGGTGACAGTGTACGACCTTGAGTTTAGGATGAGATCAGAATGACTTTGTACAGCTTCTGTTTCTAAGTTACAGAATGCTCTCCAAGGAAAAGGGGAAGTAAAAAAAGAATAACAATAAAACATAAATAAATCAGTATGTTAGCTTAGCAGCTCTGACTAGCTACAGGTACGTGATCAGGGAGGATGAGAGTTAATCCATTAATTTCATCAGAACAGCTGCAAAACATGATGAACACATGATGCTCAGAGTATCCTCTCATGTTGTTGTTTAATTCAAGACTTTTTTGTGATTTCATATTTCTGGGAACGTCTGCAGGGTGTATCGCATTAGTGCTCTCTCGCTGGCTGCAGTCACATTTTGTTTTATGTTGTTTTATGTTGAAGGGTCGCAGCTGGATAGTGAAGCGCAGCTATGAGGATTTCCGTGTCCTGGACAAACACTTGCACCTCTGCATCTACGACCGACGCTTCTCACAGCTGTCTGAGCTGCCCCGATTGGACAGTCTGACTGATCAGTCAGAGGTGAGCACTGAAAACACACATACACACAAAATAATCCAATATGGACCTCTAATGGATTTAGATTCTATTTTTTTCACATTTTAACTTCAAATGAGTGAACTTTTTAGCCTTTTCCTGCTTGAATCTCACACCTTTGTTCACACGTCCACTGAACCCTCCAGTTCATAGTCAGGGCCTGAATTAAATGAATGACAGCATTTGCTGCCCACACACTTTTAAAATACAGGACAACAAGGTATCAGTTTTCTAGATAAAAGCTCTTTCAGTTGCTGCACTTTGATATCCAATATGATCTACACATCTTATTTCTTGGGAATGCACCATTTGATATTTAGCCAGTTATTTCCTTTTCAGTCTGCCTGTGAAAGGTATTCTGAGCCAGTGAAACCTTTACAGTCAGATTGAAGCTCTAAAGAGGATTCAGAGGCATCAAACCAAATTGGTAAAACCAGTTTATTACTGAGGGGTATTATGTGTTTGTGTGTGTGGACACTTTCAGAATAATAGCTTTGCAAAGCTGCATTTAAAGGAATCGCTGTTGTAGCTGAGGTTTGGTTTTCTTAACAGCCACGAAGCTGCAGGTTTAGACGCGAGGATCTGAAGTTTGCATCTTGGCCCTTCTTCTCAGTAGAGTTTTAATGTCAGCTTCAGCTCAAATATGCAGATGTGGCACCAAAGACTATAAAACTAAACCTCCCTTGTAATATGAAGTCATAGCTGCAAACGTCAATTCAAGCGGTTTACTGTAAGCTGCCCAACAAACACAGAACAAAAGGAGCCAGAGCCTTTTAATGGTGATTACTAACAGCATCTTTAACTGTCTTTAACAACTGAGTTTACTATTCAGTGTTTTAGTGATGGCTGATTATAGTAATAAATGCATATAATGATTCTAATAATGGATACTAAATGTGAGGTCAGTGTAATGAGTCTAACTGTCCTGTGTGTGTTTTGTTCAATGTTAGTCAGTTTCCCAGATGTTGTTAGCTTACCTCTCACGGCTCTCAGCCATCGCTGACAACAAGATCAACTGTGGGCCTGCCCTCACATGGATGGAGGTAAGGCAGCCACGACACATATATATTCCCATTGTGAAGAAGAAGCCTGAATGAGGGGAATCTGACAGCTTATTTTTGTGTGGTCTTACTTTAAAGTTGTCAGGCTTGTGCCTCTGAACAGTTTTACCTATGGATGAAAAGCTAAAGAAAAAGCCCTTTTAATGAATACTCCTGCAGAGGGAGTGAAAGGAAACACAGTCAAGTCTTCTTTTCTAGTTAAAGAGCTGCTGGAGCCTTGTTCTCATTGTTCAAGTCTATAAAATCCTAATGACATACTGGAAACAGCAGAACTTGATCGACAAATAAATAGACAAACAATGACAGAAAGACTCCTAACAAACCCAAACACAGACATACAGAGTTCTGCTCTGCTATGAAAGATTAATAAGGGTTTCTATTTCTGCAGGATACCTAGAAACATGGTGCAGTAATACTATGTTATTAACACAGGATTAACAGACGCCTGTAGTAGATATTGGCAGCAATTCTTTGTCATCCTGCTAATTCATTCTTCTCAAGGCAGAGAGGTAGAGAGAGTCTTTTTATAAGATGACTGAAGAAAGGAAACTTTGCTCTTTCTTCTCCTGTGTAAACACTGCAGCAAAGTCTTACATTATTCAGTGGTATAACAGTGTTGTTTGAGGAATAGATGCTAGATGCAGACCTGGATCTGTGTCAGACTAGTTCTGATCCAGGTGTTTATCTGTGACCTGAGTCTGTTTATTACCTCGTGTCATTCAAATGTTGATTTAACAGCGCTTCAAGAAGAACTATGGAGTTGATGCATCTGACAGCCTCAGTAGAAATAGAGGATTATTTACATTGACAGTTTTGTCTACTTGTTTTGTTTTTATCTCTTTTTAGACTGTACATCATAAATCATTGCATTTCAGCATAGCATTTTATTCTCCTTTCATGACTGCTGTGTGTTCTGGTTTCATGAAAACTGACTGTTTCAAGTCCCAACAGCTATAAACTCTCTGAGTAGCACATCAGTTTCATGATCTTTATTAGAGCTATGTTTAAAAAAAAAAAAAAAAAAAAAAAAAAGCGGTCTCAGCATCATTGGCTGTATCTACTGTATTTTAGGATTCATTTAAAAAAAAATTATTTTATTTGCATTTAAGACACGACTATATATTTCTGAGCTTTTATCTCCCCATGAGCCAGGACCCAGTCTGAGATCCTCTGGTGGTTCTTTACTGTCCAGACCAAGGTCTAGGCTAAAAACCAGAGACACACCTTTGCTGTCAGGGTGGAGATCAGACCTGCAGGATCAGTTTCTCATTTTGTTTAACTTCTTCAGACACATTTTTATAGAAAATTTGTTTTACATTTGAGTCATGTGTAAGCATGATTATTGAGCACTTTGTTACTGGTATTTAAAAGTGCTATACAAATTATTTCCATCCCCCTTTTTGATTAAAACCAAGTGTCAACCCACAGTAGCAGTTTGTGAGCTCTCATTTTGAAGCCTACAGTTTAGTTGGCTGTTGGCATCTTATTTTTTTTAAACAGAAGGTGGAGCTAAGGAGGAGTGAGGGGTGGATCTGACCTGCTCTGTACTCTGTCCTGATCCACACCCTGCTTTATGGTCTATTTTCCTCTAAATGGACCGTCATTTAAAAAATGAACATCATGTGTTGAAGACTTGAAACTAGAGACTGAGACCATAAACCCATTAGGAAAATATTTACTGAGCTAATAAATCAAGGGAGAAGTAGGGACATTTTTACATAGACTTCAATACAATCTGACTTCTTTAACAACCAGTGGAGTTGGCCCCTGATGGTCATTAGAGAGAATGAAGGTTTAAGGCTCTTCAGCACTGGCTTCACTTTACAGACCCAGAGTCTACGTCCACTTTTATAGTCAGTTGTTGATTAAAACGCATGATTATGCTCATTCATACTCATGTCATTGTTCTGTATTTTGTCCCATGATAATTTGCCATCCAATGGCTGCCACTGCTGAAATCACATGTAAGCCTCTTCTGTGTGTGTGTGTGTGTGTGTGTGTGTGTGTGTGTGTGTGTGTGTGTGTGTGTGTACCAGGTTGACAACAAGGGGAATCATCTGTTGGTCCACGAAGAGTCGTCCATCAATGTGCCAGCCATCGCCGCCGCCCACGTCATCAAGCGCTACATTGCCCAGGCGTCAGATGAGCTGTCCTTTGAGGTGACAACAACATCAACATACACACTCTCTCTGCCTCTGGATAATCTGAGTCCATTAAGATTCGTCTCACGTATTTCCTCATCTGTTGTTACTTACTGCATGAAGATTTCGTACCATTGAACTTGACAAACAATAAGACACGGGAGGAGGCAAAGAGCTGAAGGAGCAATGAATCTGTCTTTTCCAATAGAAATGTTCACAGGTGGCTGAATAGGTTTTCAGACACCAAAGTCCAGACAAAGAACAATCTTTATGCTCTTGCAATTGGAAGTTAAAGTCTCACTGATGTCTTCTGTCAACAAGAGGTAAAGGGACAATCAGACACATGTTTAATCTTCTGTCTTCCTCCTCTTTGTTGTCCTCCTCTCTGCAGGTTGGCGACATTGTGTCAGTGATTGACATGCCCCCTAAAGAAGATACCACATGGTGGAGGGGCAAACACGGCTTTCAGGTACGCAGCTCACTAAAAACCCCTGTTGGCAAAAAGACACATCTGCACTCATGTTTTTCTCTCTCCATCTTTTCCCTGGCTGTAAACTTTAGATCAGTCTGTAGTTTAGGTATTTCAAGGACAAGGACAGAATGCTGCTTTGAAAAGCAGTTTTGCTGAAAGACAAAGCAAGTTACAAACCTTGTTTTATGTGAAGCTTTTGAGCAGATTACAGGGTGTGTTTGAGTCTCTTCCTGTGATGCTGAACTGATTTATATTCCTCCATGGTCTTCAGTACCATCCTGTAACACACTGAAACGTGCTGTTCAGGTGTTTAGTCACAGTCCACCTTAGTTCTCCCACTTAAAACAGTCAGCTCCATGTCTACCAGAAATAAAGTCTAAAAATATAAATTCAAATTATGAATTATACTTACAGGTTTTTGGCATCAGCTATTTTAGGGGCTTTAAGAAAGCAAACAAAGTCTGTTGTATATTACTAATTCCTATATATATATATATTCCTATATATATGGACGTTCTGGGTCAGACTTCCTGGTATTCTGAACATATTTGTTTGGGTGTTGCCTTCATAAACACACAGATCATGAACATAATGTTTGGGCTCCATTATTATTTCTTACTTTATAATTACTACCCCATACTTCATTTTTTATATACACACACACACACACATATATAGATATATATAACAAATATGTTCAGAATACCAGGAAGTCTGACCCAGAACGTCCAGTTAGCGAAACACATGAATGCTTTTAAATGGCTAATCACATGGTACACAGACTCACAGAGAGGGTTTTACAAAGATACCTCAGGTGCAACAGTTATCCTCCATCACAACGATGTGAAGGTAAAGGGCAGAAAGAAATTGTTCACATTGACGTTGCGGCATTGTTGGAGTCCTCTGCATTAGCGCCCCACTCCTCCACCAGGCTGGCTCCATCTACTGATTGAAGGGACCATGTGTTTTTCACAAAACTAAAGTTGGTCTGAACCTGATCCTGGGATTTTGTGCCTCAGTTTCATACACAGGTTTGATGCATTCTTCTCCAAACACATGCAGTTTATTTACCCCAAATCAAATTTTGCGTGTCATTTAAGGGAGTGTCTGCATGGCACACCTCTCCCCTCACTGCAAAGGCATTTAAGAGAAGACTGTGCAAATAGCAGGAGAACACTTAACGTAAATATAGCACAGATGGGAATTACTGTATACAAGCCAGAAGGCTGTAGAGATGAAACATAAATTAGATTTTGGCCTATATACTTAGAAACTGGGACAGTTATTAATAAACACTGTAAGAGAAACGGTAGATGGTGTCTTTTGGTTTATTTGCATTTAGGTGCAGGTTAACATTTCCACAGTGGACAAAGAAACAGCTTCTGCTTGTTGACATTGAGCATGAAGAAATCACTGCCTAACATGACTGAGGTGAATGAGAATAGACTCCACAGTGAAGATTATCTGAAGTTTATGAGCTTTCAGGAGTCTGAGTTATGTGTCTCTTTCAAAATTGCATTATTATCCCTCAACAACAGCTTAAACATTGTCTAGAAGAATGAAGAGAAAAGATGATGAACAATTTAACCAATCCAGTCTGGCCTTGTTTCCTGTCAATCCAAATGACTAAATGTAAAGATTGTAATGTTCTACCTTTAATAGAAGTAATATTTTGTGATATAGTGAGAGTGTCAGGTGATTAAACATTATCGTTATATTTCTGAACTCGATCTCAGCTGACAGTGTAATGAGCTCCTCCATCACTAAAGACATGTAGACAAACCACAAATTGAATGGAAGCTGCAGCTTTATGTTGCATCATTACTTAGTAAATCTGATCCTGTGTGTGTTGAATCATGTGGGGGGAATAATTGCAGCCATGTAAATGCATGAAACTCTAAATTGTGATCCAACTAACAAACCTTCACAAGATAAACAAAACAAAGCCTGAAGATCAGCAGTGGTTCTACAGTCAGAATCGTTTGTGGTGCAACAACAAATTGAGGTTTTGTGGCTCACGTCCAGCTAAATGTCCTCTGACCGGCTCCCCCTGTCCTCCTGTGCTGTGTGTCTTGGCTCTCTTCCTACAAGAAGCCGTGCTGTCATCCAGCCTCTGTGACGGTGTGGCAGCCAGCCGGCGCTGTCACTGATCAGACCAGTTATATTTCAGACACGTTCTCAGTGGCTGGAGACCACTGCCCTCCTCTGGATTTACAGAGCCTCTCCCTCTCAACACATGGAGACGTGGAGAGGTAGTTCTTCATGTCAACTGTGAGCCCATTGATAGCCTGCAGCCTGGACACATGGCTGTTACGTATATCAGATCCTAACACTAAAAACAGACACTCATGTCTAAGGGAACTAACTGATGAGCACAGACACAAACACATCAGCAGTACCAGCTCTCACCATTAGGAGGTGGTCAATCAGTGATGTCACAGGTGGTGTGTCTGTGCCACTGTCCTGTACTGAACAAAAAGACAAACACAAAGCACTGGTGTAGGGAGTGTGTGTAAAGAGACTCAATCAATGTGCATTATTAGCAAGGAAATGTATATAGAATAATAATAAAACAGCACTTGGTCAGAACATGTCACAAGCTGCCATCTTTGTCACAGTGCCTCTAATCCCAAAATCACATGACTTGATGTGACCTCCTCTGATACTGTGTTGTCTGTGTCTCTGTTTCATTTTGTTATCTGACTCTGATTGTGCTGCCCCCCCATCTGCCTGTCTCACTGCTGCTCTCTGTGCAGGTTGGCTTCTTTCCCAGCGAGTGCGTGGAGCTCATAAACGATAAAGTGCCGCAGTCCATGACCAACTCTGTGCCAAAGCCAGGTACTCCCCCACCCTACCCTCCTCCTCTCCCTCCTCTTCCTCTTACAACCATTCACAGGGAATGTGTTGGAGGGAGGTTATCACTGATGACAGCTAATGTCTCACTAGTACTGTATGACTCCTTTTTTAGGAAGTTGTTCGGTCTATGATGGATGGTTTTGTGTGTCAAAGTCTGCATGTGTGTGTGTGTGTGTGTAGATCCTCTCTTCAGTTGATTTCCAGTGTAATATCTGTACACCATTACTTGAATATTGTGAATTATTTATTATGTCCAAAACCCTAAATTCAACACACAGAGCCACACTTCAGATTCCCATCAGTGCAAAGATAACAAAACCTTCAATATATGAGCATGTTGCAGTGAAATAAAACACACAATTCTAACACATCATCCCCCGAAATAGCCCTCTAATCGTGTTATATTGACTCAGCACTATGCAAATCCACTGCAAATAACTGTGCTAATCTATAGCCGTCCAGAGCAAACAGATAAGCTCTTTAGCACGCTCCCGAGAGCGTCAAAGAGAAATACATTACATAAACTCTTTGAATCAAAGAGAGCATTTAACAACGTGCAGCAGCTGCACTGCACAGCTAAACTTGAACGTGTCCCACACCTTAACACTGCAGCTCACATCATGTAGCTACCAGCAAGTCCTTTTTGATCAAACCTCAGTGTCTTGTGTGAATCCACATCACAAATTCAAATCCAAGGACTGAACCAGTGTGAACAGAGCCGGGGTTCCCAACCACTGAAATGCCTCTTAGGCTCCAGGATCTGGATTAAGTGATGACGCAGCAAAAGAAAAAAAAAAACGTCAACCCCACAAGATCCACAATCCACAATTATATGGGAGGGGGTGTATTTATGTATGCAGGTTTTTGGGTGCTGACGGACGCCCATGTCATCTGACATGCCAGTCAAGTTTCAGACCCAAGTTGCTGATCCTTTCAGACTGTGTGACTGATCAGAAATGCATCTTGAGTTGTAGAGTTAACTTTTGCAGTGCACACACTCAACTGCCCAAGGCTTGACTGAATCTGCCAGACCACCCCCCGATCCTAAACACTGTCTTAATGCTTGTTGCTGTTTTTTGCATGTCCTTATTTATCAATCATGATTTTATTCCAGAGTATCCGCAGGTCAAATGAATTATCTAAACCCCCTGAACCTCTTAAAAGATACAGTTTTTCTCTCAAACTGCCCATTTTTATAGTTCATCTTTATTCATTCTCAATCAGAAATATATCTTATATTCTACACAGTAGTCTTTGTTTCTCTAAGCCTGCAGATTCTCTGTCATCAGTAACGTTAACACAACTCTAATGGAGCAGATTCTGGTTTGAGTTCAGAACAAACAACAGTGTGTGATGCTGTTGCTGCCTGTTTCTGTGTCAGAACTGCACTCGCTGCTTGTTCTCCACTGCCCGATGTATCTTTTAACACTGTTGTTGTTTCACTGTACAGTTGTGTTGGCATGTGTCTTGATTTGTTGCATTTGACTGTGACTCCTCTGCCTCAGCCTCCCCCTGCTCTGGCCTGCAGCCTGCTTCTTGGAGTCTCTTCCCTCCCTGTGCGTGTTGGTATATACACTTCACCCACCCCATCCACTCACCCCACCTCTACTCTGTCACGCACACATACACACACACACACATGTATCACATTTTGAACATCAAAGTTTTGGTGATTGTAGCTGAAGTTATAATCCTTACGATTTTAGTTCTAGTTGAGTGCTATTTGATTTCGTGCTGCATACAGTGCAAGTAGTTTTCCACACAGCAACAGAATACAGGACTGTGTTACCATGCTGAGGAGCTGGAGGTGGGTAGCCTCCAGTCTCCTGCAGCACCTCCTCTCACTGTGGCTGCTCCTTCGTATACCATGATCCCCTGACTTCTTTAAAACTGCCCCAAAAAAAAAAAACCCACTCCCTTGTTTTGTAGATGTGTTTTTGATGAGCAGTCACAGTTAGCACTAACCACTCTGTTTGCCATTTGAAAACCTTTAATGTGACCTAGCAGCACAGTAGGAAGTGTTGGCTCTACTCTGAGAGTGTTGGGTGAGTGAGCAGTAAACAGTGAGGCTTATATCAGGGACAGAAAATCAGAATCAGTAACACTGGATTATAGGCTGCATCGTTTCCTGTCAGTCCGTCACACTTTCACAGGCAATTTGAATTCCACAAGGGAAAGACACAGTCTGCCACTAACAAAGAAAACCACTATATAGATTATAAATGTCACAGTATGTAAATGTGTGAAATGACTGTTGAGGAGAAATGCAGTCCATAAAAAAATATGGGGTTTTAAAATCTTAAGGATTATAAAATAGCAGTTAAATTAAGTTCTTTCATTGAAAGTCTTTTGTTTTGATGATGAACATGGGTATGATTCATATCTTATCTGTCTCATAAGTTTATTTCTTTAGTATCAAGTATCATTTCTATGCAAAGCTTCTGACCTCATAGTGCCAAAGTACAGCAATGCTCTGTTCTCTAACTTGAAGTGCTTCTCTCCCTCTGCTGATTCTCATGTCTCCATCATCCATCCATCCATCTGTCTGTTGGTCCATCTCTCCGTCGGGCCGCATGCAGACTTGGAGATGGAGAGTGTAATACAGGACAGTGCATGGGTGGCCGACCCGCTAAACCACTACAGCCTAAGTTCAGGTAGACAAAAGCCCCTCGTGTGTTGCATCAGCCCCTTTGACCACTAATTCCACACTTACCCCCAAGTGATGTCTTTGCACTGTGTGACTCTAACATGACTCGTCTGTCTATCCTATCACTGTAGCTTGGGTTGTAGTTTCATTCTTCACATAAAAAAACAATCTTGTGCACTTTGTGGTATTGGATGTGTTACAAGAGACGCTTACACAAACTGAACAAACTGTCCTGTCTGTGACCTTTCGCACACTAATCCACATTGTTTCTACATGCTGCTGGTGAACCAGAAAGACTTTAGGCACTGGTTCTGCAGTAATAGTAGAGCATGTCTGTCCAGTGTGTGTGTGTGTGAGTGTGTAAATATCCTTTATTTGAATTGCTGTTAACTCCTTGTCAGTGTGAAAATGTCAGTGTGATGTTCATATTTCTCTTTAGATTTGCCTCCTAAAAGATCATTTTTTCTCTTCTTATCATACGGCTGTTTCAGATATGTCACAATGAATGTCCCTGAGTCTATTGTACACGGAAAAGAAAAAAATACGTTATACAAAAGTTTGGGAGTGGTGGGGTAATAATACTTTTCAAAGCTCGCTTTCAAACTGGAACAATCAAATCCCTTCAGCCGCCTGTCCTGTTTTTTGTTGTGCCCCCCTCAAGGTGTATGCAAATCACCTCAAGGGTGAGCCAGGTTACTACAGCATTTCTCAAAGCGGCTGAATGTACCCTGTGTCTAGATGAGGGCCAGTTGTGTTTGTGTGTGTCTGTTTGGTTGAGGCTGAAAGGCCACGGCAGGGGTGCTGTGGTGCTAGGTCTTGACCGGCCTTGATTTATTTAATCCTTTTACAATGAGGGGGCCTGTAAACCCATCCATTGAGCGCTAAGCTTTGTCCTGCAACAGTAAGAATCTCTGTCTCCCTCTCCATGGTGACTGAAAGAGCACATTCCTGCAGGGAGCCGCACAGCACTGGAAAAATATTCCAGTTCTGCTCAGATCCACTCTGCTCACCACTAACCTTTGCTGCTTCCCAGTAAAACCATGGAAATTGTTACATGCTGCGCTGCCCCCATTAAGAAAGAAGGCTAGAGAAACTCGAAGTTATCAGTTCTTCCATCCATGCCCTTATGTTGTCTAGTAGTTGAAGCTGGGAACAGAGTCAACATCAATTTGAAAAATAAGATGAGTGAGCTTTGAATAAAATATGTCATTCCTCCTAGACAGTCCAGTAGACCTACCAGTTACTAACCCAGATGTAGACCCCCCCCCCTTCCTCCTCTGCGCCCAGTGCAGGCCTTCGTCATGTCTGGGGACCAGAGATTGAGGCAGCTGTGAGCACATATGAGCCAAGACAGCTGGTTATGTGAGGGAGAGAGGAAGGGAAATGGAGAGAGAATGTGCGAGACAGAGTAAGATTTGTCCTCCAGTTCCTCAGGATCTCTAGTTATTTCCTGGTGCTGGTCCTGGACCTCTACGAGGTCCCTTGAGTAACGTGTTGCTCTGGAGATTCAATAAGAGGTTGTTGTTGTAGACCACACCTTTGTTTGGGGGAGGCTACATTTGATTACACGCTAACAACCTTGTTGTAAACTGAGTGAGTAAAGCACTTCAGTCGGCTCTCAAAAGAGTCATATTAGACCATTACTGTGACTCTTTGTGTGTCATTGACACAAGTTATCTCATCACATCTTTTGTTACAGGCATTTAACCAGGATGTAGGAATTCATATTTATAGCCTTGTTCCTACTTTAGTCAGCACAGCCCTCTGCATCTATACCCACAGTGAACTTTGCATGCAGCTCCAAAATACACTTCCTTATTATTCCACATCCCAGCAGTGAAATAGATTATTCACATCCATGCAAAACAGCAGCTGTATGATAATGGTTAATCTAACATAAAGTTCTCATCCTGTTATGTTGTATGTTGACATCAGGGCTGGAGTTGACTGTTTCCTGTGTTAGGTGCTTTGCTTCTCCCAAAGGGAGTCCCACTCATGATTAGTTCAGGCATTAAACAGTTACATTATAGGTTTCACTCTGTACTTTAAGATGTTAACATCACCTTGTTTCTGGTCTACAGATGGCAGTGTAGGAGGCTAAGTGTAGAAAAGTAGGTGTAGGAAACAGTGTAAGGGACGTAGTGCGGGACACGTATTGTAGGGGACATGGTTTAGTAGACTTGGTGTAGGGGACATAGTGTAGGAAAGTTGACTATTAGATTCTTACTACTAAAGCATTAATGTGTAAGTAGCACTTTACTGTTGTAGCTGCTTGAGGTAGACCTGATTGAGAGGGCATGAGAAGTTTAATCTGAGAGGAAATGAGGAAAAGCAGAGTTGTGTTTATTTTTTGGACTTTGGACTGAAGCCTTGTCCTCTTCATGCCTCACTGCTGGTGATTCGTAGTTGGAGGTCGTGTCATATCTGCCCATATGAACATACAACATATGAACAAACTCATACATGTGACATGTGATATCATGTCTATAACTGTGTTCTATCAGAATCAGATTCACTACATATGTTATACAGACAGACAGAGATGACTGGTTGTTGGAGACAAACAACACTGAGGAGGTAATTCTAGTTTGAAATGTAGGATAACTTTTCATCTTTGGGTCTCAAAATCATCAACATCTGGGAAGCTTAAACAGGAAATCGTGTTTTGCAAGAACTCCAAGATATCTGACATACTCAGACTGCTCTCTGTGAGGGGTTAAACAATTAAAGAAAAAAATAAACAATATTTCCCTCTAAATTGTAGTGGGGTGGAAGTATAAAGAAGCACAAAATGGAAATGCATACGACAATACAAGTACCTTAAGTGCAGTAGCTGAGCAAATGAGCTGCAGGGTACAGACACATCTTAAAAGCTGGTCAGGTTGAATGGATCTCATACAGTGGGAGAGTCTGTTTGCTGTCTTGTGATTCTGGATTGACAACAAATTAGTTTGACTTTATTTTGACTCAGCATGTCTGCTGAGGGACCAATCTAGTTAAAGAAATAAGAGGGGCCCTTCAGAGGGGAGAGCTAAGTCGAAGTCAATGCTGGGCCATTCATGCTATATGTCATATGCTGCTTGTTAGCAGTGTATGCGTGTGCATGTGTGTGTATAATCTAAGAGCATTTTCCACTGTTAAACCACCAGTTTGCATCTTGGCTGCTTAATTCCTGTGTTTCCTTAACATGCTGTTGGAAATGTTGAAATGTAGTAAATTGACAAGCCAGTAAACCAGCAGCAAGGGTGCACTTTGTGTGTAAATGATCTTGTAATGTTACAGCACAAAGTGTTTCATCTTTTGTCATTTTTGGACAGAAGTGCACTGATGCAACAAGGCTGTGCAGCCTCTCACCTTGGACAAGAGAGATTGTGTAGCAGAGAAATTTGGTTCATATTTCTAATTTTGGTGCATCGGATCAAGTATTTTCGCTGTAGTAGCTCAACTGAAAGGTGCTGTTCAGGCTCACCCACTCCCTCTTCTTCAATAAGTATAACATTTGCAGCAATTTCAGCCACAGCTTGGTTAGTAACGCGTAGTTTAGATATTTCCGGGAGCACGTGAAGGCAGCACGCGGCTGGTTGTAAACCAATCCGGCGGAGCGGAGCGGAGCGGAGCGGAGACTGGCTGACAGAGCAGAGAGGGCAGTCCGCCGCGCCGCCGCTCCGCCGCTCCCTGTGCCCCAGCCTCACACCTCACCGCCGCACGTTTAAGAGACGCTGCCGCTCTCAGGTGAAGTTTCGCCGCCGGTTCGAGCAGGTGTCCGTGTAGGTGAAGACTCGACACCAGTGAGCTGTTGTACTTTGGACTTGTTTGAAACCCTATCATAAAGCCTCTGGGCAGGTCCAGCGTCATGGAGCGACGGTAAGAAAACGCGTTTAAATAGCGCGGACTCTCTCAGTATTATCTTATGTTGAGTTGCCGGCACTTTTTTATTAATTACTCTGGACATAGAGAAGAGTTAACTGCGACACGGATCGACTTTCAAACTGTGAAGAGATTCCTACGTGGATCTGAAGGAAGTGTGGAAAATATTGCTCCTTCCTCACACGGCCACACACTTCTCCAGCTTCTCTCTCTTAACATAACTTAACAATATGTTTATAATATCTCATTATATTACAATACCACACTGTTCACCAAAGACTTCACACCTGGATTGAAGTTAGTAACTTGTATATTTAACATGAAATATATTGTAACATGATGCCCAGCTGTGAAACATCTGGATGAACATTTATAAGTATTTGCTAACATTAGTGTCCATAGTGAAGTTGGTCAGAAAATGAAGCCAACCCTGGGCTGACAGACCCCCTCTGTCCTCTTCCTCTGCTGATGTTGTGTTCAGTGGTGCATTGAGAGATGGGACAATAAGGCTTCTTGCTCCCACTGTCCTTGCACACATAAGAGACACCTCTTGTTTACTCAGTGAACATCCATCCAGAAACTCCAACAGGAGATGTGTTAAATGGCCATAAACGCACACAGTGTTACTGTTCTGTTAGTGTGATAAATAGTGCAAACATTACCTCTGTGGTAGCTGCCTCGCAATGGACAAATGTGGATTTTTTCATTGGCTGTGATCAGGAAGTGATAGCAATAACTGATGAAGATGGACTGTTGCGTTCTTTTAGTGGCTATGAAAGATAAACTGCACAAACTCACTCAGGTTTGTTAGGATTAGTGGTGACTAAAGCAAAATATTGAGGGGCAAGTGATTGATAAGTTTTCTCACAACATTCATTCACATGATTGTCAGAAAAATTCTACTTTAAAGAAAAGTCTGTTTTAAAAATTATCCAAAACTCTGACAAAAGACTGACGGAGAAATTATATCCAACTCAACCATGTAGTGTTGTTTTGAAACTACAACAGCAAACGGGGGGTGGGAGGGGGCAGTTTGAATTTCCCGCTCCACCGCCTAGTTTGTGTGTGTGTGTGTGTGTGTGTGTGTGTGTGTGTGTGTGTGTGTGTGTGTGTGTGTGTGTGTGTGTGTGTGTGTGTGTGTGTGTGTGTGTGAGACTATTGAGTCTTGAGGGGAGAAAAGGCTGAGCCAAGCTGTGATGAGACCATTGTGAGGCCCCAAGGAGCCATGGTCACGCCTACGTGTGTGTGTATTCAGGGAGGACTGACACACACACACAGAGCTGGCATATCATATATCTCTGGGTAAAGCCTGCCGATTGGCTCTGTGGTGTCACTGCTCTCATTCAGGTTGTTGAGCTGCGATGGAGTTGTAATTTTCCTCCACTCCGTGCTAAGTGATTTTAATGAGGTTTGGGGTTGGAGCGGGGAAAGGGAGCATGATGTTTGCCATCACATCTGTAATTGTTCCAGCTGTAATGCTTGGCCTCTTTCCCTCTGGCCCCCTGCAGCCTCTCACTGGGCTCTCTGAGGGAAAAGCTGCATCATAGAAACACAGTTAAGGGCTGGAGCTAAAACTTATCAGTGTCCAGACTTTACAATTTCTGCAGAAATATTCCACACAAACAGCTGTTTGTGTTAAAGGGCCACTCCAACAGTCACACACATGAAGATCAGCTCACTTGTCCTGGTTTGTCCTGCTCATCCCGTGAGTCTCCAGTGTCTCTGGAGCAACTGAAACTGGTGACGTCATCGTGATGTCATCAGAGTTATGGTTCTTGATACTAGAAACTTAGAACAAAAAGCCCCCATTCTGGGAAATGTAGAATCCATTATTTTGGCTTTTAAATGCCCAAAATAATGGAAGTGCAAATGTCAGGTCCCTGCTGCTTTAAATTTAATAATTTGTTTTTAAATGGGTTGCTTTGTAAGACTTCGAACTTTCTGAATGTACAAAACTAAATCACTGAGCCCTGAAGCTATAAATCTTCTCATTAATGTCACAGGAAGCAGCTTCTATCCTAAATGAAATGCCTTTCTCCAGCTGGATGTCAGCGGGGAGTGTGTCAGAGGCACTTTCAGCTGCTGGCCCTCAGGCTGTCATCTGCCTTACAGTAAGCAGATGGGAGACTGTCCGTGCTCTGGAGAGTCATGCTTGTCACTGTGCTCTTCTTCCTCATGTCTCACTCTCTCTGGGTTCATAAATGAAAGTGACGTGTCAGTGGTGCACAGCGTTGCACAGTGAGCCCCGCCTCCTCTTTTCCATGATACTGATGCCCCCCAGCCCCCCCTTGCCTCAACAGTGGGTAAATAAAGCTGCCTCAGCGGTTTTGTGTCTGGGTACAGCAGCGCAGAAGGAATTTCTCCCAGAGGGCTGAACTCTGGCTCCACCTTTCCCTGACATGAAACACTGGGTCCTGTTTGCAGATCCTGGCTCAGAGGCCGCCTGTTGATCCAGAGCTGACTGTGCTGCATCAGTAAAACGCCACACAATAGACACGCTGGATTCAAAACCTTGCCTCAGACTAGGGCTTCACAATTGATCGAAACATAATCAGAATCACAATGTGGCCGAGTGCAGTATCCAAGTAAAGTATGTCACAACATTGTTAGTTAGCCTATAAACTATATTCTCCAGACATAAGGGAACATGCTTGTTGTTGTTGTTGTTGTTAAGACCCAACAAAAATCACATCATCATCACATTAAAAATTTTCAGTGAAAGTGAAATGACTCGTATAGCAATATCTGTCAAAATACTTGCAACAGTTTTTTTTTTTTGCAAATTGTGCAGCCATATTACAGACATTATTTACTTGGACAATAGAGGCAGTTGTAAATTTACTTTCAGACATTAATGTGTGAGTTTTGAACACAAGCCAAGAGAGACACTAATGGACTAGATAATAATATGATCATCAGGAAAGTGTGTCGCACGGTGCAAATGAAGGAACCTGCAGTCCGGTTAGTGTCTGGACCATCATTAGTCTGGACCCCTGACACTAAATCCTTGTGGCCCTTTCTTCTGCTCCTCAACCTGTGTTTGATTTAAAGGAGCAGATGAACGAGCAGTAATGATCATCACAGTATTTCTAAAGCATGTTTTTATGCACTCGCTGTCTGCATATATTTTTATTAGTTAGTAGTCTGCCAACACAATGAGCAACTTAATTCAACTACAAAGTTTCCATTCCCGTCAGCTTATTAGTTTTACTGCTGTCTTGATGTTTTTACTGACTGTCAATTAGGTCTGCTGCACTCATTACCTCCATGGTGTACATTCAGCATGCAAAACAGGCATCATTAATTCTTACCTAATGGTCTCCGGTGCGAGTGGGGGGTATCGCACACAGCAGCTATTTCAGAATAATTCTTAGTGAAATTCATCACTTCAAAACAAATCGTCACAGTGAGAGCAGCGAGTACAGACGCTGCCATGACACTTTTATTCTTCTCAAACACACAGTGCTGCTGCATCTTTCTTCAACTCAGCTTGTTTTGTTTCTGGGTTTGGTAAGCAGTGGCCTACTTTCTGTTGTATTCCAATCAAAGCAGTGCAGAGCTCAGCTTGGCAGCAAACACCAAAGAGTAACTGTACCTCTCCAAAGATGAGTCCTTCATTTGATTGAATGGTAAAAGCTGCAGCCTGTGTGTTTATTTTGGTCTGAGCGCGGGAGCAGGTAAAAATGAATCTATCAAGTGTGTGGAGCACATGAGAGAAGTAAAAGGGAAGGGGGCCGCAATCGTGACTGTGTTTAAAATCAGTTAAGGCAGTGTGCCCTGGAATATAAATAAAATCTGATGCGACACAGCAGTTTTCCCACTTTAGCCCCGAGCACCTCAGACAGGAGGAGAGATTTAGTGAAGTTCCAGATGTGTGGCTGAAAGTACACTCTGATCACAGATAGGAGAGCTAATGGACATCATCAATAGTGTCATTAGTAAACCTAAGGTAAGTGTCCCTGTGTTGTTAGCATCTGCACAGTCATTTTAAAGATCTTTAAGGATCTGAGAGTGGCTGATTTGTTGGTCAAAGTCAGTGTGAAGGGCGGCACAATGTAAGTGTCCATCAGACAGAGACAGGCAGACAAAAGGTGAGAACCAAGATGAGATGAGGTTTCACTGGAGCAGTGAGAGGAGCTGAGGGCGGACTGACACTGGTAAGAGAACAGACAGACAGAAGATGAGAGAGGATTGTCGGAGACATTGATTCATTCTTTGTGATGTCTACCTCAAAAGCTGCACACTGCAGATTGGGTTTGAGGAACGGAGAGAAGGGCAGATGATGTTTTAAGAGTTGATCTGGAGAAGATTGTGTAAATGTGATGGTTATTGGGAGCCTTTGCTTCTCAAAGAGGGTTTTATTTGAAGAGACTCAAATACTGAACTTATGTCACCTACCATCTAACCTGACATTAGATGCAGTACAATGCTGACTGTATCAGTGGTTTATTTTCTATTCTTTCATGTAGGAAAATATTTTGGCCAGCCTCTGTTAACCAATTGATTTAATTGAACTGTTCAGTTAAGTGAAAATTGAAGCTTTCATGAGGTAAGTTCACGTCATCTGTGGCGCCGAGTCAAGTCAAAGGGCCGAGTGGAAAAACACTGCTACTGTCATCTCACCAGCCCATGACGGCATGTGATTTTCAGTGAGGTTTTTTTTCCAGCTCCATTGTTCCCCCCTCCAAAAAACGCAGAGTGTTTGATTCACTCGAGCCTTTCCACATCACTCTAAAGCAGAGAAAATAACTGGTGTGTAGTTTAAGAAGCTTACGACCCTTTCCCAGGCAGAGTATCTGATTAATGTGGGTCGAGTTTTTTAAGTAGGTCTGCTCCTTTTTTGTCTTGTTCTGAAGAGGGACGGAGGATACTGGTGTTGGATGTGGAGAATTCCTTTGTAGTTGCCTGGGAGGTGGTATTTAAGAACGAAGCTTTTGCTTCAAGGAAACCAGACATGCATAAAGGAAGGGTTTGCATCAGAAAGAAGCTGAAACGCACAATGGGACAACGTTGAGCACCTTGTATGGGGTTTCACTCTAGTGCATGGATAGAGCTTGTGTGAAAGCTGAGCCAGTGTCAAACCCACACTTACTGTAGTGTACTAAACATCTGTGTAAGGTTCCTAAGATGTGTCCTTCCTTTATTCCATCAATCCTCAGTGTCTAAGAAGCACGGGAAGCTGATCACCTTCTTGCGCTCCTTCATGAAGTCCAGACCCACCAAACAGAAGCTGAAGCAGAGGGGCATCCTCCGGGAGAGGGTGTTCGGCTGCGACCTGGGAGAACACCTCCTCAACTCAGGACATGATGGTGAGACACGCACATGCATGCACACGCATGCGTGCACGGACACACACACACACACACACACACACACACACACACACACACACACACACACACACACACACACACAGCAATACTTCCTGGATCCATCCAAGCTTTTTTACTCAAATAGTGACCGGAACCAGGTGTCTGTTCTCCCTGTTCCTTCCTTAATGCAAACTCAAGCCTTCCTCCATGTTTAGCTGTTGTCTTGATGAATTCATCATTACACAGAAACATCTCCAGTCATTGCAATGGACACACATGAACACACATCTTAGCTTAGCATAAATACTGGAAACAGGGGGAAACTGCTATCCTGGCTTTGTCCACAGGTAAAAAAAAATCTGCCTAGCGACACCTTTAAACTTCACGATTAACATGTGACATTTGTTAAACCAGTACATTTGTGGTTTTATAGTTAGGATATAGAGAGAGAGAGAGAGAGAGAGAGAGAGANAGAGAGAGAGAGAGAGAGAGAGAGAGAGAGAGAGAGAGAGAGAGAGAGAGAGAGAGAGAGAGAGAGAGATCTACTGGCTGTACACCAGAAAGAGTCCCCTGACTATTATCTGGTGCGGTTATGTGAAAATTTCCTGTATTATAATAAATGGCAGTGGTTTGTCAGGTTCTTTTAATCTTCATCCTTGAGGCTGAAATTCAAACGAAATGACTGAACACACACCAGTAACAGCAACAGCAGGTCGGCTGATGTGGTCTCAGTGACAGAGTGGGAGGATAATGGCGTCCTGAGTTCACTGTAACATCAGTTCAGCCAGTAGGATGATGTTACTCTGCTGTTCAGTTCTGATCAGCAGCTTAATTTCAGCTCATGTTGGCACTAACTTGAAAAGCCATTTATTCATGTTGACGGATCTTATTCTGTTTGTAGATGTGAGCGGGTCTTATCTTAGCAGTGCATTAGCTCAGAAATCAGACTGAAACAGTGGTCACAGATCAGTGTTGGCTGCGCTGCATCACCGTCACACCTTCAGGGGCCTTGACCTCTGTACACCCTGCCGTACCTTTACAGGCAAAGATAAGCCACTCAGTCTCACATTGCTGGGTCAAACATTCATGGCACTCTGACACCTGACTTGTAAGAAATGAAAGATAACTGGTCCTGTAGAGTGAAAGAAACATGGTTAATAATTGTGAATTGTAGTTTATGAGTCGACCACAGAAACTCTGCTGCTGCTTAGATGAATCATGGACGTTGACAGACACAGACAAGCTGGAGATTTGCTAACATTCAACACTGTAATGTAAGGATTTCCGAAACACTTTTGCTAGGATGTCCATTTGAGATATCCTGTAAAATTAACAAAAAATTCAAATCTAAACTCACTAAAAATCTAACTTTAAAATCGCAGAATGTGAAACTGTGATCACCTCACACAGACATGTTTTTTAGGGCAAGCTGAGCGACACTGAATTTAACATAAAACAAAACGGACAACTTCACTGAGCTGCATTCATTGAGCTCTACTGTTTACACAGCAAAGCCTATATGACAATTCACAACTTAAAACTATTTTGTTTGTCTGCTCAATGTCGTCTGATGGAATATGGGAGTGTCTTCATCCCTCTGTGGTTAAATGCGGAAGTTCAAATTTGGCTTGTGCATGTGCGCCCAATTTCTCAATGAGTGAGATTTATAAAACAGAATCATGCACAGCACAAAGCTTTTATAACTCTGATGAAAAGAATGTGTCTGCATGTTCCTGGTTTTATGGGTTATTTTTTTGTAATAAATCTACAGAGTTTTATGCATCTGGCCTCTGGACTTTTTGTTGCTCTGTTGTTATCAGCTGCTCCAACAATAAACTGAGACGTTGGGGGGAAAAACAGAAAGTTAAAGCTTCAAACATCTGCTCCGTTACATAAATATTACTTTCACAAACCTCATGTTTTAATCATGCTGGTGTAGGTCAGCTGAAGATCAAGTGATCTGTCTACATGGGGCCAATGGTGAGTTGCCACCCTGCAGATCTCTGGCTTGGTTTTCTGACCAGACAACCACCTTTACAATATTGTGTGTTTCTGGTATTTTTATTAAATGATGTGTTTGCTCTGACTAGCTGATTAATTACTGTAACTCCTCCACACAGGTCTTTCACATCCAAACTCGGGAGGTCAAGGCTTTTATTTCTCCAGAAAGTCTCTGTCAGAACCAATTTCAGACTGTTGACTGTCTACCTTCATCTATCAGAGGAGGCGACAGACAACCATCAGTAACCTTCACATCTCTGCTTTCGTTGTCAGTCTGCCAAAAGATTTTTGTTCCTGTTGCACTGAAGTCAGGTAGAGCTTTTGAAAGGGCATTTTAAAGTATTGAAGTCATCACTAAAAGCAGCCAAAAGCAGCTGTTTTACTTATGTTTTGACTAGAGGGTAAAAGGATGAATTCTTGTGTGGTGGAGACGTATTTTGCATCTTTGTGGTTAGAAAACCTCAAAACAAAACCTTCCGACGTGAAGAACTTGGAGAGGATATATCCGTCCTCCCTGTCCTCGCCTCAGCTGGAGAATGCCAACTTGTTTCCTCAGATCTGGCCTCATTTTCTCTTTGGCTATGTGTGGAATCCATCTGGACAGCTGCTTCGGCCTGTGTCCCACTCTCTGTCATCATCTGAATGATGTGTGAGCTGTGGGAGGCCTGGGAACCTCCTCAGACACTCAACCACTGTCCTTATCTCCCATATACACACACACACAGATAAATAAATAGCATGCCTCTATGTTCCATGGTTGCTGAAGGAGAATGAAGCAGCTCAGTGTTTTTCTGAGCTTTTTTTTCTGAACACACAATCACTGGCATTGTACTTTGAAGCCGATTGTATGTGAGCGGCTTCCTCACTGGCAGATGTTATCTCACTGTTTGTTCTGTCCAGAAAACTGCATCACTGTAGAAAGCGGATTTAAAGCCAAGCAACAACGTCAATACAGAAAAATCATATTTTTGAAGGTCTTGAGCATTTATTCCTTTCCTCTTTACAAGGTTCAAATCTTCCCACCCTCAGCTTGAAAAGAGCTTTTCCTTCCAGAAGCTCAAAGAAACGTATTTGCAGTCAATATTGCTCCTGAGTCCGCAGCCCCGTGTCCAAAGAGCCCCTGAACTGCAGCCTGACCTCAGTGTGTGCACACTTCAGAGAGAAAAGCCACCCCATTCTTGACCTTGCAGTGCTTGGCGAAGACTGGACAAATATTGACTGAGAGAGATGTGTTATGTGATGACACGATGTTTGTGTTCACAGTGCCCCAGGTCCTCAAGAGCTGCACCGAGTTCATCGAGAAACACGGTGTGGTGGACGGCATCTACCGCCTCTCTGGAATCGCCTCAAATATCCAGAAATTGCGGTAGGATACACACACACACACACACACACACACACACTGACCTATGAATGCAGCTCAGGTCTATGCTGCTACCACAGAAAGTTTCCAAATATTTTCCCACTGTAGTTCATGATGACACCAGCTCTATGTGAGATTATTTCATCTGTAAAAGAGTAAAAACCATGAGGACAGTTGTTCCTCATCAACACTTTTTACTGTCTAACGTCACACCAGGATAAGGAATTAAACAACTGGAGCGTTTACAGCAGTTGTGGCTTGTAAAGGGCAGCATGTGCTGTGGACATGTGAGGAGCTATTGTATTTCTCCTGTCTGATTCTGCTCTGCCGTAGAGATTGTAAGGGTCATTTAGTGTTTACATGTAAATGTGTGATGGGGAGAGGTTTTCCTGCCTATATGGAGATGATCACATATAAGCCTGTTTCAGTTTCACTGATTCTGACTAACACTTGTCTAAACTATGTCTCCTGATTTTCCAGCAAACTGAATATTGGAATAATTTATAGAAATCACCTACAATGAATAGTATACAATACAACAGAGCTTTATCACAACTATATGTCATCATCAGGTCAGGTCATGGGAAGGCACAGAGACTAATTACATTATGATGTGTTATTTTCTATTTACACATATATGTAAATGCAAGTAAACATCATTCACATAGGTGTTTAGGTTGAGAACCTTAGCTTTGTGCCCCTCTTCCCCTCTCCAGTGTGACTCAAACCACCTCACTATATGGTGAGTGATTGGATCTCACTCCTGAACTTAGAGCTGTCCACCTGTGATCAGATCACTTGAGATGTCAACACCAGGTCTGACGTTGACCATGTGACACATCACCATGTTTATGCACAGCTTGATTATTATCAAGTTTGATTTGTTCAAACTTTAAAAAATGGTGAAGTACAGCTTATCTTGTCTCCATCCATCAAAGATGTTTTTTTTCCTCAGTTAAAGTTTGTTGCCCCTGTCTTTGTCTTTCGCTCTCATCAGGCATGAGTTTGACTCTGAGCAGATCCCCGACCTGACCAAAGATGTTTACATCCAGGACATCCACTGTGTTGGCTCGCTGTGTAAGCTCTACTTCAGAGAGCTGCCCAACCCCCTGCTCACCTACCAGCTCTATGAGAAATTCTCCGTAAGTTGAGCCCACGGCACCACCTTCTCACACACTTCTCTCACACCAACTTAATGTGTTGGAACAAGTCTGTTGATCATTACAGCGTGTGACTTTTTGGGCTTTGCATACAGATGCCCCAAAGGACAATGATGTGGGTGTGACTGATAATTGATTGCAAAACTGTGCTGTAGAGGAAAGAAAGTGAATTCCTCCAATTTATCTTGTAGAGATTTTTTCAGTTTATCTTAGCTATGAGTCAGTGACACCCCTAAAATAATAGCATTGTACTTGACACACCCTGTCATTACAAATGCAGCAAACCACTTTGTGTGACTTGGAATAAAAACCTTCTCCAAGCACAACAGAGCTGTCTCTGAGGAAGTAAATGTTTGCTGGTTGTTATGGCAGCTGGTGAGGGGAGAGGAGAGAGGGAGGGGTATGGCTGATGTCCCCCTCCATGTTTCATGTAGTGGTTTAAACCTATGATGACAAGTGAGAGGGCTTCCTGTTGATGCAGTGATACAACCCACTATTTACCCCCCTTCCCTATCTCACCATCTTCTGCTGTGTTTTGACTCTGAAGGAGGCTGTATCAGCGGCGACGGATGAAGAACGGCTCATCAAGATCCATGATGTCATCCAGCAGCTTCCTCCACCGCATTACAGGTCAGTGTGGAGGCACACTGCCCCCCATTGGCAGGCCTGCTAATCGCCAGATTACGCCTCTATTGGGCATTCACTTCAGTCAAAATCAAGGGTTTTTGTAGAGCCACGCTACAGAGAATAGAATAATTTAACTGCTCCCGCACGACATTTACACTGGTGATCAACTCATTTTTCCCATCCTGTATGAAAGCACATTAATGCAACATTCTAAGTGGCAGTCCACATGGATTTGAGCACAGAGTGAAATATTGAGGCTGTGCAGACATAGCCCTGGCCATTAGGTTGCACATCACTAGTGGGACCCAATTAAATCTGAATAAATTAATATTTGATTCCAAGGACCCTGGAGTTCCTCATGAGACACCTTTCCCGCCTGGCGACATTCAGCTACATCACCAACATGCACAGCAAGAACCTGGCCATTGTGTGGGCCCCCAACCTGCTGAGGTAAGATGCTGCTCTAAAGTCATCTTTATGTGCTTGTTTTTCAGTGTGTTAATCATCATCTGTTAAAGTCATTCAGATCTTTTTTTTCACCTACACATTTTCTCAGATTTGAAACAGTTGTGATAGTGGATACTCTCCCTGAGTGGAGGGCTCAAAGCACCCAAACATATCTTTGTTTATTTCCCCAAAATGGGTGGCCATGGCTCAGGAGGTAGAGATGGTTGTCCACTAATGAGATGGTCCTCCAGTCCACATGTCAAAGTGTCCTTGAGCAAGATACTGAAATGGCTGTTCTGTGTGTGTGTGTGTGTGTGTGTGTGTGTGTGTGTGTGTGTGTGTGTNGTGTGTGTGTGTGTGTGTGTGTGTGTGTGTGTGTGTGTGTGTGTGTGTGTGTGTGTGAATGGGTGAATGGGGCTTCCAATGCAAAGTGTAAAGTCTTGAATAGTTAAGACTGAAAAAGCTCTGTATTAGTTCATCTACCATATAAATGATGCTGCCTTAAAGCTAACCACTCAAACATTATCAGGTGGACAGGATCTGTTTCCGTTTCCTTTTAAGCTGGTCCCATTATTAAATTAAACTCACGGTAACCTTGTTTTTCTGTCTATTGTCGATTGGCTTAGGTCAAAACAGATTGAATCTGCATGCTTCAGCGGCACAGCAGCCTTCATGGAAGTCAGAATCCAGTCGGTGGTGGTGGAGTTTATCCTCAACCACGTGGATGTCCTCTTCAGTACTAAACTCAGCTCACTAATACGAGAGGGAGCAGGTACGTACAGACATGAAATAGATAAGACACGGGACACAAATGGTCATTCCACCCCCTGCTGCTGATTCTACTTTATTTATTACTGTACTGATTTATTGCCTGCGTCTTCATCACCAGGTCACAACTCATTGTCACGGCCCAAGTCCCTGCTGGTTTCATCACCTTCCACAAAACTTCTGAGTCTGGAGGAGGCCCAAGCCAGAACTCAGGCTCAGATCAACTCTCCAGTCACTGAAGACAGCAAGTACATCGAGGTGGGCGAAGGTCCAGCTGCCCTGCAGGGCAAGTTCCACACCGTCATTGAGTTTCCCACTGAGAGGTTTGTTGACTCCTCCTCCTGCTGACAGAGCAGCTTCATGAGACCAGTTAATATGAAATATATATTTAGACACATATATGAAGTATACCAATGCAGAATTTGTTGAAAAGAAATTCATTTGCAATGTAATGCTAGAATTTGTATCCCTCTGCTTGATGTTGGTGAAATTGCAGGCAGACTGATTCTGCTCCTGCACTGGGTTGACAGTGCAGACTGGACCGCTGACTGTCTCTAGTGAGTTTTTAAAAACAGATTAGTGTAGCTGATTGTCTAACACCACGTTTTAATCATAGGAAGAGACCTCCTATTAAAACGAAGAAGTCTCCTGTGGGTAGTTGGCGTTCTTTCTTCAACCTGGGCAAGTCTTCCTCTATGTCCAAGCGTAAGCTTCACCGAAATCCCAGTGAGCCAAATGAGCTAAAGGCCATGGCTCTCGCTGGTGAGTCCTTCCTCCTTAGACAAATGACAAAGGTGCTCTGAGAGGAGCATAACTGACTAAAGAGGAATACTGACACCTGTTAACCTTTATGTTTCAGGAGGCAGAGGAGACACAGCAACATTAAGATCAGCCAAAAGTGAGGAGTCCCTGAGTTCCCTGCATAATGTTGAAGGTGATCATCTGAGTCTTCCAGTTACACAAACTCATTGTTGGGCCTTTTAAAATGAATTCTTTCTGATTATATATTTTTTTCTTCTTCAGGAGAGTCCAAGGTGTACCGTCCCCGGAGGCCGCGCTCCAGTAGCGATGCCTTGTCAGCCTCCTTTAACGGCGAGCTGCTGGACAGCCGGCAGCACTGTAACTCCTACGACAACCTGAATGCCACAGAGGACAGCGATGGAGACGACGGGCCCATCTGCGTGCCTGCTCTCATCTCACCTCCCCGCTCAGCGGGTGAAGATGTGGATCTCAGTCCGCCAGACATCGGCATGGCTTCCTTGGACTTTGATCCCATGTCTTTCCAATGCAGCCTCCCTGACACTTCTTATGCCTTCCCCTTAGATGACTCTTCGGCAGGGGCCGAGGCCTCCACGTTAAAGAGGAGCCCTGGCAGCATCTGCAGCAAAACCAACGGCTCTGACATCTCTGCCTCCTTCCTGGGCAGCTTGACCAACCCCTTGTTGTCCTCAGACTTCAGTCCAGCTGCTGGAGAGAACATGGAAAGCAAGAGATTGACCACATCCTATTCTTACACTGATAAACCCACGCAGGCTGTGACACCTATTAAATGTGGAAAGGCCACTAGTATGATACCTTTTGCTACTTCAGAGTTTTTCTCCACAGAGATACCTGACAAGAATACAACTGGACAGGCTGTTCGTCCACAGCCATTATCTCCTCCTGTAATACCCAAGGACTCTCCTCCCCTGATGGGCAGTGTGCTGCTGAGGGCAGCCGAGCCGTCGCTAAGTGAAGCTTTCCAAATGGAGCTGCACTCTAAGCTGGCAGCCTTTGACGGCATGGACGGTCGAGAGCTGAGGGGAGAGGACAGCGAGCAGCAGGCACCAGCTGCCAGCAGCCAAGAGCAGCAAGGTGAGGAGCAGAGGATGACCTTTTTATTTATTTATTTATTTATTTATTTATTTAAAAGTGCAGTTTTTTGCATGTTTCTGACTTGTCATTGTTTTATTTATACAATGTAGAGTAAAATAATGTGATAAATGATTTTCTAGGTTTAGTTTCCCAGGATTTCATCTTTAGATAAATGTTTTTAAATGTTTTCTGAGGTCCACACTTAACATGCCTGCTCTTTCCCACTGTTGAAGCACCTTAAAACCTGCCTGCCTGTTGTCTCGTCTTCACTTCACCTTCTTGTTTAATCATTCTTCAACTCTAGCTCCCTTGTGTTTTTGTGTCCCTGATAGGAGTCGTATGTCTGGATTCTGCAAAGGACCTCACCCCTCATTCCCTCAGCTCTACAGCTCCCACTTCTGCCCCTCCTCCTCCCCCTCCTAAAAATGCTGCCCGCATGTTGGCCCTGGCCCTTGCAGAGTCTGCCCAGCAGGTCTCCATCCAATCTCAGTCACGGTCCTCTGAGCCCCCAACACCAGTGTCCTCTCTGCAGTCACAGGAGGCCTTTAACTCCCAGGACTTGCCGCATCTACCTGTCCCACATTTCCACACTCCCTCTGAGGAGAGAGCTGAACGAGGAAGTTCCCCACCACCAAACATCACTGCACCGACTGTTGCCACAGCCCCATCTGGTGCCCCAACTTCCAGTCCTCCAGTCAAACTGCAGCCGTTAGCGTTACCCAGCATGGTTACCAAGTCATCAGACAGTCCCAAGTCCTCTAGAAGTCCAACTCGAACACAGCCATGTGCAGACTCCACCCCACCAGACACTCCTCTTTACAAGTGCACTCCACTCTCTAGTTCAGTCAGCCTGACTTCTCCAACAAGGAAAAGTCCAGAGAGGCAGCAGCCTGTTGTCGGACAAGTCCCAGTCCATACCAGCTCGTCCAGTTCCACTCCAGCCACCACCCCTAGTGGCAGCTGTAAAGACCCTGGAGTCTTACCTCAGCCTGCTCCTGAGGTAAGTGTCACATACTTCGTTCACTTCAGAGAGTGAGCTGCGGAGGAAGTACTAAATGATTGATGATTATTCACTCTTACTGAGAATTACACGACACAATTGATAACACTCTCAAGTCTGTTGTAATATGAAGCTTCAGCCAGGAGACTATTAGTTTTGATTATTGTAGCATACAAACTGGAAACACCAAGAGTAGTTTTATTTATATGGCACCAAATCAAAACAGAATTATCTGAAAGTTATCTCAAGCCATTTATCAAATGAAACAGGTCTATCTCATTATTCAAACAACCGTATATATCAACACATTTACCATGGAGTCAAAGGTGTAGGTCACTTGTTTGGATTTTTGCCTGTAGTGTTTAATAACCTCAGGTATCATCCACATGTCTAGCTGTTATCATTACTAATCTCTTTAATATATTCTGACATCTTTTTAAATGTCAAGAGCTTTTACATGGTCAATGCATCCTGTATTTTAAAACCAACAAAAGCCAATAATGCCTTAAACAATAAGAATCAGAGGGAAAAGATGAGTATAAAAGATACATATTAAAGAGCAGAAATTCAGGATGTATGGTATGCTGCTGCTGCAGGGAAACATCCCAGTAACCATACTCAGATACCTAGCTGAGGTATGTGCTGCAGCAACACTCTGCTTGTTTATTGCAAATTCCTCAGTTTATAAGAATCTGTTTTGTTGTGTTTTACTCAGGTCAAAACGGAGGAATCTGCAGCGCCCCCAGTCCTTCCTAAACCATCAGAACAGCCACCTCCAGCAGCTCAGAAGCCCAAAAAGCAGGCTGTCTCACTGCCCCAGCATCAAACACAAGCTCAGATACAGCCTCATCTTCCAGCACAGCCTCAACCTCAAACACAGCCCCATACACAGTCTCAGACGCTCTCAAAGGCTAGTGCAAGAGTGGCCCCCACCTCTGCTGAGCCTCTTGAGAAGCCTTGGGAGGCCATTAAGCCAGTACAGCCCTGCACAGATTCTGAAAAGTACCAAGACTCCTATGGACCTAAACCTCCGGCCCCTCCTGTACGCACCATTGAGAGCAAACTGGCCACTGCAGCACTCAGCCAAAGTGAAGCCTCCTATCACATCCTGGATGAGGGTTCTGTGCCTGGACATCAGGAGGATGCTCTGCCTCATCATCCTCTTTCTCCTCGAAAATCTTCCATGCACCAGCCTGCCTACCTGTACCATGCTAAAGGAGAACCGGTTTTAATAGAACCTCAAGGAGCTGCATACTACCACCAAAGGCCAGTCGCTCTGGGCCCACAGTCCATGCCACACCACTACCGGCCAGACAGCGTCCCCCCACACCTCTCCTATGTATCCAAGTCTGAACCTCAGATACCTTACAGTGCCAGAGTAGACAACAGATACAGCACTTTAGGCCCCAGGTCCTACCACCACTCCATGAAGTCCAGAGGAAACCCCCGCAGTGTGTTTGTATCTCCGGGACCAGGGCATCAGGGTTATAGCCATGACAGGACCCACGGCTATCCCACCATCCGCAGAGTGCACTCACTCCATGTTCCTTCCACTGTCCGCTCAGTGCCCATCCAGAGGACCGAGGTTCCTCCAGATGACGACATGTTCTTCTACCACCGGCCCATCTATCAGTGCAAAGCCTACCAGCAGCCCCCGCAGCAGTCCTCACAAGCTGACTACCACGTCACTCAGCTGCAGCCTTACTTTGAGAACGGGCGAGTCCAGTATCGCTATAGCCCCTACTCTGGTTCAAGCCCTTTGGAGACACCTTACTATGACATTGACCCTTACGGTACCATTCGAATCCGGCACTTCCACTCCTACAGCAACCGAGAACCAGGAGCTGTTGCCAGCCGACCGGGTGGAAAGGCGACTGGGTACCACTACCTCGCTCGCCACATTATCCCACCTGGGAAGGAGCACAGCTTTGTGAGCAGGGACATGCCACCTAGCCATGGGACCAAGGAAGCTGCTTTCCTCTCTTGGGACCCAGAGGAGTCAGAAAGGCTCCGTATGCACTCCATCCGCAGGGAGAGCAGGGCGAGACAGAGGATTAAAGGCCCTGTCCTCTCTCAGTACGACAATGTCGGCTTGTTCACACCAGCAGATATATCAGGCTATGAAACCCTACACCTGCGCAGCAAATCTGACCCAGGTAAAGCTGTGCTGGTTGCAGCCGACAGCAAAGATGGGCGCTACCTCCCCAGACACATGGTGTCAGACCCTGACGTCCTCATGTACATGGAGACCGACAAGCATGTCCAGGGCAGTGCAGTGGGTGACAAGTCTGAGGGACTCTCCAAACAAAGCAGTTCCAAAAAATGCCAATCCTCTCACTCCCTTCCTGCTACTCTGAGCCACAGCCTCTCCCATCAGCAGGAGAGCGGCCGACACGAGGCCAAGTATGAGACTGGAGACGACAAGCTGGGAGGAGACAGCAGCAGGTCCAAACACTGGCAGCAGGAGCATCCCAACAAGAGGAACTTCCAACCACGGTATGAGTGCTCTGATTCTGACCACCATCAGACGAAAGTGAAAACAGTAAGCAGCTACCACAGTTCAGACGACCAGCCATCAGCTCCCAGGGAACAACTCGCCCGCTCCAAACCAGAGCGATCTCACAGTGTCCGAGAGCAGCCGCATTACAACCAGGGCAAACCTGACCTAGAAAGAGACTACTCGTATCAGAAACACAGCACTAAAACAGTGCAGTCCCACTATGATAACTTGGACGATTACCACCCAGTACCTCAGCCTCAGGCCCCTGTTCAAAAACGTGGAGGCTCCGGTTCTTATCCTGCCCCAGGATTCTCAGTGAGCCTCAGCAACAGAGCGTACTCCACAGCACTGGGCCAGGGAGCCTTTATCCAGACTGACCTGGCCATGCAGAGGCCAGAGACAGAGATACGTACAGAGTGAAGTGAATGTGGGGGGAGTGCGTGTGAAACTATCTTTAGCTGTGTTGAAGAAAGACTCTAGTGAGCTAAGGTTGAGCAGCCTCTGCAGGACAGTGGACTGTCATATTACCAATATTTTTGCTCCTCTGTATTTTTAATGAATTGTAAAGAAAATTGTAAGACTTTTTACAGAAAGTCCTGAATGTACCTGAAAATACTGTTCAAGAATCATATTATTGTGATTGATTGAGACGGTAGTCAGTCATAAATGTATATGATATGAAAGACGTAGGGTACTTTCAACAGGCACCACAAAATGTAAAATATATATATATACTATATATATATATGAATAGAATCTGTAGTTAAAAGGGATTTTTAGTTGTTTTTTTTTTTTTTAGGTGTGGCGCTGGGTATAAGCAACAACTGGGATTAAGGTTTGCATTTTAGAAATGCATGCACTCTTTATCTCTTACAGAACAGTTCTGTGTAGTTCACTATCCATTGCGTTCTTTCTGGATGTTACAGCACAAGTTATTGAAGGAGTGAACATGTAGGTCATCACACCCTCCCTCAGCTAATACGTACACAAGTAAGCGGCACAGTGTGTCCACATTTGTCGTGAAGAATCCAACTGAGTGCGAGGTTTTACACAGAGCTGCAGTGGGTTACTTTCAGTTAATGTAGTGGTTATCAATGTCTTATTTGCTCTGTGACTGTGCCATTTTATGTAACTTTGCTATAAACAGATTTCAGTGACTTCTAATGGAATGTTTTGGTACTTGTCTGTTCTTCAGTGGAAGAGGGACCAAATGACTTGGCGCAGTTGTTGCACATAATGGGGTAAAGGATGTATGCGTGTAGTAGCTTTAGATGTGTAAGAGGTTGTTTTTATTTTCTTTTTTTCATCATATTCAAGGTACTTTCATGAACTGGACTAACTGAACAGCTGAACACAGAGATCTCTCAAACAATGAGGTGAGGAACATGTTGCCGCTGCTCTGTGGATAAAAAAAAACAACAACTTGGTGACGAGCCTTAAATTCTGTTCCTACAGACCTTATTTTGTTTACTGTCATTGTCATACAAACCAGTTGTCATACTGCACAAACAATGTGATAGTTATATTTAAGATCACTTTTGATGATTCTTGACAGTTCAGGGGTGGCAGTGACCTGCTGGGGTTATTAGGTTTTGTATCACCTCAGTGGTTCTGAATTTAAAACAATGAGGGATGGGGAATTTTTTTTTTTTTTTTTTTTTAAATATATCTGGGGCAATTTTTTTCAGATTGGAAATCAATGTAATACATTCATCTTGTATTATACTACTTGCCCCTTTGGTTCACCATAATTGAAGGATTACAATATGTTTCAAATATGTCTAAATCCAGGTTGTACTCTGTAACTGTTTGACTTCTATATCGCTTGCAGGTTTTGCTCCTCTTGCCTTATCTAAAGCCTCTACCTTTTTAGATGGGGTGTTGAAGTAAGGCACTGTGTACTTGAATGTGAAAACACTCTTGTCTCAAACTAGAGGTATCTAAAGTTAGATATGAAACAAATAAAACTGTTCAGGAATAGCTATAATCCATGTCTTTTAATATGTGCATGATGTTTGTAATACATCTCTGCTTGGTTCAGTCTGACAGTTTCTTGATCAAAACTTTACAGCAGGAGACACCAATGAGTAGTTATCATTAAGCCCAATTTAAGTTAAAAGGCTATTTCTTTGAGTCTTTGACTCAGAGGAAGGGGCTTATCCTCAGTAATTATTGGTCACAGCAGCATGACATGATCCCTGAGTGCTGCTTTGAGGAAATAAAGTGCTATTGTATAGTGTATTAACAGGAATGATTATAGGACCAGACGGCTTCTATGAACCGTTTCAAACTGGATTCTCCCCCAAAACACAGCACTCAAGCATTCCTCATTGAAGTCACAAATGACTGCCAGTTCTGCATGATCTCCACCGGCTCCCAGTCTAATTCTAGTTCAACTGTAAAATGCTCTTTACCATCCACATGGCCCTTGATAACTTAACTCCTCCCTACTTTACTAACCTCATCCAAAACTCAGCTGTTTCAGATTCCTATCCCTGCCTTAACTTATTTATTCTGTTTAAAAAAAAAAAAAAAAAGTGGGAAGGAAGAGTCTTCTGGTAAGTAAAACATCTGCAAGCATAGACGTTATTCCAGTGAAGTGAATCCAACCAAAGTGAGAAGCAAGATTCTCCACAGGGATCAATGAATTGTTTATTACTATTCCATTATCAAATTGCATTTTGGTAAATTTCTCCTTTAAGGCAATAAATGATTCACAACATTTTTGAGGTACCTTTTTTGACCGACATCCTTTGTGCTAAAGATGTGGCTCTGAGGTGAGAGTTGCAAGAGGTTGTTTGAACTGTGCATCACTAGCCAAAACAGTGACAGTCATTAGGTTTCTCACACTTTATGGAGAAAAAAAAACATCTCAAACCAAGACAACGAGACATGTGACAAATATGACGGTGACGGATGCTGATGAGCAAATGTCACCTGCTTCAAACACCCACAGAAACAGACACCTTATTACACCCACCTGTACTGATGCATGATGATCTGAGTTCACACGACTGGACTCATGTATTTTCAAAAAGAGGGTAAAAGGCAGGTCCCAACACGGGGTCTGAAGAATGACCAGAAAAAAATGATCTGACTGTTCAAACAGGTGTCAAACATTCATCAACACACGAAGGTTGGTTACGAATCGAATTAGTTTGTCAGCATCTGTGTGGAGCTCGGTGTAACCTTCATGTCAGAATGATGGAGTGCAGCACGCATGTTTAAATCTCTTCGAGGTGAACGGGAATATGTGGAAATGATGCTGATGATGCCACCACAAGAAAATAACCTTTGATTGTTGCACCTAAATGTGCTCAGCTTGACCAGGGAGGTCAGACACAGGTTCACTAGATGAATATCAGATCAGCATATAATACTGTTGATACATGTATGACCTCAGCAATGATGTGGATACAAAATTTGAAATGTTTGTTTTCATCGCTACTCTTACAGTAAAACCTTCAATTTTGTGAATAGTTTTCTATACCAATGATTTCTTTTTTTTTCTTTGTCACATTTTAAAGACTTCTTTTTATTTGAACCAAATAAAATTCTGTAAATAATTCAATTAACTGTATTGTTAGAAGTTTAATTCAAATCAACAGCATACTAAAAAAATCAGCCTGTTTACTAGTTTTGTTAATTCAAACAACACAATGCAGAAAAACAAGACACGTAACAAAGAGGCAGCTCTGAAGCTTCAAGGAGACCTCCACGTCTTCTGTTCTTTTTAGTTTGTGAACAAATACAGAACTGGGTGTTAAAATTAGAAAATGTTTCTCAATTTACACATTTTGACACATCTGAATAGACAGTAGCTGGATCTTGTTAACTTAATCATTTCACTAATTTACTGTTCTAGTATGTTTCTCGGTCTAAAAACTAATATTGAACATTCAACAGAAACAGATGTAAAAAGAAAAAGAAAATCTGATCTTTTTTAACTGAAAGTAGCAGTAGCACGGTAAAAATGATGAAAGAAAAATTATTATCCAAATCTGCTCCTTAACAGGCGGAAATAAAAAATAAATATAGTAAAGGCGGGAAAGAAACAGTCTTGAGTTGTTTGGACCGTTTTCAAAGTTGCACCTTATGTATCAGAGTAAAAGTGAATATTTGCCTCTGAAGAGTGAGGACATGCAAGTGCCTCGTACTAAAACTACAAATAAACAAAGTAACCAGTTGAGTAAATGTCCTCAGTCACTTCCACCGCTGGCCAAACTATTTTTCATCGACTCGCCCGTGTTGTGAGTTTTTCGGCTCTTGATAATCTTAGTTTGACTTTGACTATTTTTTATTATATTTTATTCAACATAACGTGAACTCGTATCCTCGACCTTCATATCCATTGTTGTTCTTTTCGTGTCATGGGTATTTGTATAAATGAAATGAAAAAAAACGATTTTTTTTAATGTTATGGTTAACGTAACATAATGACAGAATAACAACAAATTGGTACTTTTTTATTCGTATTTTTTTTTATTGCCGCACTGTGTTGAAAACCACCAGCGTTAGCAGCTAAAAGTCCCATCTGAAGAAATGAAGTTAGTGTTTACAAATGTTGGCAGTTGCATTATGGGAGACAGATGATTGACACGGCCGCCATTTTGCTCCTGCTCTCTGCTTCCATTGTGTGAGAGATAGTAAATATCTGACACTGCCAGACAAGCACAACACACTTGTATCCTTGCGAGGAAAAGGCGTTAAATTCACCCCCGGTAAGTTACATTTTTCTCATACTTCTTAAACCACTGAGTACTATTCACCGTTTAGCGAAGGAAATCAGACAGATGAAGTAGTTTTTGTGCTGAAATCGCGTGATATTTCGACGCTGTGTTGAGGGAGAAAAGCAGCTGCCCCGATGTCCAGGCGGGGAGAAGAACGGCTCAGTACTTCGCTGCTCAGATATCTGCTCCACTTTCACTGGCGGTTTCTATGTCGCCGCTTCGCTCAATACAAAGTGGCTTCATACGTCTGTGGCAGTTTTTTGGTAACTGCACTTGTCTACTACAGTTTGTAAATAGTCTTGTGTGTAAACGTTTTGGGGTTTTGAGGAAAATTGTCAAAGTTTACGTCCCAGTCGCTGCCTGTGTGTTTGTAGCTTCAATCGGGTCTGCGGCCATAATCTTGCGGTAAGGGGCGGGGCTGAAAGCGCTGGTCCCGCCCTAGGGCCTGCAGAATAAAATGCCATTGGTCCTTCGGTTCGACGTCGGGGCCGCGGGTTGGTGTCTTTCGCAACAACGACCTGTTCTGCGGTGTGATTGGTGTGGTTGTGAGCACACGGTGTCTGGATTGGCTCGGTGCGCTGTGTTTGTGCAGCTGCCAAAGCGGAGGAAAAGTTTTCCCAGGCGGCTCTGTTGACTAATATCAGGAACTTTGAGCTAGAGGACGCAAAACAAAACACTCACCCTGCTGAGAAAATGAAAACTGAAGATTAAGAGGAGACAATCATGAGCCCTGCGTCGACATGTGGGCAGACGCTTAATGTTAATAAACAGTGAGAAAAGTTCTTCAAATCCTGAACTAACATCATTTAAAATGGACTAAAAACGAATATGAGACTTTAAGATAGTGAGGCAGACTATATGAGGAGCAGTGATGTTATTTAAATGTGAGCTAAGGCCAAAGAAGAACCACTTATTTGTTGAAACATTGTCTGTAATTTTTCTTTGTTAACTGTTAGGAGGTAAAGGTAGAAGTATTAGCTTTACTTGTCTAACAATCTTTTACTCCTTTTTCTGGGCTCCAGACATACAAGTGTTCACATTTAGGCTGCAGAGGCTTATTATTAAAATCCCCTCTAAGGCCAGGGACAAAAAAATATAGTATGAACAATGTAATATATATTTTTCTTCTTTCGACGTCCCCTTCAGGTGATACCTTGATACCTACGAATGGCTCGTACCAAGCAGACTGCTCGTAAGTCCACAGGAGGAAAAGCTCCTCGTAAGCAGCTGGCCACCAAGGCTGCCCGAAAGAGCGCCCCCTCCACCGGTGGAGTGAAGAAGCCCCATCGTTACAGGTACGTCACATTTATCTAACTAATCTGTGTGTGCTGTGAACTTGCATCGCTTGTTGGCAATATTGAAATTTTCTACATGTGCTTCTTTACTGTGCAGTTACAAGGTGAGTGTTGAGTTGTATGAGCAGATTTGTTTTCAGTTCATGAAACTGTTCAGTGCCCACAGCTTCATTTGTGGCAAACTGGATCACAGTTAAAGGCTATAAGGGCATTGAAGAAAGAAGTTAACAAAAGAATATATTGCAGGAGCAGCAGAGCTGTTGTCAGACATGTTTAAAATAACTTAATAAGCTAGTTAGTTATTCCTGTATTCATGCTTGGTTGTGTTGTATTGTGTCTTAGGCCCGGTACTGTGGCTTTGAGAGAGATCCGTCGGTACCAGAAGTCCACTGAGCTGCTGATCCGCAAGCTGCCCTTCCAGCGCCTGGTCAGAGAGATTGCTCAGGACTTCAAGACTGACCTGCGTTTCCAGAGTGCTGCCATTGGAGCCCTGCAGGTGTGTGTGTGTGTGTGTGTGTGTGTGTGTGTGTGTGTGTGTGTGTGTAAAATATATAAATAAAGACACAGTAGTGTGACATTGAAACTCTAAAGCTGACACAACTCTCCCGTTGTTCTCTCTGCAGGAGGCCAGTGAGGCATACCTGGTGGGTCTGTTCGAGGACACTAACCTGTGCGCCATCCATGCCAAGCGTGTCACCATCATGCCCAAAGACATCCAGCTGGCACGCCGCATCCGTGGAGAGCGTGCTTAGACGGCCTCGATAATGTTTCACCTCTGTCCTGTTTTTCTTTACCTGTCCCTCCCCTCCTTCCTTCACTCTACCCTACCCACCCACCTCCATCCATCCCCTCCACGCTCTCTCCCCAGCCTGCCCAGCTTCTCAGTAGACTTTAGAGTAATCCTGATTATGAAGCGATAGAAATATGTTGAAGTCTGGTCTTTCATAGGTTTTTTGTCTTCACCAAATGTTTTAGGGTACCTTTTTCGTGCATGTAAAAGGTTTAGCAGATCAGACGCATGTGCACACACACACTCAAACAGGCATCACTGGGTCTGAACATGAATCCCATCCTTGAGCTCACCTGGATTTTTCTCGGGCGGGAGGTCAGCAGGTGTAGTTTGTTTGGCAAAGCAGAGGGATGTGGCCGAAGGGCTAGTCTGCTTAAGGGGAGCTGCAACTTCCACAGCAGGGTGCTATTAAAACTAGCCCAGAGGCCTCTGCCTATGTGAATGCCCCCCTCCCCTCATACCTAGTCCGTCCTTCTATGCCCCACCTCCCCTCTCACTGTACCTTTTGGGTCCACCTCCTCCACCTCTGATCTGCGGTGGGTGGGGAAACGAGTCTGTTGGTTCGTTTGTGTGGATGTGTGAGCTCTGATCTTCCAAACCACTTGTACTCAACAAACAAGAATCTCTTGGTTGCTTAAGAATATTGATTATCGTTGTGGATATGGTGTCTATTTTTTTTTTTTTTTTTACGCATATAAGTCATGGATGACCATCTCTTCCTTTACCACTTCCAAAATCATCAAAACAAGAGAAAAAGCAATTGATATTGTCAACATAGTTGTCAGGGTTTTTTTTTTGGTTTTTTTTTACAGTGATCTGATTTGTTATAGAAAATCAGGAAGGGCTTCTTTGTTTTCCAAGGCAACTTCTATTCTAATGGCAGCCACACCAGGGAGATGGTGTGTTATCTCTTAGTCTATTCAATTTAATTGTTCACTGTAGATCAGTCACCACGTTATTCTCTCTTTCTAACTCACTCTCTCTCAGTCTCTGTCTCTCTCACCACAGACAGAGATTAGACTTGTCACAACAGTATGAATTGACATAATAGTGAACGCTACACTCTGCATGTTCGGGGTCTGTGTCTCCTGCACTCTCTGTAGATCTGAGCATATAATCTGTTCCCTTTCTCAAAATTTGTGATACACAATATAACCTCATATTTGTTTTCTTTTATATTTTTCTTATTCCTCAAGATTTTCAGACGTATAAATAAGCTGATCTTTGTATTTTCCAAATTTCTCATATTATGGTGGTAATAAATAGGTGTTAAAACAAAACAGTCTGAACTGGTGTGACTTATTTTCTTTATGAAGTTTCTCTGAGGCACCGACACAACAGCAGCTCCATAAGGAAAAGCTTCAGTGCATGAGAACTAAACAGCCACTTGGGGGAAACCTTGAACAAGGTCTTCCACCACAGGCGCTGCACAGACTCCAGCTGTCTGTCTTCTCTGTGATGAATCACTGGACACTGATGTTAATAACAATAGCTTGGCACATTTGTAAGTAGAATTTATACTGTATTTGTGTCACACTCTCTTCTTGCAGTATCTACAGCTGGGAAAGTCAAAGTATAATTTAACACTAATGAAGACACTGGTATAATTCAGTTCCACCTATTGATCTATTACAGACATTAATCATCAAGAGGCCGACTTGAGTCAGAATAACTTGTTTATGAATTTATGGGACTCAAGAAGAGTTAGCACTGTTCCAATGCAATGGCTAATGGCTGATCTGGACCTGGGAAACATATACAAAGATCAATGAAATAAACACGACTCATCTTATAAATATAACCTCTGTCTGGAGTACATGTTGTAGCACGGTGACCTGTCACAGCAACACTGTTATAAAGCATCTTTTCAACATGTTATCGTCAGACTGAACTCCACCAGCAGGAGGAGAGCTCTGTCTGTTCTACCTTAAAAACTGAAACCTCACTGTTTTTTTTAGCATATTTGAAATGTATTGATGGGTGACAACTTCTAGGAGGAAAAACTGACTCATTGCTGAGATTTAAGACTCCGTCTCTTTTTGAATTACACTGAACTTGAGCTGAACTTCACCCTCTAGTGGACACATGTCTCCCAATGCAGAGCGGAGCAGACTCAAGAATTACTGTAAGATGTTCTGTTCATGTCAGAAACTACTGGTGAACTGTCTTTACATTTACTCAAGGTCTGTACTTCAGCAATGAGGTACTTATACGTTACCTGACTGTTTAATTTTATGATACTTCCACTACTCCACATTTCAGAGGGAATTATTGCTCATGATTATTTAGCAACTATAATTTAAAAAAAATATACATTGTTACAATAAATTTAACCACCCAATAGAATATGAAATGTGTCACAACAGTAATAACAATCAAAATGACAACAATAAAACTATTTGTATCATGTATAATAATAGCATAACACAACACTAATTTTAGACTTCTGTTCTATTACAGCAGTAATACTTGGATACAAGACTTTTATTTGAAACAGGGTGTTGTTACATCGTGGTGTTGGCACTTTTATCTAAATAAAGGATCTCAATATATGTTTCAACACTGAGTGTAACAATTAATAAATCACTCACTTGAAAGATGCTAAAATGTTGGTAAAACATAAGGAGAGGAAGAGCAGGGACTTGGCAGCCACTGATCTAAAGCCTTTACATCATCATTAATATGCTGTATATTGTTGGTGCATTTAGCCCTTTATTGCTAATGACAGCTAATAGCTGGGGTGGACACTAATGAAGTACAGTACTGTACTTCATATAGTAGAAGCTTGTGACTTCTGCATGCAAAAGACAAATATTATACATTTTACTCCTCTACATCTTTCACTCATTACTTTGGAGCAGAGTCAGCAAACTTAATGTTCTTTTATTTTGAAAATGCGTTAGACCATACATTGTGTTTGTCAGTGGAAAAAAAACAATAAGTCAATTCATCCACTGTCAGTCTTGTTCTTGCTGAATTTGTAAACAGCCAGTTTGAACCTGTAAGTGTCCTAATGATGCTACATTAGCTAAAAATGAGGCCTCATCCTACTGATCATCCTACTTCATCACAAAAGAAACACTATGACACTATGAAAATGACAATAGCTCCTTTTGTTGATACAACTGGGTTCTTATGGCCACGTCTATAGGCTTTCGTCACATCCTGCAAGCTTTTTATTCTACAGCATCTACAACCAGTCAGTCAGTCACTCACTCACTCACTCAGTCACACAGCTGCCTTCAAGTTATTAAGTTCTATATATGTAAACATGTTTACATAAAAATGTACTTTGTCTCAAGTAAAAATGTGACTGAACAACATTCAGTTGTACTGTAGCAATATTTGACCAGGAGAATCTGTGATGGAGCTGAAGATCCATGGGCCAGTTCTTGATCAATTTAATTTCATCCAAGTGAACTTTCCATAATGTGCGTTCATCACTTCCTGTTTAGTGGGAGGGGTGATCAGACCTGGTATATGTAACATCTCTTGCTCTTCTCTGTTATAGTTGTTGAGTGTGATCTCACACCTCTATGTGTTTGAAATAAAATTAATGTTATCAACGATTACGTGTTTTGTTTTTTTTTTCATTTTTACTATGTGAGTTCAAGGAAACCTGAAGCTTGTTCCTTCTCAGACCATGCTGTGGTTTTGTTTTCCCGCATTCACCTTCCTCAAGGTCTGCTCAGTGCTGTCCATCCCCCATCACATCTGCTCCTCCCCGGGATTACAGCACAAATGTCTGTCTGAAACTCTCAGTGCTGAGGGGGAAGATTACAAGTGCACTGCACTCTCCAAGAGAGGTTAACCAACCAGAGCGCACAGACGCAGGGATTAACCAATCACACCACGGAGAGGGAGGGTAGAGGGATTAAAATGGGCACAGAGTGGGATTAGGTCAACGCTGAGTGCAGAAAAATGCTTTGAAATGTCTCTGGCTTCCTGTTTACTCCTCTGACTGCAGTGACAATAAAATGTTCTGACATGTGATACGGTTTACATACAATGAAAATAAAGAGTTTTTCTTTCTTTATATATCAGAATTAAGTTTAGTTTTTGAGAAGTATTGATATCACTTGCACATTTAATCTAATCCTAAACAACAATCAAGACCTTAGCTTCGATTTATTAATGATCTTATGATAAATGAGCTAAAATAACAAATTTACATGTCAGTTTAAACACACAGCAAAGAAGGACATGGAAATCATAGGCCACATTTTGTGTTGTGTTGGAAAAGTTGCATTTGTTAAGTAACTGAGATTCAATCCTGTCTTACAGTCCTACAACACAAACACGCAGACAAAATACACACACATCAGTGAAATAGTTTCACATATTTGATGTCATGGTTAAGTTAACATGACAGTAACTAGGTCATGTGAGGATTACCAGGTTGTGAAAGGAGTTGGGGAAGATGGAGGAGTGGTGGTGTTGGTGGATGGGTGGAGGTGGGGGGGGGTCAAGTCAAGGAGGGGTTAAAAGACGGGGAACCATGGAGGAAAACGCTTTAATGAACTTTACTGCTGTCAATCATTCAGGTGTGTTGGAGGTTGTACTGAGGGACACAAAAGGCCTCACAACCTGAGGAGAGAGAACAGGTAGAGGAGAGAGACACTGTAGAGTGGAAGAGACAGGATGAGGAAAGATGGACAAAGATAGAAAAGATGGAGGAAAAGAGGAGGGAGAGAGCCAGGAAAGGTAGGGGAGGAAGAGGCTGAGGTGGGTGAGATGGGTGAGAGACAGAGAGAGACAGAGGGGGATAGGGCAATAATCCTAACTAATTCACTTAGGGCATTGCTGAAGGGAGGCTAAGAGGATTGGGACACTCCCAGAATCAGATAAGCTAAAATAACCAAGATGGGCCAGTGAGAGCCATTCAGGCCATATGACAAACATGACGGGTCGGGTCCAGACCTGAACACAACATGGCCACTTTACATCCACGCTGTGTCCAGTCCTCAAACTCACCATAGTGAGAGGTGAGCGTGAAGACTGGACATGCTATAAACAAACACAAACTATAACAGAACCTCAATGATTATCACTACACAACAATGTAAAGAATAAATCACTTTAATATGTCACACAACTAAAACAGAAGATCTAATTTTTTCCATAAACAGATCAGAATGATAACACTAATGGCTAACACTGTAATACGCAACACAAACACTCAAAAAGATCTAAACGCAACCAAATTACATGTTTAAGTGTACAATTACATAATAATAAATAGCTTAAAATAAATCAACCCTGAAAGAGGAAGTGACCTACAGGACCTTGAGAGCTCCTTCAAATTAAAGCAGGTCTCCTTTCACTACATGGTAATGCAGGTTTAACACAAAATGATAAGTGTAGTGTTCATGTGGCTGATGTCAAAAAGAGAGATGGCTCAGTGTGTTTCCATACGTAGGACTCCAGTCTTCTCCTACGCGCTCTTTAAAGGCTTTTGTTCTCTTATTTAACGTAGCATGAGGATGACAACAGACATGATTTGCAGTCAGGCAGCATTGAAGACAGTCACTGTCGCTCACAGTCCTCTCATCCACAAAGTCTTTCAAATCACATGTTGCTACAGAGGTCACCTTTAGAAAATAAAACAAAATCTTACAAACAAGAAACTGAGAATCAAAGACAACAAGTCCTCCAGCAGAACTGCCTCACACTACGTCACATGGGACTCACTGACACACGACATGTTGACACACATGAATGCCACGATTTCTCGCTTTCTAGAGCACCTGGAACTTCCAGGAGTTTTGGTCCTTGTGGTCCAGGCAGTCCATTGTGGTGAAGCCCAGTTTCCAGGCCTGCTGGTCCTTGTAGTCCAGGCAGTCAACAGAGGTGAAGCCCAGGGAGGAGGCTGTGCTGTAGCCCTGTGAGGACAGCGAGGCTGGGGACTGACTTAAGGAGCCCCCCATTGAGGGCACAGTGATGGGGCTGAGAGCGCCCCCAGTGCCCGACAGCTGCGAGTGCATGGGGGACAGGTAGGCGCTGCAGTCCAAGCCGGTGAAGTAGGAGGTGGTGCTGGCGTAGCCTTGGGTGTAAGCTGACGGCTGGCCGTAGCTCATGGGGTAAGGTGAGGGCCGCTGCATGCAAGGGGCTGAGGAGGCCAGCGGGTCGGGCAGGGGCGAGATGGCCGGGCTCCAGATGGACACAGCAGTGTTTCCAGTGCTGGAGCTCGGTGCCAGGCTGGGGCCTGATTGGGCAGAAGAGGGGCTGTAGGAGCTAGATGGGTTAGGGACAGGATCAGGGGCGCTGGGCTCCTGCACTGGAGAGGCCTTCTTCTTGGGAGGGCGGGGCTTGGACTGGCCACTGCTCTGCTGTTGCTGCTGACGGCACTTGGCTCGGCGGTTTTTAAACCAAACCTGGACATACAAAGGAAACCATGGAACATGTTAGCAACCAGCAGTAACACGTTGGTCTGTGACATGAACAAGCGTAGCTGATGTAAGTGAAGTGGTGCAGCACAGTTGATATGACAGGATAAAGATGCTGATGTACTCTCTCTGTAGGAGATGTCTGCAAGTAAAGTCTCCATCATATGGTCTCCATCATGGCTGTAGCACTTCTCCAGTACCTGCACACGTGACTCAGGCAGGTTGATCTTGAGGGCCACCTCCTCCCTCATGAAGATGTCTGGGTAGCGGGTCTTGGAGAACAGCGCCTCCAGGATGTCCAGCTGTGTCCGGGTGAAGGTGGTACGCTCCCTACGCTGCTTCCGGGGTGTGGCTGCAAACCCAAGAGACACAGACGGGGATTATTTCACTGGCAGCAGCAGAGATGACATGAATTATGAACAGAGCCCAGAATGAATGTCAGTCATGGTCGCATCTTATCTTAAAGGGCAGTTAACAAAGTCATCAGTCAGATCATTGGAGACAAATTACTGATGAAACCTGCTGCTTGTCACCAATATGGAGACAAAAGCAGGTTCTCATTATGTTGAATTATTTTAAGAGTTGCCTATAGGGTGTACACAGAAAGGTATACATCCACCCTCTGCCGTCCATGGCGCGCAGCCAAAAGCCTCTGCGTATTTGTTGAAGGACAAGTATAGTGAGAAAACAGTTGATTCACAAAAACTTGACATTTGGCACATTAAGTGTCTCCAGCTACAGTCATTTCTAATTTATCGACGACGTGAGAAAATTTCAGGCGCCGTGAGGAAAAAAGTGAAAACAAGAAGAAAAAGGTACATGTCAAATCTCACTCCTGACAGAGCTCAGCTGATCGGCACCGATCTGCCCCAACACACCGCAGAGTGATGTGGACACTAAAAGAAAAAGTTTCATCAAACCATCCCACGCAATAACGGAACTTTTCTTGGCTGAAATCAATGTAACAGTCATATTTATAGACTAGTCTATATTTGAGCACCTCTCAGTTGTTGTTATCCAACCTTTCTTCATCAGTACACGGACTCTTACCAAACGAATTGTTCCAAATCTATTTGTTTCTCGTTGTAACGCGTTAGTCTGCGCGTTTTACGCATCATATGAGGTGGAATTCATACTTTGAAGTACGTGGAGACAAATGCGTAAAAGTGAAATTCCAAAACTAAACGAAGAATAAACAGGCTTTGCACATTTTCTACATGTATGTTATAAATGTAGATATGTACAGGTTTGTACTTACACGGATAAGCGACGGTTGTGTGCAGCACATCCATTCCGGGGCCTGGCAAATTTAACCCGTTCATGGTGTAATGGGGTTGCTTTATGTAGGACATCATCCTTACAGCTGGCTTTTAAGTCCTGTCGCTGACTTGTAGGTCGGACACGCAACACAGCAGCCGAGGGCCCCTCACAGCTCAGCTGGGGCAACAAGTCGGAACCAGCAGCAGCAGCAGCAGCAGCCCGCTGCACAGAGGAGCGGGACGCACCGCAGACTTCACCAGAGAAAACTCAAGCGTTTTTCTTTCTTTCTCTTTTTTTTTTTTTTTTTTCCAACTGCAGTTTCAGCCTTTACTGTGTGTCAGCTCAGAGCACACTGCGGCGCGCCGAGCATCCAAACTGCTTCTCCAAGTCGGATTTCACACAGTTAAGTCATCACACAGGTGAAGTGGCCCCCGGATGCCTTTGCGCCCTGGTGAAGTCGCTCCACTGAGTTTCTTTACCGACACACGCTGCTAATTAGAGGGAACAAGTGGCTCCAGCAAAGCCCCTCCCACAACACACACACACACACACACACACAGACGCACACAAACATGCACGCATATAAACTCATATACACGCACACACACTGAGAGAAAACATGTAAAGCAACAGGCTACATTATGAGAAAAAATGTATTTACACAAAGGTTGTTATTTTGTCTGTGTTGTTATTTTTTTTTATTTGAATAAACCTTTTTCATGTGGATTCAGACTCAGACTCAGATGCAAGTTTTAAAGGAAAGTTGTTCAAATATAATATTGTAAACTGTCCACAAAACACATTTTTAAAAATTTCTCATATTTTCTTGTACACGCTGTTTGAGTGGAGAAAATACAGACAAAAGATGAGTTTCTGTTTCTGAAGTGATGATGTTTACGAAAACAGCCATTTACTCTCAGTTCTCATTTTGTCCTCGAATCCCTCTCCTCCCTTTTCCTTGATGATCAGTTCACCTGCTGCACATCTGCTGCACTTCATACATTCACACATAATTGACAGATTACATTTATCTCCAAAACAGCTGCATACACACATGCTGCACACCGCACACACGCACACATGCACACATGCACACATGCACACCAACACCCAGATGCACAAAACCGACAAAGCTCATTTGATTTATCATAATATGCTTTATCTGAAAAGTAAGTATCTTATCTCCAGATAAAGGGAGGAAAGACAGAGCAATCCGTTCAGTGGTGGAGCAGGAAAGAAGGCAGGAAAGAACAGACACACAAAATGGAAATGGACGTGTCTGTGCGTAGATGGGGAAAAAAGAGAAAAATCAGAAGGTAGAAAATGTGGAGACAGGAAGAATCTAGGGTACAAGGAGGAAAGAAGGGCGCAGCCTGGACGGAGGATTCAGAGCGAGGAGACAGCTGCTGCACCTGATGGAAACCTACAACTGGAAACAATGTTTTACACATGGAGAACAGTTCCTGCAATCTCACTTTGTTTTCCTGGACTACTGTGTCATTACTGAGGAGAGACTCCATGTGTGCAGGGAACTCTGTAAACATCCATGATCTGTTGTGCACAGTCTGTGTTGATATCATGCTCTGAAAGCCTCTGACAAACATTTTAGAACTAATTCAAATAAGACAGATTTTAAATGATGACTGATTTAAATGATGTTTTCTTCACTTTTTGGCATTTAATATTCAACTGTATTTACATTGTAAAATCTATTATATGATGTATTGCAGTAATATTCAGATGGTCATGGGCCAAATGTGGATTGTGAGGTGACATCGTCTTAGTACTGTCTTTTCTGTGACTTATCTTTTCTAATAAATCTTAAATGTTATACAAACATTTGATTTTGATGCTGGTGATTCAATCTTCACCCAACAGTGGAACAGCTCGTCCCACAGCTTCAACAGTAAATAGGGAAGTAGGGAAGAGGACTGAGCTGATATAATCCCTGTCCGACTGCCCTTCCCCCAAAGCTGGACTCATAGACACATGGAGACTGATGCAAGCAGACGTTTTATTTTAAGATTGAGTTAGTGTTCAACACGTTGTGGCCTGATGGACGCCTGAAAACTCAGGGAGTTGGGAAATAAGAAAGAGAGCAGGTGGATGTAAGTCAGGTGGATGAGGAGGAGCTGGTACACAGAAGGAGGAGAGATGGAGGAGGATGGGGGAGGCTCCGCTCCTCGTCCCCACTGACACACTGCTGCAGTTAATCCAGATTACAGTGTCTAAAACAGGTCGGCTAAATCTGCAGGCCAGCCAGCAGTACAGAGGCTGCTGTCAGCCCCAATCACTCACACAAACACACACACACACACACACACACACACACACACACACACACACACACACACACGCACTTGCGCACAGACACACATTGTAATAATCTCCTCTGAGCAAACCAGGTGCCACCAGCAGCTCAGCATAGACCGACACTAACCACCCAACCAACCCCCTCACAGTCCAGTTAGGATCACCAGTTGGAGCTCCATATTGTCACACACACACACACACACACACACACACACACACACACACACACACAAATCCAGTGTTCAGTTATATTGTGGAAAGTCTCCACAGTGAGATACAGACCCATGACATTGTGCGTATGGTCACACCTTCAGCTTGCTGAGTCATCATAAAGCCCAATATGACCTTCAGATTCAACACGTCCTGTGTCAATGACTCCAACTGTCTGATGGAGGAAGGTGCAGCTGAACACCTGTAAATGTCTGTGTTGTGTGGAGTTACTCTAACACACCTGCACTCTAGAAAAAAATTGTTTCCAGTGTTGTCATGTTGTCCGAACTGCAAGAAAGAATAATTAAAATAAACACAAAGACCTGAAGACTCCAGGAGGTCAGTGCTCCGGGCCAAGAATTTGATGGGAAACAACATGTTTTTACACTTGTATTTTGTACAGATTAAAATTTTTAGACAAAAAATGTTGATAACTTTAAAGCAGCTGATGGTGGATTTTGTAGTTTTAAGGAGAGCCAGGGTAACTCCTGCTAAGCTTATGCTAAGCTAAGATAGCCATCTCCTGTCTCCAGCTTCATATGTAAAGTGGCCCTCCATTCATGTCTTTTATTTATTGCTACGTCACTGTGCAGATTGATGACTTGTCACCTCCATCTGCACCAGCAATCTTTGAAAGAAATGAAATCCTGCCTGGATTTCAGTTTAGTCGTAGTGAGGAAATGTCATTTATTAGCAAATCTGTCAAGTCATGTAATGTTAATGTTGAACTTATAATTATATGTATACAGGTTTAAGACACTTCAGCACTTTTCAGCCCGTTTTATATACAGTCTATGGTTGGGACACGGCTCAAGTGAGCCCCTCACTCTTCTCTTGTAGAAATCCATATCGTAGTCCATTAGTTTTAACACGGTCCATCAAACCCTCTTTGTCTGACTCTCCCTATAAAAGTGACCAGGTAAATATGTGAAATCACACCCATGTGTCCATTGCTGGAGGAGATCACTAAAACAAACGTGCAACCTAAACAAATAATAAATAAAAATATACATTTTGGCTGCTACAGTAAGTACACAACACACAAAATGTAATTTTAATTTCTCAAATTCCACATTTTGATGTGGAAAAGTCACATATTATAACTTTAATGCATGCAAAAGAAGTCTGAACGTGCAATATAATGTCAAGTATTAGCAACTATACAATATATGTATCTTATAAATGTAATTTCCAAAGGTCTGGTTCTGGTCTGGTTTCTCTTTTCTATCCAACCCTTAAATCGGAGTCTAAATGAATAAGTATGAATATGATTTTCATCACATGAGAAGTTGATGACCTCCAGTACACATACTGATTTTATGATAAGTAAACAACATCTTGTGTCCAACAGTTAAACCTTTGAAATGAAAGACAGTGGCTTATTCACAAATTGTGGACTTTTTAATGAGCAAGAAGAAAATGTAATTTTAAGAATTTCTAGTGAGGTAATTGAATACATGAAAAATCCGACACATATTATTTTATTATTAAAATGAATAATTATATTTAGTTTGTTGTTCTGTCCTGACCGTAATCATTTGGGCAGTTTTTGCTTTTGTTCTCACTATTCTGTTCTATCTTGCAATTGCTTTAACATAGAAGAAGTCTTTTTTGTTTTTATTGATTGATATTCTGAAAATAATTTACCATTAATTTGATATTTTACAATTTTTAGTAAATTTCAATCAGATGCATTGGATACAATTCAGAGAATCCCATAAAACCCCTTTAAAACATAAATCTCAACAAAATCTTCTTTCAGAAGAAAGTGCTATAGTATTGCTTTCAGATCAATAAATATCTGAGACATCTTTTCTTTCTCATAATATCCTCTTATGTATATTAAGGCAGTGACTCTGCTGGAAAATGACATCACATCACTATAAGACGGAGAAAAAAGCTTTTACAGTGAATGTCCTCAGCATTTACCCCGTTTATATGGGATCGTATATTTGCTTTATTTGCTCCATGCTACTTGATTAATCAGCAACACACTGCTCTCTGATTACCTGTCACACAGACATGAATAATTTGATCATTTTGAAAATGAATGAGGAAAAAGCTGCACTGTTTGTCCGTGTCTTTAAACCGATCAGGACTAGAGACCTGAACTTTATTTCTCATGAAAATTTCTAACCTCTGAAATTACCACAGTTAGTCATTATATCAGTCTACTAATAACTTACTAAGATCTAAAGGAAAATTCATCTGATTCGGAATAATCCAGGATTTTGGCTACACAACAGAAAAAGATCACTTCACAGTCATGGCTACTAGACCATTATTAAGCATTTCAGCCATATAACCAAGCACCTTAATATGCCAACTATATGTTTCAGTTCTCATCTTCTGCTGCCTTACCTTGTTCCCCATAAGAAATCTGGTGAGGCTGCTTCCTGTTTCAACACTGAAAGAAATATTCACTTAAGAATTCCCTTAAGTAAAACCCTGCATAAGTAAAACTAGAGTTATCAAGTGTGGTGCAGATGTCTGGTTGTATTATTATCACATGTAGAAGTTCTGGTTTGGCAGAAAAACAGCCCCTACAGTGTGATTACATATCACACTATTAGGCTCATGTATCAATGTGTGAACAACACTTTACTCTTGGTTGAAGTGGGGCTAGTGGGAACTACTATTTAAAGTTAGGTCCCTGAACAGATAAAAATAAATGTGTTGGAATAAAATTATAAAGCATCATAAAATAATAAAAATTAAAAAAATATATAAAATATAATTTCCTTGCAAAATATAGTTGTACTTAAAAATAACACATTGATAAATAAACTTACTTAGTTACTCTGATATTATTGAAAACAATATAACAATACAGCTTTATCAGCTGTTACAGTCAGTTGGTATTTTTGCTTTTTTATTTATGTTTTATCTATTATTTATTTGACTTATTGTTACAGTTTGTTGTCACTTGTAATTTTTTCTTATGGTAGTGATGTTTTTAATACTGTTTTATAAAACACTTAAAGCATCATATGTCTGCACAAGCAGCTGTGCATAGTCGTTATTATGGCAGTGAAGAAAACATCTCAGTAAAGGTAAAAACTGATAACTGGAAAAACTGCACAATTATGCTAAACCTGACTGTACTGCCATTTAAAATTACAGCCACAATAAACTTCTCTTATGCAAGATACCTTTGTGTGTGTGTGTGTGTGTGTGTGTGTGTGTGTGTGTGTGTGTGTGTGTGTAATGAGTCAGGAGTTGCAGTGAGGTGAGGTGTGTCAATGTGGAGGATGAGTGATTACAGTGGACAGTAATCCTGCAGATGGATTAGCAGATGGTATTAGGAGAAGTGGGGGTGTAGCACACTGCCACCTCTGAACTGTCACAATATGCATCAGCAGCTCTCAGGGCCTCACCTCCCTCTGTCTCACCCCAGCAACTCACACTGGACATTGTAACACACACTCTGCAGTGATCACACAACATTGACAATCTGTGAATAGTTTATAAAACCAAAGGCTACTGCAACTGTGTTAGTGTCAAGCCCCCTTCAGACCGAGTCTGGCGATGATGATAATAATGATGATGATGATGATGATGATGATGATGATGATGATGATGATGATGATGATGGTTATACTTTTTTTTTGGTTTATCTTCTTGGTTTTGAAAATGTTCTATTAAACTAGATAGTTGAAGTTATGGCACAAAATCAAAAGTTTTTCCACCTGCTGCAGTGAAGTTCTTGTTCCACTTCACTCTGCTTTCACTTCTGCAGTGAAGGTGCAATAACTAAAGTCTTAACTGCTTCATATTAATGACAGAGATTCTGCAGCTTTTTCTCTCAATCACCTTTTCACGTTATCTAATATTACATAATTTATGCAACAATCTTTTCTGACCCCAAACAACCTTTTACATTTATAATCTAATAATAATACAATAATAACAGGTAGAAAATATATTGTCTGAAAAGGTTTCAGACATTAAGTGACAACTACAGAAACACATCTCTTCAGAAGTATGAGCTCTGTCATGGGTTCAAATATTTTTATTCTATATATTCAGTTGAACATAGTTTGGTCAATGTCTGGACCATTTTAACTCAACAACTGACCTCCAGAGGAACACCTGTAGATGTCCAATGTTTCTGTTTCTGGTCAGAGAAGCAGAAACAGTTTGTTTTGTTGTGGCATCTTTGCAGACTTCTCTTCCACCTTTTAATTCACAAAGAAATGGAGTTTGTAGTTGCTGCCAAACAGCTCTGTTGTTTGTTGTTGTTGATCTTATGTGGATACACAGGTTTATGTTTTATGAGTATAAACTGGTGCTGCAGTAAAATAGACCAAGTATGTTACAGTCAATTATTGGTGGTTCAAAGGTGGACACCAACCACATTTTTAATGAATCAAATATTCAAAAACAGTATTTTGTGATCGAAGAGCCAGTGTTTAGTCAGAGAGCTAGACCCAGCCTCCGAGTGTCAGCAATGTCCTGAAAAAACTTCACTTAAAAAACTTGTTATCTCAAATAGTTCATTCTGTTAAAGGTCAGTGATGGATCCAGTACCTTGTTGTAGTGTAATTCGTGAGGTGTTTCTCCATGGCTGTCAGTGTTGTATGTTGTCTTTTTCTCTCAGGGAGGGAACTGTTATGACTTTGGTGAGGATGAGAAAGTACTGCAAGGAAGCAAACGAGCAGAGTCTTTCAATCTCATTGCAGTGAGTCAGATGTGCATAAAGTTTAAGGTGAAGCTGAAGATGACGCTCATCCAAGCCTGGCAATAGATGACCAGACTAAAAGACTAAAGTGTCTGGACTGTGTATTTCTTCAGGACCAAACGGCAGCTCTCAATTCAAGAAGAAAAATTAAAGTAGATGAAGTTTCACTGGACTGGACATTTAATGGGAGTGAAGCTGGAGCAGCAGCGTGAAGCAGAGGAGACATGCAGCTTCCCCCTGAGTGAGTTTCCACTGACATCTGCTGGACAAGTGTCTTCATGTGACAGACTGCAGACTGTGGCCGCTGAAAAGACAGCTCTCATGACAACAATCCTTTTCTTGGACATCCTCGAGTGTCTATGGTGTGGTGAGTTTGTAATGACTCAAACACACAATGATTTGTAGTATTATAAACACTGTGTCTGTATGAAGATCTTGCTTCTGTAGATTGTGTAATTCATTTTCTTCGCCGTAGACACGATGAGACTGCGGTAAATAAAATGCATAGAATAAGAGAATAATCACTTTTATGTTAACTACTGTAAGAAGGCAAGAAGGAAAGAGAGCAAAGCGTAACAACGGCAGACAGCAACCGCTCGGGGCAGGAGTCTACATGTGATGCGTTGAGGCTGTCATCAATTGACAACACGAAGAAGAAAAACCTTGTGCTGCCTTCGCGAGCCTCGGGTTTTTGGAAATTAGGAGGCAGAAGATTTAAAAAAAAAAAAAAAAAAAATTCAATGTCACAAAAATGAAATGTTTTTTATCTTGAAGACCAAAGTTACCAGACCAGAAAAAGCTAACAAGGAGCTAAACTTTAATGAAAGAATGAAGAAGAAAATTATGCTTTTACAATTGATCAAAAATAAAACCAGAGAAAAAACAAAATTACTTACAAGATGTAAGATAAAATATCAGATTCATTCCTCAACCTCAACTCACTTCCTTTGCCGAAAACCCTTCACCTTCCACCTCGTTAGATCCTTTAGGCCGAGCCGTAAACCGTATACACCGTCCATAAAAACCACTGAGTCTTAAATATCCCATTACTATGAACGCATCCCGGCTCAAACCCGGATGTTTTGTTCCCTCTGTGGACAGTTGAAGTTATTCAGAACCAGACAGAAAAATATCTGCGATAAGACTTTGTTGTCTTCAAAATAAAATGGCCGTCACCGCTGAATGCGCCGCGACAGGAAACAGGTTTGTCGTGTGACTGTATTTTGGAGTAAACTTCAGGCCGAGGTGCGGAGGGTCGGGGAGCAGGGAGCGGGGAGCGGGGCGGACAGGGTGAGTGATTCCCGGGCCTCAGGATGCTCCGTGAGTCGTATCCCTTCGTGGAGGACAGCTTCAGCCGCTTCCCGTCGCAGAGTAACATTTACGGGCTGTGCCAGGCCGGGCAGCAGGAGCTGTTAGCGGCCACGCTCAAAGGGAAGGTGGTGTGTTTCAGGTACCAGGAGCTGCAGCAGAAAATCAGACCTGTAGCCAAGGAGATCCAGTTCACCTACATACCAGGTACCACACAGGAGGGGCAACATGGAGCTGACTGCAGCTGACTGCAGCTGACTGCAACTCACTGCAACTGACTGCAACTGACTGCAGCTGACTGCAGCTCACTGCAGCTGACTGCAACTCACTGCAGCTGACTGCAACTCACTGCAACTGACTGCAGCTGACTGCAGCTGACTGCAACTCACTGCAACTGACTGCAGCTGAATGCAAATGACTGCAACTGACTGCAGCTGAATGCAACTGACTGCAGCTGACTGCAACTCACTGCAGCTGACTGCAGCTGACTGCAGCTGACTGCAACTGAATGCAACTGAATGCAACTGACTGCAGCTGACTGCAACTGACTGCAACTGAATGCAGCTGACTGCAACTGAATGCAAATGACTGCAACTGACTGCAGCTGACTGCAACTGACTGCAGCTGACTGCAACTCACTGCAGCTGACTGCAACTGACTGCAGCTGGGGAAAATGCAGCTGACTGCAGCAGCACTCACCAGACTTATGCTACTGATTTTCTTTTCTGAAACCAGTTTTATTCATTTGTAAACATCTGCTTTAGTGTATAATACATATTATACCCAGTGCATATTATGTTCATACACATTACATTAACTCCAGTAATGTACATTAGTACAAATGTGAGGTGCTCTACTTGTTTTACTGTTAACTGACTTCATTATTCAAATCATGCAAATTAATGTGTCTGACAAAAACAAATGAGCCAAGAAAAGATGCTGCGTTTAGATTCAACTATCCAATACTTTATAAAATGGTTTTAAAAAGCTCTGCTGTCACGTTCACATTCATACATCAGTAATAGTTCTTACCCTACAGTAGAGTTTTTACATTACATTTACTCTGGATATTTAAGCGCTTTGTGCTGACAGTCTTTGGATACTTTTATTATCTTTGGACCTAATTTTACACAGTTATAGTTTTACTTTTAATTCTAAATAACTTTCACACATGTTTATACACATATAAAAGTAGCCTGCTATGGTTTTTCCACAGAAAAAGATGAATAAAGTACTTACATATTATATTATAATGATAATATTTTAAAAAGCACACATAATTCTCCCCCTGAATCTGTGAATATGTAAATATTCTGCATTTCAAAAATGTAACTCTGGATCCAAGATGTTTATTTCACTGAGAAGTCAGTTTGATTTAAAGTGAGGAATCTGAATATTCTCACTGCTCATGCACATAACACGAAAGAACCACAAAGAACCACAAGGAACCACAAATAAGCACAAATAAAGGTATAACTGCTGCACCACAGGCCCAGGCTGTTTTTAAATGGAGAACCATTATGAGGCCCCATTTACCATTGATACTGTTAAGACAGTTATAAACTAATAACAACCACAGGAAATGAACCTGTGCTCAGGGGTCTCCCTCCTCTGTTGCAGGAAGCACAGAAATGTTCAGATGTCTTTTTCCAGATGTGCTTTTTGCAGCTCCTGCCCTGAACCCCCGCCCCCTCTCTTCTCCTGAACTGTGTTAAATGAAAATAACATCATGAAATGTGAATGGGAAGCTCACTAATTCACAAGCAGCCAATATTTAACATTTTGCCCTAATTTCAGTGGTTCAAAACCATCACTTTGAAACAGTTTGAAGTATCAGATTTTCAGATTTTAGTAATGCAGTGATCTTGTCCTGAAGCTTGTGCTGCAGCCTTGTTGTCCTCTGTGTGTGTGTGTGTTGTTGGCTGGTTGTTGATCCTGCCTTTCTCTATCAAGTTGATGCAGAAATTGTATCAATCGACGCCTTCAATAAGTCTCCACCCAACAGAGGCCTGGTGGTGGGCATCACATTCATAAAGGTATTTTCAAATAAAGTTCAGCAGCAGTGGCATGTGTGTAGTTTACTCTGAGTGCTGTAAATACACAGCGACAGCTGTCACTTATGGCTGTTCTCCTGCAGGACTCTGGTGACAAAGCCACTCCTTTCCTGAACATCTACTGTGACTATGAGCCCGGCTCAGAGTTCAACCTGGAGTCTATTGCACGTGAGTGAAGCAGTGTCCAGATGTGCATGGTCCTCCTCGCTCTAACAGATGTTTGACCTTCTCATGTTGTGTCTCTCTGGACAGAAAGTTGTCTGAATCTGGAGCTGCAGTTCACGCCCTTCCAGCTCTACCACACAGAGTAAGTCTGTGACACACTCTGCTCTGTTGTTAGCACCCACCTCACGCTCACTAAGGTAGCTGCACCTACAGGAACCTGGAATGGACAAAACACTAGTAGTGGTAGTGACAAGGCTCTTGATACAACATAAATAAAAAGAACGATGTGACGCAGTAACATTTTCATCAAGTCCTCCTCTCTACATCAACATCTACAGCATGCTGTGATTATTGATTATAGTAAATAAAAGCAACAGCACCTGCTTTAGTTCAGTTCGAGCTACTTATTTGATAACTGTGATAATTACTGCGTTGATTCATTATTTCTATTGTTACACTTGATTAGATGTGTTTACTAGACGGTGCCTGCCTTTGTCACCCAGTGTCTCTGCTCCTGAGCTGATGGTGTTGGATGAATGTGAATGTGAAACTGTGACATTTCAGAGGTTCATGAATGAATATCAGTGTGTGTGTGGATAACTGTTTCTGTGTGTGTCAGAGTTCAGTGTGACGATGGAGGCAGTGAGACTGTGTTTCTGCTCAGCGGCCACGACCAGAGGATCCACCTGTACAAGGAGGTCAGCTCACAGACTGGACCTGTGTGTGTGTGTGTGTGTGGTGTGTGTTTTAACACCTTCACTACTCATTTTAATGTAATAAATATGAATGTTTAATTTTTTTATTTTATCATAACAGATTTAGTATTCGTAGAAGTATTTGTTCATTACTTATTAAATAGATGTATTATGTATTTCTTCTTAATATATTATCAAATATTTCTTTATGTTATTGGAACATACTTTAATAATTAATTACTTCCATTTATATAATTACTTAATTAATTAGTTACATTTGGTTTTCAAATTGTCTGGTTTTTCTTTTTTTTTTTTTTGGAATGAAAATTGAAACACAAAATCAAATCTATAGATTACCATTAATCCTGTTTTTTTTTTTTTTTTATAGGTATTTCACAATTAAATATTCCAAAAGCCCAGCACATTAGTATCCTATCTAGTCTATTAGTCTTATCTTAATGTGTGTAAAAACTTTCAATCAGAGCTTAAGATTCATTCGTGAAAACAGTCAGACCTCAGTTTAGAGTCTGTGCTGGAGCCTTGGTTTAGTTCTGTAGACAGACTTTGCCCAGTTCTTATGAAACAGTGACAGACCTTCATCCTAAGGACTCCTGGTCCTTGACCACAGAAACAGCAGCTGACATCAAGATTCATGGTTCTGTCAAACGGGAAGATTTACTGAATAACAGAGATGAAAACTTCAAGGAGAAAGATAAAACATGGCAGTGATGAGTTCTGCATATTGTGGGAGACGTCATCCTCTTTGATTCATGGTGCAAACATCAGAGCTTCAGAGTCTGACTTACTTGTTTCCAACAGAACGCCTCCCTGCACCAGTTTGAAGAGCAGCCAGTGGAGAGACTCTTCCCTGAACTACAGCAACTGCCCAGCAAGTGAGTCTGCGTGGACTGTAGCTCTGTTAGCTGTGTGTGGTGATGGAGTCACTTTCAATTTAAAAGAACAACAGTCTGTCAGCAATAGAAAAACAAGGAGAAAAGAAACAAATACAAAGGAAATAGAAATATTCTCAATAACTCAAATAATTAGAAAGTGAGGACAGTGGAAAAGCATTAATGTAAGTTGTAAAGGTTCATGTTAACACTTTCATATTTTTTGTCATTGTGGCACCAGAACATTGTCAACAATCTTCCATATAATTTATTGCATGTATGAGTCCTCACCCTCTATGCTGTGTCCCTCCTCCCTCTGTGCAGTGTGCTGTGGTTGGACATGTTGGGTTTAGCCGGCGGTCGGCGGATCTCAGCGTTCGGCTGTCAGAACGGCTGCATTGGACTGGCTGTGGTGAACCAGACTGGACCAGGTGAGTCAGACAAACACACAATGATGAGAGCTAGATTTAATTCTGACTGATTACACCTCATTCAGAGCTATTGAGATAATAATAAGGCCACTGCACTCAAACACAAATAAGGATGATAAATGTGTCATTTTTCCTGCCCTAACAGGTGCAACAAAAATATCTGTACATGCCCACACAGACATAAGAGGGTTCCTGTGTTCATGTCACATCACTGTCTGCATGATTATTAAGCCAACTCAGAAAAAGAAACATTCGTGTTAGCCTGCTCGTCGTAATTGATGTCAACAAAGCTGATGGTGTAATGGCTGCAAAGCCTCCACCGCTCTGGAGCATCTGAATAAAATCCAGTATTAACACTGATATAATCCATTCAGCTGATTTAAAAGAGCTCTACACTCTTAGTTTGTCTCCGGCTTCACTTGTACACGATCTGCTTCAAATATATAAAATAGCAACAACAACAATTTAGACCTTTTAGCTCAGTGACTATACTGTTAGCAGTGGGGCAACTATCTTGAAATACATCCTTATTCATGCAGGGTCTTGGGGGGCTGGAGCCAGTCCTAGCTGACACTGGGTGAGGGTGGACTACATCCTGGACAGGTTGCCAGACTATCACAGGGCCGAAACATAGAGACAAACAACCAATCACACTCACGCCTACAGTTAATTTTAGAGTCACCAATCAACCTAACATGCATGTCTCTGTGGGAGGAAGCCACGCAGGCACAGGAAGCATATGTGAATAGAGAAGGGGCCCTGATAAAGGTAAAACGTGTTACAACATTGTTGTCCATAAGCGTTGTAGATGATGTGAAATGATACTGCATTCATGAAATGTTGGCAGGGTGGGATGAAGAGGAAAAAACAGCCCTCATTCTGTGTTCACACGTTATTTCGAGGTGGTTAGCCCTGGTGCTAACCTTGTTGTCACACCAGATAAACAGCCTGAAGTGGCTGCTTCTGTTGTGTTACATATTTGTAACAGTTATATTAGTTTAGTTGTAGTATCCGATTTTATTTTGATGTAACTGCCTGTGTGTTGTGTTTTTTAGGAGTCAGCTACTTGCACTTGTAGTTTAGAACTTTTCATCAACAGCATTGTCTCATCGTAGTGTAGTGGTCATTTTGTCGACATTAAGTGTGAAAACTGGTCTAAATAGTTTGATGAAAGGAGCTGTTGTGTTTTCTGGCCTTTTTCCTTACAGTGAATGCAATATGCAACAATCATTGTTATACCTCAGGTCTCTTCCTCAGTGAGTCTTAAGGCTATTGTGTATTTTTCCATCAGAGGTTTTGCAGAGCTGGCGGGTCCAGTTTGACAGTCCAATCGCTACAGTGCTGCTGTTTCCTCTGAGCTGCCAGACTGAGCTCAGCCAGGCCAGCGGAGACACAAGTATGTTCCTCGTATGTTGTTGTTTGTCTCCTCTTGACCTTCAGCAGGGAATCTTAAGATTGTGCTTTATTTTTCAGGTGTGGAACTGAAAAGCTACAACCTGCTGGTAACCAGCACCATTGAGATGGCAGTTGTTTACAGGTGGGGTTGCGGAGGTTTCCTCTGTTGTGCAGTTTGACTGTGGGAATTCAGCGTTTTATTTGTGGGTCTGTGTTCACTCAGAGACGTTCAGGAGTGTGGTTTGTCTCGCTGCGTCTGCCTCTCAGAGAGTGACCAGTGGGACGCAGTGCTCTGTGCTCTAGTCATTGACCTGGATTTTGATGGACAGAAGGAGGTGCTGTTGGGAACATATGGACAGGTGAGAGTGTCTCTTCCCTAATGGACTTTATTAATAGTACTTTATAGGATAAAGCTGGTGATATTCTATTTTTTAATCTCATTAAAACTCATTAAAAGTGCTGGTCCATCTCTCTCAATGCTTTCTGACTCTGTCTGTGTCTCTGTGGTTCTTAACTTCAAGCACACTGGTCCCTACCAGAAACACAAATATTATATATATAATATTTTTCATTCTTAAACAGACTCAGCTGGTCAGTGCAGCTTTAAAGACACGTTACTCAAACAGGAGGAAATAGTACATTTGTTGCAGACTGTTTGTAGACATGGATTTATACAATTGTGTTGCACTGGTGGACAACACAGTGGAACAGTGGTTAGCACTGTCACCTCCAGGCCTCTAAATAGAGAAGCCATTTTTTCTATTTCTTTTTCTGATTTTATATTTAAGTTTTTTAATTTGGCCTTCTTCTAAAACCAACTCTCAACCGATAAATGCATTTCAGTTCTGTTTCCTTCTGTTTCACCCTAAAGCAGCAGTGTGTGGCTTGTTTCCTTTGCTGTTGCTTGTTCTTCTGATAAATGTAGATGTGATCAGTGTTAAACTGCTGAAATTAATAAATAAGTAAATAACCTTATGTAATATAGTTTTATTACATGTCCCTTTTTTCACTTGAACACCTGCCCCAAAATGTCTGTGCACAGTCCTGGTCGCCTCACAACAAGAAGGTTCTCCAGCTTCCTCCCGTAGTCCAAAGACATGCACGTTTAGGTTAATTGGTCGCTAATTGGTGACCATGTACCCTGCCCTGACCCTGGATTGGCTCCAGCCCCCTGCGACCCTGCACAGATAAGCATTTAGATAATGAATGGACAATAGTCAATGTGTTCTGCAGCAGGATAGTGAATGTGGGACGAAGTCAAAATAAACCATGATGCCCATGTTTATCATTATGATGGGACATGTCACCCAGTGCAGCAGTGTGCCTCACTGACGTGTTTCTAATAGTTTTTGGGAACAATAGAGCTCTATGGCTCAGAGGAGTGAGATATGTCAGACTCTGGCTACACACAGAGGAGACATTCATAGATGGTTTGGGTGTTGTCACAGGATCTGGTGACAATAAGAAAAATCCAGAATTTCACTGGACAGTTAAAGGACATGTGCAGTGGAATTACAATGATGAGACGTGACAGAATAAGAAGTGTTGTCACTTCTCAGGCATCATCGCTGGCTGATGTGGTGAGCTGTTACAACAACACTGTTATCTACCTGTCTCTGCCCCGCAGGAAATTCTGTGCTACAAGTTCCACTCGGCAGGCGGCGGACAGTTTCAGCTGCAGTGGAGGCGGAGTTTCAAGAGTCCTGTGCTATCCATAATCTACTTAGATTTGACCGGGGACGGTTTGAGAGAGCTGGCTGTCCTCACACTGAAGGGGCTGCATATCTTACAGGTGTGTAGATCTGTGATGCTACAGTGGAGCTTCCCATCAGTGTCAGTGCCTGCTGTTGTTCTGCATTTCAGCTCATCTGCTTCTGAAGTAAAAACTCAGGCTTAGTCGTTAGTAGAGAAAAGATATTATTTCCAGTGGAGACGTGAATTGAAACAAGTACCAAATCATTGCTGACCTCGAGTGGCCACCAGCAGAAACTGCACCCTGTCTTGTCTCGTCTGTTTCCTTGATCTGCTGTGACCTGTAATTGACAAAAACAATCACAATTCCAAATTGCATTTTCTCCATTAAATATGAGGATTTTCAGCCTTTGTTCGATGCATTTTTTGTTTTTACCATCAGTCATTACTGAGCAGCTGAACTTGTCCGACGTAACTAACAAACCCCAGAGACGAATGACAACCAAGATCTGCTACTGAACAATTAAGATCCCCCTCTTCATCTTCGTCACCCTTCGAAAGCACCATAGCACAACACAACTGTTGCACTGTTTCTAACAGTAACACTCTTTTCTATGAATGACTCCAGCCCACCTCCCCAAACCTCTCTTTGTATCTCATTTTACTCCTCTCTGTCTTTTCAGCACAGTCTTACCATCACTGCTGACTTGGTCCTGGAGCGGCTCGCCCAGAGGGTGTCAAAACTGACGGCCGGTGCTGAGCTGGAGTCAGCCCAAGCTCCAGACACTGAGGAGAGAGAAGCTGCAGCTAAAGGAGACGTGTGTGCAGCTCACACAACATCCAATTAAGCAAAACTGTGCATTTTGTTGACAGGTGCAGGTGTCGATGGTTCAGACTGAAGTATTTGCCTTATTTAAAGCTGCAGTGTTTTCTCAGGGGCGTGTGCTCCTGAAGAGCTCAGTGACATTTCCAAGGACAGGACAGTCACACTGTGCTTTGTGCTTTCATGCTGATTGATAGTTTTAGTTTGTTCTAGATTATGAGCTGATGTGCTGTAGATGGATCTGCTGGAAGATGCAGATAATAAATCACACATTTGGGTCTGATCTTTAACTGTTTTTGTACAGAATTTAACTTTTAGCTTTTTAGCAGGATTATTTTTGTCCTTCCCTCTTCCTCAGACTGCAGTCCTGTGGTTTATTTATGTGATAGTTTATAAGGGGATCCAGAATCAGCTGGAAGTGAGTGATCAGGTTGACAGCTCTGATGTATGTTTATAGGGCTGCAACAATTACATGTAATTACAGTCACAGCCCGACTGTTAGATTAGACACTGATCTTTGTTGCATTCAATTTGAAAACAAAATATTAGATACTACATTTATGTGCCAAGTCCCAGCTTTCACTGGAGGAGGTTTATATCAGTGCTGAAGGAACTGTGTGGGAGATATAACCCTATCAACACATGGAAGAGGTTGAAAAATCAAACATCATCACTGTCTTTAATATTTTATGTACCGTCCTTTGCAGTCAGTGGCTGAAGTCTCTGACCCACATGCCTCCTCCTCGCCTCTCTGTCTCCTCCCTGGTGGTTTTCTCTCAGAGCTTCACTGCAGTTTTTTGTGGACTCTGTCTGTCCTCAGCAGGACCAGACTCAGACTGACTTGGCAGGGTGGAGATGTTCCTCCTCTTCACCCTGAAAAAGTCTTTGGTTGCTTTGACTATATGTTTAGGATCATCATCCCATTTTCTCTGCACCAGCACCTCTGGGGCTTGAGTCCACATGTCTGAGCTACAACAGAACCAGCACTTATTTCAGACCTCTGCTAGTTTCTTTAATTTCAGCAGCAGTTATAAAAATATTTCTTCCCCCTTCTTTGGCACCCTACCAGCTGGTGGCACAAGACTCTGGGTGGCCTATGACCTATGACCTTATCCTAACCCTGACCACCCCCAGCAGTGGTTAGAGTTAGGTGCAGGTTAAAGGGGAAACACATACTGATGAGGAAACAGACTTCAACACAGAAATCAGTCCATAAAACTTTGTTCTAGAACTACACTGGTTTCTTTTAGAGCGTGTTTGTGAACTGCAGTCTGGTCTTTGTGTTTCTGAGTCTTACCAGGGGGGGTTTCTAGCTAGGGGTGAGTCCCTTGTTTAGCTTCTCTTGATCATGGACAGAGAAACATGTCCGCCTACGTCCTGGAGAGCTCTCCTGACTCAGTGTCAAGATATAAAGGGACTAAACCCAGCTGTTGGGTTAAAACGCAAGTGTTGATGTCTCTGATCGTTTTTTTTTTTTCTCTTTTCTTGAGCCTCATTATCATCCTCTTCACTTCCATGGCCTCCTTTAACTAACACTGAAACAACATCACAGCTGCACAAGAAACACTTACCAGCCAAGTGTCCGATTACTGATGGGCCCTTCAGTTCAGCCTCTGTGTGTTTGCTTGTTAGTTTGAAATATCAGGAGTCAAGTTTATAAAGAGGAAGCCGAAAATCCGACCAATGAAAAGTTACAGTTAGTTGATTATGAAAATAGTTCCCAATAGTTTGTCCACATTTCTATATTTATTTGCTGTAATAAATCACAAGATAGATTTTAAGACTGAACATGAGACCAGAGACAGACATTTACTGCAGTGTTACTATTAAATGCTATTACATAATCATCAAGGTCCACAGCTCTTATCATTTTACCTGAGCTCTTCTATTTTCAGACTCAGGAGAAGAAAAAAAATAAAGGCTGAACCGACAGAAACACATGAAACTATGAGAGGGAGTGGAATGAGGTGAAAACATTTTATTGTGACAGTCACATGAGTCCGTGATATGGTTTCTGCTCCTCAGATGGATGTGTGCGGGGCTGGCCTCGTCTTTGGCCGGTCAGTGGCACTGTGGTCCTCTCCGGAGCTCTCAAACTATAGTTCCCCCCCCCCTCGCACTACAAAGGCAACAATAACAACAGCTGCACTTATCACACTGAGGACTTCACAGAGGAACATGGCGTGAGGATGACTTGAGAGAGAGAGAGAGAGAGAGAGAGAGAGCTGCCTTCCAGAGCCTTGCCCCCGCGGAGCTGTTGCACTTGTTTCAATGGCTGATCTCTGGCTGTCGGACCGTGCAGCTTCATTTTAAGGCGCGGGTCGTTTTGCGCGTCAACAATCAGGACCATGCTGCTGGAGCGACGGCGAGCGCGTTAAATGAGCGCATTTCACTCAATGGCATTTTATATTTAGCTGCGAGAGGGACGCGCTGGAGGAGCAGCAGGGCAGCGGGGAGAGGAGACCCCCGATCCCAGTCTTGTCTCGCCTTTTGATCCCTCTGATCCTTTCGACACCGTTTCGAGCCTCCAAAACTTGTTCATATTCGCGGTGAGCGCTGTCGGGCTATGTGGTGCTGAGGGCGCTGTGGCTATTGCGCAAATCTATCTACAGCTCCGGGGGGATAAAAAGATGATGATGGCCGGTGGTGGCGGAGCAGCCGTGGACCACAACGGGATATACTCGAATCCTAACCTCCACAGCCTGCAGCAGCCCCATATGGAGGCTGATAACCCGGACTCCCGCAAACGACCGCTGGAAACTCCGACGGAGGAGGCCGGCTGTACCAAGCGTACCAACACTGGAGGTAAGAGAGAGAACACAACAAGAACCCGCTCATCCACCGAGTCTCCTCCACATGAAGTCGGTTCTGTTGTTGCACAAGCCTTTGAACGCGCCGGGTGGAGGTGTAACAGCACAAATCACTGGCCTGAGTAAGAGCCCCCCGAGCGGCGGAGACACCTCATGCAGCATGGAAGCGGATCTGGGCCGCATATCAGGCTTTAACATGCAGCACCTGTGCACTTGGCACTTTGACTGTTTGTGGCTGTGACTTCACACGCTGCATATCCCAGCAGGCAGCCTGGCTGAGTGGGTGACCCCCCCCCCCCAGCTCAGGGCAGCTTTGAATCTGAACCCAGTCACCCCCTTCCTCCACATCTGGAGGTTTTTGCTCTGGAGTCTTTCATTCAGTGGGAGAGTGATGTTTTGTGTGATTTGTGTGTAGTGTTCCCAATAACCCTCTTTTTTTCATCAGTGTTGTGGTTGTCCTCTCAGACAGGGATTCCCCCGCACTTTGTTGCACATCAGTGGGCTCTCTGTGGCTCCTGGACCCATTCCTCTGTAATGTCTAGCACAAATGTCCCCTTAGCTTTATGATACCTCAGTAGCCTAACTGTACCCAATCTGATCCTGGACATTTCACTGTTGATTTGTGAACACTGGCAGGAAACAGCAGATGTCTTGCGGTCACCTGACTTCGTAGATTTAGTGTTGGTGATCTGGGAGACTTTAGTGGGATATTTCTTCTTCTGCAAGGCTGAAGTTATGCTGATTTATGGCTGGCAAATGAACAATTTGAAGAGTGTAACGTGCATTTAAAAGCAGAAAAAAAAAACAGCATGTTACAAACATACACAGCTAGTAGGGAACACACTCATCACCACTTGCAGCCCAGATTCCTATCGAACACAAGTTATTTATAGGTCGCAGGGTTTGCCAGATCTCCACATCTGTTTGGTATTTTTCTTATCCCATCATGATGTTTCTATACCATCTTTTAGAAAGTCTCTGCTGTTAACACACTGAATGATGGTGGAGTTGAAATGCTAATCAACAACATGTAAGTGCTCAGTGAACAGAGCAGGGTGGTGCAGCTGTTGGTTTCATTTATCCCTGTGAAAATGTTAAACACGCATTTAAATGAGAGGATAATAACAGATTGGAAATTGCAGGCACTTCACGCAGTATTAGCAAATAGTGAGATCTACCCTGATTTCTTCTCGTGGAGGGGAAATGGTGGTGGTGGCCAACGAAGAATCAGGACTGAGGTGTGTGCACAGTTGCTTTATTAGTCATCAGTGACAGCAGCGAGGATGATGGCTGATTTGGTGTGTGCCAGCCTCTGTACGTCTTATTTCAGCTTCTGATTGTTCTGGTCTGCACAGCTCACAGGGACCACTCACTTAATAACTTAATGTTAATTAGACGTCCACAGAGAGGAGACAGTTTATTCACCATATGTTACTGAAATTTCTCTGTCTTTGTCTCCCACACGTCGTCATTCACTGACAGCAGCATTAACATCCTATTTGTAACAGCATCTTTGCTGCACCTCACTGCATATTAGATGTGTCCTTTCAGTGCGGCACATGCAGACCCCTGTGCCACCAGACAGTGTTTTAGAGCAGATCCAGCCTCTGTGTGTCGTCCATTAAGACTCCTAAAACCACTGTAGAACTGAATAGTCACATGTTGTTCTTCGATGGTGTGAAACTGCATTTGAAAAATCTCAGTAGAAAAATAAAATGCATAATTAACACAGCACTTTTTACTGCTGTCATTTCTATAATGTTATTACACACCATTTTACCAGCCTGACTCCATCTTCCTTTCAGGCATCTCTGTATATCAGACTCCCGGGGTCTGAGCCTTCAGCTGCACGGTTAACAGCGCGTTGAGGCAGTATTTGAAAACAGCAGCGTTTGACTGAAGAGGCTGCCTCATTTTATTTCAGTGAGCTATATATTTTTTTTGCCACCACAAATCATCCAGAGTGACATTTCGAAATAAATGTGAAGACTCAGGAACAAATACAACTGAACATTTAAAAGAATGGTTATTTTGTAGGCGCTTGGCCTTGTAATGATTAGTAATGCTGACCTGAAAGTGTCAAAAATGAATAGAATTGCTGCCTTATTTCCCCATTAAATCTTAGTCAAATAATTCTAATACATGCTTCAAAGTGCATGGTGACTGGTTCTTGCTAAACTATTTTGAGATCCACTGGTTCATGCAACTACTAAAATATCTATTCCACACATGTTTGTGTTTATTTAATGTGCAAAATGACTATAAATTTATTTAAGGCATTTTTTTCTAAGATAATTGACATTTCAATAGTACAAATTAGCTTAGCATTCTCTCTGTTAACATATGCAGTAGGTCACCAAAATTAGATTTACAGAGGGAAAATGGCAGCCAATCTACTGGTCACCAAGTATCTGAAAGGGGAGACCTTTAAGGCTGGCTCGGACCACGGTCCTGCAGACTGAGCTCAGGAGCAGAGGCTCCCTGTTAGTGTTTACATGTAAAGCACATCTTGACCATTTTGTAATGACTCCTACACAAAACAGATGTTTCACGCATATCTTGGCAGCCAGCGCTTCATGTTATGGTGTTTAAGCGTCACCTCCCAATTCATGCTATCTACATGCATTATGTGTAACACTACAAACCCCACCGCCTGTCTGGCAATAGTGCTAGACAGCCTGATAATCCTTAGCTGTCCCTGTAATCACCAACCCCTTGACTACGTCTGATATTGATCACGTTATTCCTACCGAACTGATCATTAACATGACAGGCAGTCATGGCAGTTACAACAAAGAGAAGAAAGCCTGTGCTCTTTCAAAGCTGAGCCCCTCATTGTGCATTAAGAGCTGTGGACACTGAATGAGGGAAATTACTCCTCTTTTATCAGCATTGCCCCTCTCTCCTCAGAATGAGCATCTTTCATTCATTTCTCTTTCTAATTACCCATACTCTGAGCCCATGCTGCTGGCAAGCATGCGCCTTCCAAAAGGTTGTGTGGCTGAGGGATTAGGTATGATCTCGTAATGTTGCTAATGGAAAGGTTGGCACAGGAATGTGAGCTGTATTTTTTTTTTTTTTTTTTTTGATTTTTGGTGGGAAGGACACAGGTGCCCTTGCAGAGTGATGTGACGTGAGCGGACTGTGAATTTGCCAGGTGGCAGTGAAAGAGAGAATGAGAGGCATGGAGAGAAAAGGAGAGATAGATAGACCGTGAGAGGGAGTGGAGTCTACAGGGAGGCTGTGTCTATATACTAGAGCATCTCTCAGTAAATGACTCTGGTAGAATTTTCTGGAAGGCATTCGCTCCAAACCAAAATGGGCCAGCGTTAGGGTTTGATTTGTGGATGAAAGTAAGCAGCAGCGAGGAATAAAAGGAGTTCCTCTTTTACAGGTTCCCTGAAAGGCAGTTTTAAATGAAGTTGACCCCCCCCCCCCTTAGCATCCTCGCACAGATACTGACACAGATGCACATTGCAGTTTTTACACACATTCAGCCACTTAAGATACCTCTCGGTGTAAGATTTATAGGCGTAGTGATTGGCTTCATCACCCCCCTCCACCATTCTGCGGCACTGCCATTTGCAATGGTTGATGAGCCCCTCCGCCCTCTCAAACATGGCCGTCTAAGGGGTTGGGGGTGGGGGAAAAGAGGAAAGGAGGGTGGGTGGCGTAAGGCACGCTGTCTCAGATCACTCCTCCTCCACCTCCTTCATCATCTGCTTATGTTATCCATACAGCTCTTCAGCCACCGCTGAAGGTCACTCTACATGCTTCCCCGTTCACCGCTGAAGCCCGCTCACTCAACCACTTCACCTTTGTCACTTTCCACTAAAAAAATTGGGTGAATGGACTGCCATACTTTATAGTGCTGCGTCAAAAGAGGCGGAGTAGAAGAGAAAATTCAATTTTTTGGTACCGGCGTCGGGAGGTGGGGACATGACGTGGTGGAGGGAGGAGGCAAACTATTGGCTGAGCGAGGTGTCAGTACTGCGTGCTGCTGCAGACGGACAGGCCACTCGATGAATATGGATGAGAGCAGTGAAAAGGGTGATGCGGCAGGGAAGACCCCCCCCTTCAAACCGATGCAGGCTTGAACAATGCGTGCCGTCTTTCACTGAAAACACTGAGAGCCTGCATTAGCATTTTCTCAGACAATTGAGGCTCTGGCCAGCTGCAGGCATGGCTCGGATGCTGCGGTGAAATCTCTTTTTCTGCACCCACTGATGAATTAAACCTCGGTGAAAAAGGTCGACTGGCCGCATTCCTCAACACTACCATTGCACCTATGCCTAGGCTAATGTTAAGATCCCCCCTTTGAGATTGTGCCCCGGCATTGATGGCGATCTGACAGAGGACTTGAGAAGCAGCAGATCTCAGAATGGGTAAGCCTCAAACTCTTTTTCTCTGACTTGTTGAATTTATCCATCATGCTAGACTATGTGAAATTTCATACACCTAAAGCTCATTTGTCCATTATTGCTCATTTTTGTTCCATCGTCCTTGCTGCCTGTCAGCAGCAGGTTAGTCCATTGAAATGCAGAATGGGTACTTGGAAGGGTAGTGAGAAGGAGGGAGGACGGTCACAAGGCATTTCCTCCTGACCCACCCCCCTTGAGTGACTTAACTAAACACATTTGGCTCAGCGTCTGTGTCTCTCCTCCAAGCCACCCTTCCAGTATTGGAAGCAGGGGTTTGAACTAACACCCCACTGGCTCAGCTTCCCAATGTGCCCCACTGCTCCCGTTCCCTGGCGGATTGCAGCAACAGATTGCCATGTTTACTCTACCACATGACGCCATTAAAACCTGTTACTGTGATCTCAGACACTAGGACAGAATTAATTATTGAGTAATGACAGCAAACGTGGCTGCGAGGGCGATGGAGGGAATCTCACTGGCTTCCTCCCCTGCTGGGTTTACTCTGGTTGAAGATGAGCAGAAAGTTACGCAGTGGGTTTGGGCTTGTCTGTCAACAACAGGTCTTTGGGTGTTTGGATCCTGCAATCAGCATCATTCAAATGAAAATCATTGTGTGGCTACAATATCAGATCTCTTCCGATAGGAGGGAGGGCTCAGAAGCTTTATGGCGACCGTGTCAGTCATGCATGATCTTTATTTTTTCACCAAGGTCATTTTATTGTTATTCGTTGTGAGGAAAGCAGAGAGCTGACTGCAAGATAGCATGAAAATCCAAAGACCAGACAATGACCAGAGATGATTAGACTTGGATCTATGTCTGTTTAAAGGGTTATGTCTTATTTCTTTTGTCAGGATGTTCACAGACAAATGGCATATTGACCAGCACCTGACATATATGCATATATACATTTATATATATTTATAAATGTATGTATATATACTAGCTTTCGATGGTTGAGTAATTTTTTTACTGTGGGAATAATATGTTCTGTGATTTTGGATTGTCTCCACAACCACTGCTAATTAATCTAAATCAAAAGTGAAATTCCATTAACAATCATGTAATTGTCTGTATATTTGTCAGAGCCATTGGTTATGGGTGACGTGCAGGAAACCAAGCCTGTGTCTGAATGGAACATGAGGGGCATATTAATGCAATAAGGAGAAGAGCTAACTTGTAGGCTGTGAAATCCCTTAATGTCACAGTGCCATGTTCATTCACATCTGAATCTAATGAGTGCATTACAGAGGCAACAGGTTGCTTTCAATGCAGGGTGGTCCGCCCCCATCCATCCGTCTTTCCTCCCCACCGTGCCAGTCAAACCCCCAACATTCGATGCCCTCCATAACACATAAGGATGCAGTGACACGGTGATGGACCCCGCCGCTCTGACTAACCGCAATCAAAATCTAAATCGTTCCACACACTTTGGAAAACATGTCAGAAATCTCGTCACACAGAGGTGGACAGTGTCTTTTTACATCTCTGCCCGCTCCAGTGACGTCACCCTTGAAGGCAGCTGAAAGGGATCGAACATGACGTCATGGCATCGAAAACAGCATGCAGAGGAGATTATTTGTATCGGTGCTTTAGTAAGTACGCACCTGTACTGAGTGTTTACCATGACGTCATTGATGCAATGGTTGTAATTCATTGGGGAATCACAGCCGCCCCACATCTATAAATATAATATTTTTGATGCCTTGTTGGCAGGTTCTTTGATTGTATTTGGGTCTAAGCTCAATATGTGGTTGATTGCTTTTTACTAGATTAGTGCACTCAGTGTGATCAGGGTTTTCTCGGGCAGATACTTCACCCACTTTGCTGCTGATTAATTCTTAATCAGAATTGTAGGAGAAGGAACTTTCCCCGCTGAAAGGGAGAAACATGCTTGGCTGCAGATTCTTCAAACTGACGTGCTGTCAATCACTTTCCTTCCACAAGCCACTGTAAGCCACAGAAGCCCCTTCCAAAATGGAGGAGATTTAGACCATCTTGGCAGTGTACCCTATGAACAAATCTGGGGGATTGGTTCCCATATGCTCTTCTCACGTCTGTTAATTACGAGGGATCACTTCGTATTGGTATTCATCAACTGCATGGATAATGACTGTGTGCGTTTGCATTCAGTCCTGTGTGTAACTTTGTTTCTCAAGATACATTTCACATTCAGACTGAACTGTTAATTCCACATTCCTTTTCTTCATGTGTGAACAGTGATTAGCAACGCTGGACATGGCTTTGTATGTAGTCAGAGGTTGCTAAAACTCCTTGAAAACAGTTAAAATTAGACCTCTGAAAACTGGAAAGGAGGTCATCATTTACTCCACCAGAAAACTGGGACAGGACACAGAACATGTCACCAATCTCCAATAAAATGTGAATGTGTTGAAAACTAGAAAGAACTCAAAGGGCTCTCCTCCCAGACACCAGAGGAGTGCAGACACATGATTATGTTGTTGCATCTTCCCCTCCGTTTATGACAAAGCTGTATGTTCCCATTGTTGAGTTTTTGCTTGTTCAGAGGTTTGGGGGTTGGGTGCTATTATGGTGTACATGATCATGTGCAGCTACTTTACGAGATGTGACCCTTTCCCACTTTATGTGTCTCTCCCCCAGAGGAGGGTGAGTACTTCCTGAAGGTGCTGATCCCCAGCTATGCAGCCGGCTCTATAATTGGCAAGGGCGGCCAGACCATCGTACAACTGCAGAAAGAGACGGGTGCCACCATTAAACTGTCCAAATCCAAAGACTTCTACCCAGGTAAGAATGATCACTCGGTAATTAAAGTGGATGAGCAGAAATGAGGCCTATACACATACATATATATATATATATATATATATATATATATATATATATGAGAGGAGGGGTCTGACTCATCGCCCCAACTGAAGGAGCGATGGTCCAAGAGACCATTTGATATTTCCACTTCATTTAGCTTTCCATGAATAGTTGTTGAATTTTAATCACACACCAATTGTAAACACTGAACTTGATTATCCCTCTGTCCTTGAGGGACTGAACATGCATGTAGATGTTACTGCTGTCAGATGCTGCATTCAAGTCTGCAGGCAATTGCAGTTTCAGTGAAGTTGCTTGGCTAGCAGGTTGCACCAGTCAGTAAAGGGGTTCCTTTTTTTTTTTTTTTGGTCACGCCTCCATGTCTCACTTTGTGAGAGTGAAGTGGAGGGAATAGTAGCGCTGATAATGCCGCTGCCTTTTTATTCCCAACCAAAGATGAGTGCAAATGCTCCGATGCAGGGGAAACGCCATGTACATTAAAATTGTGCAGGAGAGTCACAGTCAAAAAATGGCGAAAGGAAAACAATGCTCTCGCACTGGTTATGGGTGATGGGCAGGAAACCAAACTCTCTGACCCCTATCGCACGGAGGTCAAAGCTGAGCCATCTTATCCTCCATACACAAATGTCTGAGTTGTAAAGGACTATGGGTGTTTGTCCTTCATGCCTCAGAGGATTCTTCAACCTGGTGAAAAATAACAGGTGTTGTGTGTCTCGCTGCTTATTATGTCCAGATGTTTTCTCTGATAACTCATGCAAGCAAATAATCCCTGTGTAGTAGTATACTTTTTACTGACTACATATTCAGAATATATTATTACCCCTTTAGACACATGACCTATGAAATACGATTACCACAAAATGTGATTGTGAGAAACGCTACAGTTTTTAAATTGCAGGGTTCACTGTCAGTTCCCTCCCTCCCTCCCTCTATAACACAGACAAATGTTACTCTCCATAACTGAGTCCAAGCTCAGTCCAGTGACCTCTGTAGTATCAGCTGAAAAAGATTCCTCAGGTTATCTTTATGTAGAAAACAATAATACTACACTACAAAAGACAGGAAAAATGCTCTTCATGTTTGATTTTGACCTGTTCAGCCGGGAGTTACAAGTGATATATTACCGTGGCAAAGAATTACCGAGCACTGGGGGTAGAGGGAAAGAAGGATGTGCATGGGCAAATATTTTTTCCTGTATTTTTCTTTTAGCCACGATGAAAGCAAGCCTGTTCACAGGGCATTGCTCGAAATTCCCTGCACACGAGGCCAGCTCTGTTCGGGGAGGGGGAGTGGATTATGGATACTTCACTGGCGTAGAAACAAATGAAGGGAGTGATATGTATCTTTATTTCTCTCTTTGGATTGTGGATGTGTTCATAGGCCACCACCTGCTCTGCCCATCCCCCTACTCATTATCGTGATGAGTGAGAAGAGGAGTTCAGGGAGAGGGTGCTGGCAAGGATTTGATTGGGTGGTTGTTCTGGCCCACACAAGTAAAATGAAACGACTGCTACTGTACACTGCACAATAGCTGAGAGTGCCGCTTTTCTGAGAAGTCAATGGAGGCTAAACCTTTAAAAAACTGTAGCTGTTTTAAGTACGATCAACTTGGTGAAGTTTAGAACAACAGCATGTTTACAGCACTGACAAATACGATCCTGACTTTTAGAGCCAAGCAATTCAGCATGTCATGTTTATCAGCTGCGTCTGTTTTACCGTCCTTCAGGTGTGATTTGGGTTATTACAGCATGCTAAAACGTAACACACAGTTCACACCCCCCATCTCTCATTCTGCGGCAGCATGAGCACACTCCAACTACAGCACAATCACACACTAGAGAAAAAAAAATCAAGGGACAACAACCGATGCAGCCATTTTCTTCTGCAGTCCTCTATTTGAAGGCTCAGTCTGAGACTCCCACCCACCTCACATCTCCCATCTGTCAGTGTAAGACATGAAACCATGAATTCAGAGGTCTTGATGGGAACCGTACAACTGGGCCCTGCTGTGGATGAGCGGAGATAGTGAAGGGTGTGGATGATGCATGATTGTATGTGAGCGAGGGGACAGGGGGGCAAGCCCAGAAATAGCCTGTTTCAATCTCTCTCTGTGGACATGACCCCTCTCCCAGCTGTACTCAAGCTGCTCCAACACACGCCAAGTTTCCTCTTTCCTCCTCCCTGCTCACTGTTTCTCTCAGATTTGGTTCCTGGTAGTTGGGAGAGTCCAGGCCAGATAAGATTACATCACACTTCTCTTAAAATTTTGTTTGCATGCTTGCCTCCTAACACATGGACACTGACTTTTTTTTTCGTGGTTTTATTATTTAGTTTGAACCCATGTGAACTTTTGCATGGCTCAATGCCTTGAGCCTTCATAAATGCAGCATGCTATGCATTCACCCACTCGTACTGTACATTCAGCACATACACACACCTACTCACACCTACTTACACACATCCGCATATTTAAGCAGCTGTGAAGAGAGCCGTGGGAGTTCACCATGTGAACATAAACTTTAAAAACAAAACTTTAAACCCTTCGCTTTGTGCAGCTGGCCCCCAGCCATCTACATGTATTGAGTTACCCTGTACAGCACAAACAGATGAGGTTTGTTGTGATGTCATAGAAACACTGGGAGTATGTTTTCCATTATCCGATCATTAAAATATCAATCACAGTGTGTAACCTCATACTGGAAAACACCACAATTCCATAGAGCAAAAGTGGCGGCATCGCTTTGAAATAAAGAAACAGCAGCAAACTTTGCAATTTTTCTGACTGCGTCTTTATACATGTGTATTTGCTAATTTATTCAGGCTCCCTGCAGGACAGTAACATGTCTCAACAAGCAGTTGTTGCACTGTAAAAAGATATTTTTATAGTTTATGGTGCTAACATGGTGTCAGAGAACGAGAGTGTGCATGAACAGCAATCGTAATGATAGCTAATGAAATTTGTTAATTAAAGAGGCACCCCACTGATTTTATATATAAAGTTACCAGACTTGTTGGAGTATTTGTCAGCCAGTGAATGATCTCTTCTCTGGGTCTAAACGGTGCTTTCCGACAAAACAACTGTGATGACTGTTATATTGATTGACTGATGATTGAGTGTTATATCTGCTTGGGAGGTGTGGCGTTTGAAAGATAGCAGTTAGGGATGAAAGCTGCTGTCCAGTGTTTTTGGAGCTTGGACATACAAAGGGGACTAAATGCAGGTCTTGGCCTATGCTGCTCTGTTGTAAATCCCCCCCATGTTTATGGAAGCAAATGGTAGATTTCTGTCATGGCTCTTTTAAACAATCAACATCTACCCATAGTAGCTCTGCTAACTGGGCACCATTAGCAGCTGTGCTAACCACTCTTAGTGCCCATCTCAGGAAATGATGATGAGCCTACATTAAATAGTTAGCTACATACAAACAGTGACTTTAATCCTGTTCCAACTCCTAAATTCATCTTGAGGACTTTTAGGATCGTGACGTTTGATTCAAAGCATCATTTTTGACGAAAATGTAGTGAGGCAGAGTCCAACCTGGGCAACAAGTCCTCTCTCTGACCCAAACAACCATATCAGCTGTTTGTCCCTCCTCCACTGAAGCAGTGTCCCTGTGGTGGCTGGTTACCAAACCTTCATCTTCACCTTTACAACAACAAGCATGCAGAATGTTCCGGTAGAAGAAGAATGTACTGGACCTTCACCATCATGGTTACAATAATAAACAACAGTCATGCTCTGGTTAGGTTTAGGCACAAAAACTACTTGGTTAGGTTTAGGAAAAGAGTGCGTCCTTAAGGTTAGAGGATCTTTGTCGTCATGGTTACAATATTAAACACACATTTTAAGATCTGGGAACAATTAAAAGAAACGACTGGTTTCACACGGGAAACCAACAGTGGCCTCCTGTGTCAGAGTCCATTGTTTTCTGGGCCCACAAGCCTCCTCCTGACAGTGTTGTTCTTTATTCTGTGTCAACTCAACTTCCTCTTTGCTGCCATCAGAATTACTACAACCACTAGAGGTCACAGAAAAAACCCATATTATCCACTAAAGCTAGCATCAGGCTATACTCTTCTGAGCAAACCCAAAGTTCACGAACGACTTCACCACATAACAGAGAATCATACAAGATGTGCCCCACTTGGCGTCAATAACTGTGACTTCAGTCTCTGTCACATTTCAGACGTTCATCATTCGAGTAAAACAGTTTTGACTTCTGCCAAGGAAGCTATATTTTCACCTGTGTCTGTTTATTTATCAGCTCCAGATTGAAAAAAGTACTGAACCCACTGTAATCTGTAATTCTGTAATTGGTGTAGGGATGGGTCAGAATCATTTATTATGAATTGGAATTTTTTTGCCCTGAAGTCTGGTGTGTGTTGTTTGACACTGGTGGAGGACTTCAGTCTCTTCAATGTACTGAGTTTCATTCGTTTGTTTTTCTGTTTGTGTCTTTAATTGTCCCCAGAGTCACCACAGCACACTCCACATGTTATTTGTTTTGTGCAGCTCCTCCGTTTATGTTGTGCATTACATCATGACATGTGGTGTCCATCATTACCACGCTGCAAAATGTTGCCCCAGTCAGAATCAGCACGGAGCTGAACTTGCTGAAATTATTGCATAGTATTGCATTTTACATTCACTGTACACCAAGCTGTCCTCATAGTGCAGTCGTGTGAGTCAGTGTCACATGACCTGTTGTTTTCTTGTTCACGTCTTGCTTCAGTCAACTCATCACTACTGCCCAGTCTGTAGAGCTTTTCTTCTTCTATACTTGTCTCATTTGTTAAAGCAGACGTCTGATGGTATTTTATGTTTCTGACAACAAATGAAAAGATCAAAACTAACAATGAATGTGTCCCAGTAACAAGCATTGTCTGTGTTTTCAGAGCCTGATTTATCTTATTCTCTGAGCCACAGAGCTTCATTGTTGTCCAGAAACTATTAAAAACACATCAGTGAGCCACGCTGTTGCACTGGGTGACAGGTTACTTTATTACCATAAACATGGGCATTGTAATTTATTATGAGTCAGTCCCGCATCGGGAACACCAACACTATCCTGCTGCTGTAGATAGGCCACCACATGTGTATTACTCCACTGGTAAAAATAGTCCCCATCAAATGCACTATTCCCCCCTGTTTAAATAAAAGAGTGTAACTTCAAACAGCTCCAGTGTTAAAGCTCTGATCAGTGTCCTCCCTGGAAAGTCTGCTCTCTGTGACTGTTATTCTTGTTTCCTTGTGGTGATAAAATCTGTGGTGTATTTTACCGTCACACAGACCTCAGATCATTACTCCTCACCTTCATTACTAGATCCTACTAGGACTGAATGATATGCAAAAATACAAATCACAGTTTCATGGCTCAATTGTCTTGGCAGATACTGCAATTGGGATATGAGTAGGGCTGCACATTATCCAAAAAAAAAAAAAAAAAAAAAAATCATATTGCGATTATGTTGGCAGATAATTTTTGCATTTTATTTTCACTGAAAAAAAATGTAGAAATGATGATGTGATTTTTGTCGGGTCTTGTATCGAACAGGGATGTCCTTTTTCATCTGGAGAAGCACCACAATGCTTATAATGCTAACAATGCACAACAGCGTTGTGACACATATTAGCTTTATCAAAAAATTACAGCTCCTGCAATGTGGATATTACACACTACACTCACCATTGCAATTACTATTACATTGCGATTAAATGCGCAGCTCTAGATATGAGTCACAATTTCAGTTGGAATAATCATTTTATTTTCACTGAAAAAATATATATTTTATATATATATATATATAAAATATATATATCATGATGATGGTGAAAGGTCTCTGGCTCAAAACCAGGTGGAAACAACTTTTTCAAGGCATTCAAATGTTTCTAGAAACATCCCGTTAAATCTGATAACTCAGCTCCAAGACATTTAATGATTTTATATTTGTATTTGACTATGGTTATAGTTAAATATAAGTGTTCCTTTACATTTGGAGAATATGAGTTATTGTCTAGAGCACCTCTGTAATATAATGCATTTTAGATTTTATCAAAAAATAGCATCTGTGATTTATATATTGCACCTGGCTATAGTGCAATATTGATTGTTCAGTCTGACATCCTATATTACAAAATGATGCATCTGGTTCTTCAAAGTGTCCCACTGTACTTCATTTACTGCTATTAGAACCAGGTACATGAAACAAAGTAGTCTCATATTTCATTTTTTACATTTTTTTTCTCTGCACTAAAAATCTATATTAACAGAATGTATCTTTTTCTTTTTATGATGGTACCAGTGATTGTTGGGAACTTCTGGTCAGGATGTAATATAATGTGAAATCTTTCCAAGAGGGGCACCGAGAGGCACCAGCTAAGAATGGCACACTTACAAAGGATTCCCACGTTTAAAGACAGTGTTTACATTTTGGAGAAACATGCCATATGGCAACAACGTGGCATTATGAATATTATGTTCAGCAGTGGGAATACCACCTAAAATATTCCAGCTCAATTTGTAGTGTGAACAATTAGTTTAAAAATCTACTGATGTGATGACAGTAATTATGGGTGATAGTTTATGTGTGGCACAATCTGAATAAAAGATTTGGCCAAGATAAGGCAGATTTTAATCACAGAGAAGCTCAATCGACGAGACAAAAGTGTGGAAACTTTGTTATTTCACAATTGAGATCAGATGTGTGTTCTCTGGGGCACTGACACATTTCTCTCCCTTCCTGCCAACAAGAGGACGAGCAAACTCTAAGTGAGAGGCAGTCTAAGTATTATGAAATTCATCATCCTGAAAGAAAGACAGAAGGTAGAAGATGACGCAAACGAATCAGGAAGTGAGAAGAGTGGAGAATAAAAATCATCTAAAATTCAGTTTCACATCCTCTTTACGGTGTCTCATCAGTGACAAAAGTAGTCAGACATCATGTTTTCCTCAGGATAAATGATCCTGGTTGAAGACCAATTCAGGATGCAGAGACGTTTAACTTTAGTTCTCTGTGCCAAGCCAAGTAGAGGGGTCTCCTCATCTGGTCCTGAAAGTTGAAAAATCCTTTGAAGGATGTGTTGCATCCCCTGAAGACGACCAAGTTTATCTTTCTGTCGAGGGAAAGCAAAGAGATGACCCTTAAGTAAAGTCCAATAAGTCAGACTAATGTGACTTCTTTTGGTTTAATTAATATTTGCCCATATATTGGTTGTAACTTTCTCATATTTTATGTTTTGTGTCTGTTTGACTATGTGCAAGAGCATTTCATACACTACGTACTTAATAGGAAATAACAGCCATTGTTTATGTTGATTCATTTTCAAGCAACTGACCCTGGTTGTGGGACATTTTTGAAAATGTCCATTATATTCAGTGCCTTGAAAGCTGCATACGTGTGATTAATGTAATGAGTTGTATTCTCCTTTTGAAATGTTAGTAATAAGTGTGCTGTCATACAAACCCACAACTGGTCAAGTGGCTGTACTCGCAGGCTTCAGTCTATCACTTTGTCACTTCAGTAAATGACAGACAGGCAGGTGCAGCACAAACACACCAAGAGGCACAACTGTGCCTTTATTTTTGTATACTTTGGTCACATAAGTTGACAGTCAGGAACATGGTACAACACGCAGGAACATTACGTCCACGGGTTTTATTTAATAACACTATCGAGGACTAAAGGAAACTAAGGAAGTAAGGTCAGTCGTCGTCGCCCTTTCCCCCACTTTACCTAATTAGGAGTTTTCTCCTGCTTTTCCTGATGTGCTTGAACTGACCTATTGATTACTTCAGTCCATTCTTAGACATGTCTATAGTTGGCATGAAGCTGATCCAGCCTGACTTTTACTAATCTCACTGAATTTATTTCAGCAGATGCAGATGTGTGTCTCACACGTATAATTTGAGGTTTAACTGAATTACAGATGGAAATGCCAACGATGAAGTGGAGCCGCGCTGCTCAGACATAAGTTCACCTTATTAGCTGTTCTGTTTTACCCAATCAGTGTGGGAGACGTGACACTTTCCTCATACTGAATTATCTGCCTCATCCAGATTTATCTCGTGCATTAAGTCATTGAAGAGATTCGGCCCAAAGAGCAGTCAAATGTTGAAGTGAGCAAAGGCAGGAAGGTGGCTGCACAAGGGAGGGTGTTTTAAAAATCTTTCAAGGAAGTATAAAAGACTCACTGTGGCATCACCTGTTTCCATGGCTCGGCCCCTTCACCATGGCAACGGAATGCCAGTAGGGTCGTCAGTGTGGGTGTAGAGAGAGGAAGTGTGTGTTTGGCCTGTTGGAGCCGCTGGGCAAGGGCAGGCTCAGCATTACAGCAGTGAAAGAGTTACATCACTGAGGAGGAATGCCCCCCCCCCTACCCCCACCC
>CM076660.1:20900285-20988487 GCA_038496675.1 Rachycentron canadum | reverse complement strand
CCCCACCCCCACCCCCACCCCCACCCCAAAGGCTCACTATCCAAGCACGGTTCTTTCTTTCAGCTGTTTCTCTGTTGATTGTTTAAAGGGAAGAAGCAAGCAATGGCTTAGTAATTGGGTCCCTTTGTGAAATGTCAAGGAACATTTTTCATTGCCAAGACGTCTTAATATAAATGTAGTCTCTGGTCCAGGCCCGAGCAAATCCCTCAAATGTGTTCGTCAAGGACACGTTCCCAGTGCATTAGAGTAACCAATCACTTGTGTGTTTGTCCTCCTCTCATCTTCACAGGAACAACAGAACGCGTCTGTCTGATACAGGGTACAGTCGAAGCCCTCAATGGTGTCCACAACTTCATCGCAGAGAAAGTCCGCGAGATGCCCCAGAGCGCCCAGAAACCCGAACCAGTTAGCATACTGCAGCCACAGACCACTGTCAACCCAGACCGCGTCAAACAGGTGAGACACGGTACAGTCCACTGGGTCTGATGGTGTGTGGTCACGGTGTGGTAGAGACAGTTCACTTTCAGGACACCTTGTTTATTAGTTGCTAGTTTTATTTGTTCTCTGGGCCATGACCTACAGTGTGACAGGGTCAGGAAAATGTGAGGGTATGTGGTTATTTTTACCTACAGTCTTTCATAGCTAGACAGAGCTGTGTGGCAGCTGCAGCCTAAACCCCTGGGATTAACAAATCGCTGAGTAAAGCGGGGGCTGGTATAGTACTCTGAGTCAGTGAGAGATATCCCTCTTTCTGTTGACCGTTTATGCTGTTAAATCTGTCTCTAGTTACTTTTTATTACTACTTAAATCTTTCTATTTCTCTGCAGGCCAAATTGATCGTGCCCAATAGCACAGCTGGGCTGATCATTGGCAAGGGTGGAGCCACAGTGAAAGCGGTGATGGAGCAGTCAGGGGCTTGGGTTCAGCTCTCCCAGAAGCCAGAGGGCATCAACCTGCAGGAGCGAGTGGTAACCATCAGTGGGGAGCCTGAGCAGAACCGCAAGGCTGTGGAAATCATAGTGCAGAAGATCCAGGAGGACCCTCAGAGCAGTAGCTGTCTCAACATCAGCTATTCTAACGTCTCGGGCCCAGTGGCAAACTCCAACCCCACTGGCTCCCCCTACGCCAACACCGCTGAGGTGCTGCCCAATGCAGCCGCAGCAGCCGCCACTGCCTCCAGCCTTCTGGGTCAGGCCGGCTTGACAGGAATGGGCGCCTTCCCTGCCGCCATGTCCAGTTTCTCTGGCAATGATCTCCTGGCCATCACCTCAGCCCTCAATACACTGGCCAGCTATGGCTACAACACTAACACCCTCGGGCTGGGCCTCAACCCTGCAGCTGCTTCTGGGGTCCTCGCTGCAGTAGCAGCTAGTGCTAACCCGGCTGCTGCTGCTGCAGCTAACCTGCTGGCCTCCTACGCGAGCGACGCCTCCGGCAGTGCTGGCCACCCTGCTACTGGCCTTGGTGGCTTCTCCTTGGGTTCTCTAGCAGCTGCCACAGGGGCATCTAATGGTTACCTAAATGCTTCATCCCCACTGATGGCCTCCTCCCTATTGGCAACAGAGAAGCTGGCGGATGGGGCCAAGGACGTGGTTGAGATAGCTGTTCCTGAGAATCTGGTCGGTGCCATTTTGGGGAAAGGAGGGAAAACGCTGGTAGAGTACCAGGAGCTAACGGGAGCCCGCATCCAGATCTCCAAAAAGGGAGAGTTCATTCCTGGTACTCGGAACCGTAAAGTTACCATAACAGGGTCGCCAGCCGCTACACAAGCAGCGCAGTATCTGATCAGCCAGCGGATCACTTACGAGCAGGGTGTGCGAGCTACCAACCCACAAAAGGTGGGCTAAACGGAAAAAGAAGAGGAAAGAAGGAAAGGATGAAGACAGAGAAAGAAGGGAATTGAGAGGGTCACGATGAATAGAAAAAAAGAAATGTCCAAATATCTGTTCAATATTTCAGTATCAAATGAGAGAATCACAAAGGAGGAGGTGGGGGAGACAACCAAGATAAGTGTGTGTGATATGTGAATGTGTTTTTAGGACTGACGTCCTGATGTTTTTTAAAAGTTTGTGTCGAGTCCTTTTGACGATGGTGATCAGAGTAAGCTGAACTGGTCCACTGCCAAGCTGCAGATTCAAGGGTGAAGCCGCAGGGTTTCACCTTCCTCCAAAACCTCATAGCTGTTTTATTTTCCTTTTTTTTGTTTGGTTTTGTTGGGTTTAATTTCAGTTGCAAACCTCAGCTCCCGGTGAGTTGAGCGTGTCAGATGAAGTTCCAGTCAGCTAACAGAGCTGTTCTACAAACCTCGCTCTTTGTATACAATGCAGATGGCATTGTTAACAGGGGACTGGTTTTATGACAAGCACCTGAGGTCATCTCAGTCTATGGGGAAGCAATCTGAGTATAATTTCTTTAAAGAAATCACATCTATTTTGACATATGTTGAATTCTGGCTCATATCATAATTGAAGTTTCTAAATTTGGGTATTTTATATTTTCATCCTTTATTTATTGACATGGTCTCATTCAAACACAAATAGATTATTTAAACCTGTGAACGCAGGTTGATCTGAATGTAAAAACAATATTAGCCTATTGCTATTTTTTATTTACAGGGATCAAATATTGTGTTGCAGTGAAAGAAATGTATAACTCAAACCCAGTCTGAACTTCACTGTTGCTGTCAGCAAGAATAGTTCAGGGGGTAAATAATCAATGTGAGAGGATAGAGGAGACACACAGGAATGTATAAATATATTTTACATGAACACACATAGATAATACTCCCACAAACGCACAAACACTGAAACATATTTGCATATTCAGTCACAGCTACAAACACACAGAAATATGTTTGTTTAACCCTTTCTTGGTGCTATAGGATTAGGTTTATATCTCCTTTACCATGAAATCAGAATCTCTCTGGCGACTAATCTCTTTACTTGATTTAGAAAAAAAAAAAAAAAAGCTGATGTGTCATCCAGCCATTAGTAGCCCATTGGATCTGACCCAGCCTCTCACCTAATGAAAAAGGACTGATTTCAGCATTTCATGATGAAAAGCAGCCCAGTCTTAATATTTCAAATCCATCCTCGCTCCCAATGCAGGTCTTTTTCTTTTTTTTGTTCTTTTGTTTTTTGTTTTTTGTTTTTTTTCCAAAAATTGGCCACACTCTAGATTTTACGTGACAGTATTTTTGCCTTAGTCACATGTGTGTAACTCCCGGGAATTAACGCAAAAGCTCAGACTACCCTGAAGCAGTGTCCAACCAGTTCAGTTCGCAAAGGGAACAAAGCACTACAAAAGCATTTTGATAAGAAAAGCTGTATGAACCAATATCTGTGAACAAAGCAACTATTGCCTTTACATTAAGGGTACCAAATAGTCGAGAGACATACACTAATGAAAGGGAAGTAGACTGACACTTGAAAAGAAGGGTTGGACTCACTTTTTCTTTGAGCCATCCTTCCCAATTTGCATCAAGACGAAAAGAAAAATGTTAAAAAAAAAAAAATTCTGTAGTTCATCCAGGCAGCCTGTTATTGTTCCCAAAACATGTTAACACTCACTAACTCCAAGTGGAGCACGTAATAAAACATAACGAAATGTTTTGGCATCATTGTCTTTTATGGGCAATTGTTTGTCTAATGCAGGGAGGCTAATTGTGTAGAGCATTTACAAGCACTTGAAGATTACCTTGGCTTCCTCCTGTGCTGCTATCCATGGTGTTCATCCTGAGTACACTGGGTCTCTGAAGACTGCACTGTGAGACATTAAGAACACAATGTAAAGCGTGTCTGTCCCTGCTTGGGATGTGAGTATATTTTAATGTGCACATCTATGTCACACACACATACACACACAAGACCTACCAATCCTGACAGACGGGACATCTTTCACAAGAGCATTTATACTCCAGCATCTTGTGATGTTTCTGTTTACCAGTACCAATGCACTGCACTTAAATTTGCAGGCGTCTTTTTTTTTTTTTCTTTTTTCTGATCAGTGAAACCACAAATTGTTCCCACCACATTTTCCTGCACATTACGTCCCTGACTCTAAAGACATCTTTCAATTTGTCCCCCATCAACCCAAGCTCGATGACCAGCTTCCTGAACACGCAGCTGTGAGGGTTGGTGCTGAGTATAGTGTCCGAGAAAATCAGAACCGCTCCCGTTTTTTGGAAAATTTAATGACTAGCCTTTTTTTTTTTTTTTTCCTCTTTTCATTTTCATAATTCATGTTTGAAAGCAAATGGATTGAAAACAACTCTTTGTGTCTGAACATTAACGCAACAGTGAGCCTTTCTTCCTAACTGAAATCTTTCCTTTCACTATGTGTCTGGAAGGCTTCATCCATAACTACAATCTGGCCACTAGTGAAATCATAGTGTTAAGATAACCTTTTACTGCCCAAGATTTTAGCATATAATAAGATACAAGCACAAAACAAGGGGATGTTTTATCAATGCAACTGGACTGCTTGCCTGCAGAGAGCTCTCCCTCAAAGCTCTCTGATCAATACATTGTGCCAAATACTATTTCTCTCTGCCCCTCATTAACTTTCCTCTTTCTCTCAACATTTTATTCCCCTGCATGTTGCCGTTTCTCACTGTTTTCTGGAAGTTCCTCCTCCTGTGTCCTAATCCCTGTCTGTGCTTCTTCCTACACTGTGCTCTCCCCCTCTTTCTCCTTCCTCCTGTCTTGTCTCGTCATGGGCGGTGTGCCGGGTGTGCTGCTGGCGGGAGTTATGCACTATAGGTCATAAGGGTATGAAAATATTTTCCCAGGCCATAGAGTTCACAAGGCTAAAATGCACAGAAAACACCTGCCTCCAAAACTGTGACACCCACAAGACCAACCAGCAACATTAGCTCCAAGTATCAAATTCCCTCAATAAGAAGAACAAGTAGGATCTAGAAAGGTTTAGACTGTGAACGATGGCCTTTTAAGGGAAGAGGAAGTGTTGTTTTTTTTTTTCCAGAAGAAGGCAAATCTTGGTTGAATAAATATTCATACGTCGGCTGAACAAACTGAGCTCAAGTTTCGGCCTCTAAACAAAGCATAGAAAGGACAGAACGCATAAGATACAGCGAGAGTAAGGTGGGAACTTGTTTGTGACCTCAAGCCGAAACAATGACATCCTTTATGCATATCCTCTTATCTGAAAATGACTAGAATTCATTTCTGTGGAATACAATATGTCATGTCATATGATCTATATGTACTTTATTGTAGCTATTCTAGTTTGTAGTCCAAATGCAGTCCAGCGTTGTCGATACAATGTGAACTATGTTATATTTGTGTGGATGATGAGAGTGCCAACTAAGCCTGATTAAGATTAGCTTCGCGATTTGTTTGTGCATTATGATGACTCATCATCGACCGGTGTAGTCCATATTTCTGTCATTGATGATTTAGTTTGACAGTAAGAAAATGTAAAGAATATTGGAAGCAATATAGTAGCATGTTGTCCTGTTTTGTGTTTTATGTCTGTTGTATGAACCTTTGAAATTACTAAGATTTTGAATGAATAGGTTTACATGTACTTTTTGTAAGTTATGAAAATGCTGCTATTTGATAAGTAAACTATACAAAATATTTTAGTTGAAAAGATGTCTGGTCTGTTGATTAGAAACATGCTCTGAAAGGCTGGAGCATAAAACGAGGTGTATAGAATACTATACAGTATTGGTAAGATAGTAAAAGTAATAATAGACTCCATAGTACAACCTGTGCCAAACTAGACCTCTGCAGCTTCTGAAATTGTAGATGTGCGATCAAATGTTAGATATCAATAACTTGTTTAGAAGTGCTGATCAAGTGCCAATCAAACACTGTCTTTTAAGTTAAGAAAAGATAATCAAATACATTACTTAAGAAAACAAAGGACAAAGAACTTTTGTGCATTGTTTTATCCCATAGGTACATAGAATAAGAGTTAAAGATTGTGATTTTTATGGATCCATGTTGTTTTACACTCCATGCATCCCTTGTGTGTTTGTTTGACCTGTGGCTTAAGTACTGCTGTTTTCTCATAAATGTCTCTATAGGCCAGCATGGACTAAGCATAACATGTTATAAGCATTCATAACATAGCCATTAACAATCAAAAATGTGTTTGTGGAGTTAGGTGTTATCTTTTTGCACGTCTTCTATTGCATGGTATCAAAGTAAATTATGGAGGAAAAAAAAATTTACAAAAATTTTGCGAGGTGTCTCGCAACATTCAGAGACATAACACTGCATGCAGTCAAATGTAAAGCACTTAAGTTTACTCGCCTCATGTCAAAAAAAAAAAAAAAGAGTTGTTTTTTTATGTTGTGAGTTGGGAGGGAGCTCATTATTGTCATGTTGGCCCAAAAAAAAAAAAAGACACAGACACAGACACACACACAAACACACACACACACACACAAACATCTCATATCCAATTCTCATCAGTCAAGTTCATCTCTCTACACATCATCAGAGAAGATCTTTTGATTTTAGGTACAGTGAGGAGTATTAAAAATGTGAAACAAGCAAACGTGAAAATGTTATTCAGTGCATTGGCTCCTTGTGTTTTGCTCTTTTCTTTTTGAAATACTTTATTATTTTAGAATATCCAGCATGCATTTCTTTTACAAACAGGTTGAACCTCATATAACCTGTCCCATGATTTTTTTTATGTCACAGCTTGAAAGCCCAGATCTAATCTATGAATGTACCCATTTACTCTCTCTCTTTTTTCTATTTTTTTTTTTCATTTCTGTCGAATGTTATCAGTCTTTAATGTAAATTCAGGGCAGGATTGTCAAATACATGTAGACTTAATATCTATCTCAATAACAGATTTCAGCTATAGTCAGGTAGGCCTCACACGGCCATAGTCATGAACCAGATATGTTTTAACACAACTTCCGATTCGCTGTCAACATTATCTTGTTTGTTTGGTGTTGCATAAATGCACTTTACTGATCAGTGGTCATATTGGGTGTGAAATGAAGCAAATCACGTTGGCTTTCAACAGTTGATTTTATTGTTTTTTTTTTTTTTCTGCCATTCTTTACTGTTACACTAATGTTACTTTTATTTATTTATTCCCTGATCCTGTTGGGTCTCATGAATGATGGAAAGGGCTGGAGTCTCAGACAAAATAGAAAAGTAGCACCTGTTTCCCTCCTCGAAGGCTTCTCCTTCACATTCCCTTCAGCAGAGGTTCGTGTCAATCACTGAGTGCTTTGTTTCTGACTAACAAGTGAAACCAGGAGGGATATGTTCATTTTTTTCCTTCTTGCATCATCTTTTGCTTTAAATTACAAATTAGAATTTTTTTTTGTTATTTTCTCCAGATAATTGGTTTTGAGGCACTAGGGTGAAGATACTTGGGGGGGAGATGCAAAGCTCAAGGTCTGGCTGACATTAATGGTCAGATCAGAGAGACGTAATCGGCACCAGCAAAATGAAGATTGCCTCTGCCACCTCAACATATTGAAAATCACAGAGGAAACCTATTAGACTTTGAAAGGCCTAGTAACTAACAAGAATGATATTTCTGTCTCATTATTTTCTGTTACAAACACCTGTTGTTGCATTTACTGCTTCACATCTGAATGCCAAACGAACTACAAATATCATTCCAAAAGTTGTCATGTTTGCTTTTATTTCCACTCCAAATGTTTTCTGGATGTTCATCCACCCACATGGAGCCTGTTCACGAGAAGGCTGGGACTGGTTTTAATCGCCACAAACCGGCTCAGGCCGCTCGCTCCTCTCTTAAAACCTCTTCTACCTGAGTCTCACCCTCTCTCAGCCTGCACGATATCACAATTTGTCTTTCATTGCAATGAGCACCTGCTACTGTGTCCGCCCTTTAAACGGATTAAGGTATTTCTGAGCCCTTTTCGTCTTGAGAAAATACAGGATTCTTGCCAACCAGACATGAGGCCATGTTTTGTCTTTGACCCTCTGAACCTCCCATGAACATAGTTGACCTTCTCCATCCCCAAGAACTCATGTATGTGTTGGATTTTACACCACTTTTACTGTCAAAGTCTGTTAGGCTGTTCTCTTGTTTTCTGGTGACCTGGACAATTCTGCAGGGTTGAACGCTTGCTTAAGTGTAAACTGAAGAAAGCATGCCAGTACCTTGCAAACATTTTCATGTCATTGTAAAATTTCTTTTTCCGGGGTTCGATTTTACTTCGTTTAACCTCTGTTCTTTCCATCTCAAAAAAAAAAAAATGGACTGACAGCATAAGATCATACACTCCAACCTAAGCAAAGTGATGTTTTGTTGATTGGGTCTCATCTCTCTTGGATATTAATGACAGTGGTTCTGTCGTTCTGTCATTTGTTACGAGGAGAATCTGTGAAAGTCCACAGCGTTAACTACCTAAAAGGGCTTTCTGGGACAGCATTTATATGTCTTTTAAAACGAAAAAAGTCCTCTGAATATGTTCAGAAATTAGAGGAAAATGCCTTCTTGTGCCATTTTAGCAAAAGTCTGAAAGCTTTTAATGGCAAATATTTGTCAGCGAGAGTGCCAAATAATTCCACACTGAGCCAAAAGGCAGTCAGCCTACATAACTAAATGTTAGATCACAGGAATGGTTACGTCCCATCTCCACTCCCCTTGAAAAACATCACCCTAATTGTATGACGTTTGAGCTCATGTACCATTATTGTTATGCTGCCAGTCTGTTTTCTGCTTTTGTCAGAGAAACATCTCAGAAGCAGTATATTTTCTAAATGAATACACTGTTGATAAAAAAGACAACAGCTACTATGGTGAGGGAATGAGAGGATTTTAAAAGTGTCATTGTTTTTATTATTAGTTTATTTGAACATTATTCATTAATAGATTTAACGGTAATGACTATTTAATGTAACTGTAGTACTGTGTTTGTAAAAGAAATTCAGTGAGTTGTGTTTTATGACTCGTGGACTACCAGTGAAGTCAGCATTTCAGTGTTAATAATTGAATTGTTTTTTAAAGATTATTTTTGCGACGGCAACAAAGAGTCATTATAAATGTTCATTTTAACATCACTTGTCTTCTGTTCTGTTTTATTCTCCACCTCATCCCTCTACTCTGTTTCACTTGAGCGAGAGATCTGGAGTTTATATAATTGCAACCAACACGTTCTATGAATAGATCGATTTCTGAGGTGATGAATCTGAGCCCGTATCAAATGGGAACAATTGGTATGTTTATATGGTCACAGTGCTTCATATGATGAGGAAACAGACAGAGGTACAACAGCTGTGGTGAGGAGCAGCGTAAAATTCACACCTGCTTCTCATGGATTCATTTGGGTTTGTTCAGCGAGGGCAGGGTGTTAGACTATGGATACTACATGTAGTACCTCGTTATGCTGTTCAGCTTGAAAAGCTTGTTTTGTTGCTTCAGAGTGACAGCGACTTTGGTCAGAGCCCATCTACAAACATGAACATTTTGTTCATGTTTGTAAAGCATCCCAGGGACAGCTTCAAATGTTTGTCTTCTCTGTGATCACATTTTGAGTGTAGCCAGTTTTCGGCAAAATAAACTGAGAGATTATGGGATAATCTATACAGTCTGAGGCCTATCCACTATTTTATCACATCCACACAGTTATTCTGGTTGATCAAAGAGGTGCAGCTAAGATGGGAGTTACCTCACCAAAACAATTAGACTGATAAAGGTGTTATTTCACCAACAAAACTAACTATAGGTAGATGTCATATCCTGAGAGGAGGCCTAGTCAGGTAACATCAGAAAGGACCTGTCTGTGCCTACTATGAAAGGAGTGATATTATTAATTACTTATTAAGTTACTTTGAATTTTGCCAGAGGAAACAAGCCTGTAGCCGTGTTAGCAGCATGCTAACATATCCGCCTCGATACCTTGACCTCAATACAGATTCTCAATGATACCTTTTGAAATACCAGTTTCATCAAATTCAGTTTTTTAAAAATAAAATGATACACATGACAGTAGAAACTTTAGTTCAATCTTTAAACTTTAGTCTCGCTCACGCTGATGAGATTTACTTATTTACTATTTAGTTATTAAATGACTAATATTTGTAAATTGAGCTAATGGAGCTCATGAGCATTTTAAAGCTAATATCAGCATGGTAACATACAATGTTCAATGTATACTACATTGGCCATCTTGTTTCCAGTCTTAGCATGCATGGCTCATTAGCAGCAGTACAGCTCAGGCTGATGTGAACGTCATTTACAGGTATTTGGTCATAAAGTAATGGAGAGTTTAAAATGTTCACCTTGTGAATTTGAGTTGCAAAATTTCATACAAAACCAACTCCACAAAACTCAAAACCACAAATGTCACCCTCATGGGGGTTAGATGTCCATTGTCTAAAATTCAGTGGTTGTTGAAATATTTTAGTGTTAACCAATGTGGTGGATCAACCACGGGCATGGCCAAAAAACAAAACAAGAAAAAAACAGAATTATTGTTTGGCCCAGCATTTAGACCACATTCAGACATACAAAACACTGCACCTCTGGGACTGCTGATGCTTTTATTGTTACTTACTGTATGTAAATTTGAATTAATCAGATGTAATTTTGGACCTCAGTGAACCTTATGTCTGATGTCAGATGTGGGTAATGTGACTAACATGGCTACATGGCAACATAACATCTGGTATTCAGTGTGAGCCAATATGAGTTCATATAAGTCTGATACATGTGTAGCATAGTTATTTAATGTCAATGAGATGATGAGTCCATGCCACCACAATGACACTTGATTTGAAAAATCATACAATGTTTTATATCAGTGAATGTATGTTCATTATAAGCTCTTTGCATAGTCCCAGTTCTATGCAGAGCTACAGTTAGCACCTAAATATAGATATATTATATTATATATTATATTAAAACAATCATTCAAAGTTAGTGGGTAAAATTCAAAGTTCTGCAACATATCAGACTGTCATGACTTTTATATAATGACCTGCATGAGCCCCCAAGCACACAGCCATTCCTCCTACACTGACTGACCTTGTTCATTATCCAGCAAATACATTCTTAATCTACTGAGCTCAGCTACACAAGCAGGGAAGGTGACATCACATATACAGGGCTGTAGCTATACTGAGATCATGGCCGGGTATTTCTTCGGGGAATTTGTGCTCTCTTAGCAACCTGAGATGCAGTTTATATTCTGCAATTGAAATAATATGCACTGCTTGATTCTTTAAACACTGGTATCTCTAGTTTTAGTATGGTTAAACTTGACCTATTTAGACTGAGAGACAGAGAAAGAATAAAAGGGCTCTGCGCTTCCCCACAAAAATGTTATTTCTGGTCAGGTTTGAAGTTCAAAGTTGGAAAGAAGGATCTTGGAAAACAACATTTAGTGCAGGGAATGGATGCAACAAAACAATTTAACAGGTTAACATGTTAAAACAGATTAAATTAATATACAATTTTTCTGGAGTATGGGGCCACAATTTCAGTATTTCTAAAGTTCTGGACACCACCCTGTATTTATACATGAACAATCAGTCACACCTGATTTTCCACTGCTGATAGGAGCACAGATGTTGTATCTTCCTTCTCTGACTCCAGTTTCCAGACCTCAGAGATAAATGTTTATCGTTAATTTGATTTAGATGTCTTTGGAAAATCACCAAATTCCTTCCTGGGTGCTTGTGAAAGAGACACCAATAAGCTTGACTGAATGACTAACTAACTTGCAAATATTAGGCATATAAGTGCGTGAGTAAGGCATTGGAAATAGTAACCATCCTAAGGTCTCTGGTATTTGGGGAATTACTTGTTGCCAATTTAAATTAATGAAGTCTGCTGTCTAATCCTTTCCAGTTTATCCCTCCTAATGCCATGCCATAACAAAAATATTTGGAACGCTGATCTTAAAACCAAATCTTCTCAATATCTGCCTCTCTGGCCAATCTGTCCATTGTGCAGTGACAATGAAATCATAACTCACAATTTTATGCACATCTCAGCCCATCCCATGTCTTATTTCTGCCTTGAACTGAGGTGTAAAACCCTGCAGCAGTATACATTTAAGACACATTTGATTCCTGCTGTGAGAGAAGGTAGCAATGGGCTTGAATGATAAAATTGCGTTGTCAAGGTAACAGGTTGTTCTGAAGACTGCAAATATGTTGTATTGGGGATGCTGCTATACAATATTTCAACCTGCAGCCTCTGCACAAGCTCTGCCTCTCACTCCCTCAAAGTGCAGAAGGTATAACTGCAGATGTAATATAGTTTGCATTCATAATTCAGAGATATTTAATAGCTAGTCTATCTTCATCAGTATTATTGAAATTATTCACTGCAAATTTAATTTGCAAAACCAAATCATAGCTGTCGGATACCTCGAGCCTGCCACAGTGATTTCTTTCAAATGATGAATGAGGGAAAAGGTGGGGACTGCTTGAGAATAGAGATACACTGAGGCACCCTTTAACATGGCTCCTGATGTAACCATGGATACCTCTATTTCATGGATGGAGTAATTTTAGCTGGAGTGGGTTCTGAAAGATAGATATCACTGTTTCTGCAGTGCACATCATATATTATCACATCTTAAATATCAGGTTACAGATATATATAAATCAATATTGCTAATAGATTTTTCATATGTAGTAAATGCCACGATGATAAGACAGCCCTGAGTATACAGCCCTGCACAGTGATCCACAGACATATGGGATGTTTTGTTTGCAGAAATAATGGTGCATTCACATAATCCAGGCAGGTGTCAGTGATGCAGTGGCTGACCATACTGTATATGTAATTTAGTAACCCTGTAAAGACTACAGTTTTGAAGATTATATGGCAGAATATAAGAAACATTCAATTTGTGGAAAATTGCAGGTCTAAGTTCAGGAAAAAAATCTAAATCATAATGATCACTGTCACAGTTGTGACTTTCATGAGAAATGTTTTTTCTATGATTCTAGATTTTAGGAGACTAGAGATAAGAGAGATTATTTCAAATTACTGGAAGTAGCAGCCGCCATGAATTCATATGTTGTTCGCTGTGCCCATTGTGTTTATGAATCCTGTTTCTCTGTGTGTTGAGAGTGCAGGAGAGTGTAGTACTTTTGCAGAGAGTGCAGGCGAAGTGTCTGCACTGTCAAGGCAACCACACAGTAGTACTGGCCACAGGGGATTAAGAGGAGATGTAGCTATGATAAAAACTGAGCAGCAGTGAAACGAACTCAGCCAGTTCCTTAAAGTCAAGAAACAAGAGACTTAACTCAGAACAATGAAAATGTTTTAGCCTGTTGTTGTCAGAAATATAGGGAGGTCATTGAAGATGAACAACATATATATTGTCAGGGAATTTTTTTGGTTGCTTGGCCAATCTACAGAGAGGTTACAGAGTGCTCTGATTAACTTTCTAATGGCCATCTGATATTCAGCAATGTTTATACAAACATTCAACAAGAAAATTCTATGTACTCTGTAGGTGGACTATCCAAATAAAGTCTTATTGATTTCTTCTCTTAATTGTAGTGGGGAAAAGATGTAATCAGATTGTGAAAGTTATGTGCAACCTCTATGGTCATTTAATTTGGAGGATTTAGTAATGTGTACCAGCTTGTTGGTTAAGGTAAGGTGATCTTTATCATCCCAAGGGACAATTTGTTGCACACCAAGCAGTAAAACAATCAGTGGGAGGAGTTATCACACATCAGTTTGCATGCAACCAATCTTTACACAAAACAGAATTACGTAATGTTGTTCAAAAGGCCAGTAACAACAGGGACAAATTAGTTTTTCAAACTATTGTTTCTGCAGAATATGTCTGTGAGCAGATGAAGTGTCCTGAACTCATTGTGTTCACTGTTTAAAGTCTGTGTCTGCAAATACTGCACATTCTTACAATTCCTTGTAATGTGTTTCTGTTCTTCAGGGTAAGTGACCAAACCAGCAAATAAAAGATAAGGTTGAAACAGACTCAATGAAACAAAACAGAGAAAAACATTCTCATAAAAGGGGCATCACAACTTCTTGAGCTGCCAATAAAAGTACAAGCCTTTGCACAGACAACATCAGTATTTGGTTCAGCGTCAACTTGTCGTCAATTATTGTCCCAGGATACTTGTAATGTTGTCCAGCTTAACTACCAACAGCAGGAGGGGCCTCTACCTTTAGACACATTTATATCCAAGAAGGAGCATTTGCACCCGTCACTAAACTCCTCCACTGGACAATGGTCAGTTAGATCATCAGTGAGCACGGACACAACGCTGGAATCATCCTGGTATTTAATGACGGGTCTGCCCTCATAATGACTCAGACACTCATTCGTATGTAAGACAAATAAAGGTGGTGGGAGGACTTAGATAAAACACTACTGACTTTCACCTTTCAGTTAAAAATTTTATCAGATGTCATGTTAATCCAGGGTCAATGTTGCAAATGGTGATAAAATATTGCTGCTAAAATATTGGATACAATTAAAAGCTGAGAAGATGTCAACAAAGAACAATTGTACAACATTCTTTGCACCACCCATGTTCGGTTTCATTATGTGAATCGATTTATTTCAGAAAGTTATCCATAACCTTGTCATGTTTAAAATGACCATTTTGTATCCCACCTCCCCCTCCCTGTATGATAAAATACAGACAGACAAAGCTTTATAGGTCTGTCATCATTCATGAATAAGAGATTATACTTGTATGACTGAATTTATCTGAAAGGCCTGTCTGTACCTGTAGTATTTGCATGGTGAATACAGGATATGCAGTTGTTTGCTGTCTCAGCTCAAATACTCTCTGGCTCCACCTGCTGGGTTTATTCAGCACCGACATGCAGGCAGACACTGACATATTAAAGTGTGCATGTCCAGAGGACTTCAACTGTTATCTGTACACGGCTGTGGTACCATCTCGGAAGTAGCACGATAAACATGCAGTTTCTGCCCTTAAGCTGGTCAACCCAGGTTCAATCCCATGTTGAGCCAGATGACCCTGAGGGGGGAGCTGTTCTGTTTCTGACAACCCCGGCCTGTGCAGACAGCCAGGCGGGAAGGGCAGATGATTAAAGCCGACATTTTATCTTTCTGCCAATATTCAGATGATTAATATTCACCCATTTTCATGCCAGTTGGTGAAGAATCTCAGTGATATGTTCCATACAAACAGAACACAGTCTGCTAGAGTTGGTATCACCCTGCAAAGACTACAAAGTAATCATGTAGCATATTCACTGATTTATCTTTCTGTAAAGTAAACGAATAAACTGATTAAACTTCTTTTCCTCTTTTTGGTGGAATGCTGAAGAGTAGTGAGATGAAAGGAAATAAAAGGACTAAGAGAGTAAGGGTTTAACAACACATAACAAAAAGGTCCAAGGTGGATGTTGTGGTTCACGGTCTGGGCCTCACACCCCAAGGGCTTCAGGGCAGATGAATGGATGAATGGTAGCATTTGACTTGTCTTTTGTATCAATGAAAAAATCAGACTCCATCTGTAGAAAAGCACTTTATCTTGATGCTACTCCCCACGGTCCTGACCACTGAACAACAAGAAGAAAAAAGTTCCTTTGGCAGTTTGACACAATCACTTCTGAGTCTGGGGTAATCGCTGCTTATGTGATCCAATTACCAGAGAATAGGATTTTGTCAAAGTAAATGACAACACAATTTTCTCTCCCTTCTCATTAAGCTGTGTTTAATTATTCAATGTGGTGTGCTATCATTTTTAAACATGCCCCAAGTCCACTGGCAAATCTTCTGAGGGAAGATGGGCTTTTTAAGAGGAGCGCCAGTTTTCCTATGAAATAGTTGAACTGCCATTAAATATGCTTCTCCAAAGAAATCTTTCATTTATAAATACAGCAAAGTAAAACTGGATGATTTGTGGAAAGGAAATAGCTGCATGCCAGTTTAATTCCCTGCTAAAGTGAAGCCTTAGCGGTCTTATGCAGTGGCCCTTAAAGTAGGAGCCACCTGGGTCCTTGAAGAGGGTTGATGGGGGTCTCCAGCTAAATGCAGAGCAGTGTAATTGTGCTATTGCAGTGTTCAATGATAGTTAGTGGAGTGAGTAGTGGATTCCTCACCTGCAGTTGTTACAGACACTACAATTTAGATGTAAGAGCCTGAGACAGACCTACCTGTATAAATCTATATTTTCTAATCACACAAAGCTGAATTTTACTATCAATATATCGCCAATATATAAAGTGAATTGTTGATATTCTGCAGCTCTAACTTCATCATGTCACTGTTCACACTGAGCACACAATACTGTGTCGACTTACAGTTTCTATTAACACTGTTATAAAGCATGTTTTTGACTCAGTGCCCTCAGGTGTAACGAATCATTTTCACTTGAAGATTAATACACAATACATGTTAGTAGGTTGACTGTCGGGCTACAACTGACCAGCTGAACACTACAGGAGCATTTAATAAAATAATGACCTGTTTTTACTCTCCAGGCCCAAGTGGAGGCTTAAAACAGAAATAACACGAATGGATAGAATTATTAGATACACTAATGTATCTAAAAATTCAAAGGAGAGAGGAGAAATACAACAAGCACTGCAGGGCGACTAATGTTTAAGAATACAGTACAACACAGTTTAATATATTTACATACACATTATAACCTGCAGTGCCTTATCGGGTCTTATCCCTCGGCTCCTGTCCCAGACATGGACACGGTTTGAAGGTATTAGACACAGGACAGTGTGTTGGTGTATCAAAGGCTTCGCCCCGCCGCCGGCAGCCGTCCAGCCCCGCGGTGCCGCCTCTCTGTGGCGTCAGCCCACTTCCTCCCTCCCTCCCTCCCTCCCTCCCTCCGTCCGTCCGTCCGTCGGGTCGGGGCGTGTTGACGGACGGACGGACCTCCCTGACAGCTGACTTTGGTTTAGCTCAGCCAGACGCCCTGCCACCAACTTCACCGAGTGCTGCTGCCTCACGGTAAATACACCGGTCGACTTTTACACAAACACATATCGTTTACCTGAAGCACGCTGTTGGGTTAGAGAGTAACGGTAGTTACTTTTTATTTTTTTGTCAGATAACGCGTCTTTAGCCGTGGGTGTTAGCTGGATGTTAGCTTACCCGACGCTAAAGTTAGTTAGCTGCTTTAACGCACATGCTAACACCAGCGCTATCGTAACTACTTGCTGTTTGCAGGAGTTTGCACGGTTTAGACAGTGTTTAAACCATATGCGGCAGCTGTAGGGTTGGGTCAGTAACATGCTGAGCTAACCTGACATAATGCTAACCTTAGTGCTGTAACGTTAGCTCCGTCTTCGAGTTAGAGACGCCACTGAACTTAGCTCAACCAGTTTTAGCAGTAATGCTGAAAAGGGGCATTTTACTCGCTATTGGGCCTTTTTAGGGTTAGTAAGTTTATAGTCATCATTATAAACATGTGATGCACCAGGACAACCTTTAAATGTGATCTTTATTAGTACTCTTCGAGCAGCACTTGAAGGTTTTCCATAACAGGAAACATTTTAGAGGGGCTCGTGGGTGTGCCGCTAACATGACTGTGAGAAAAACACAAGACATGTCATCGCTGGAGTTTTCTCAAGTCTAATCGGTGCTGCTAGCTATTGAAACATTGAACCGGCTAAACATAGCCAAAACATGTGGTCTTCACGCCGGTCACTGGCGTTAATGTTGGTGATGGTTGACGTTCACATTGCAAAGTCTATGTGTGTTTTTTTTTTTTTTTTTTTTTTTTTTTGGTGTTGTGGACTTTTCAGTTGGTGGTGTATATATCTCCCCCCTGACTCATGTTGCACTTTGCATTCACAGTTGACAGAAGATGTTTTTTGCCAAAAAATTTATCGGTGGCATCATTGATGTTGTGAGGTAAGAATCTGCACTAAGTACTTGCTCAAGCCAATAAATGTGGTCAGCGGTGTAAAAGTTGTCATTTCATCCTTGAATCCTGTCGTTGTAGCAACATCGACCCGGCCCAGTTTGTCCCCTCTGACCCTGTGAGTGACAGTCATCACATCAACAGCTCATCCCTGTGCTGCTAACTCTAGGTGACTACACTTTCTAATTATTGCTGGTGCCTCTGTCCCTCAGCCTCCACCACGCAGGCCTGTTGCATATGCAGAGCAGCATGAGAGTGACGAGGAGAAACAGTTCCGCAGAGTCTTCCAGCAGCTCGCTGGAGATGTGAGTCTCTTCTTGATGTCTGCTGCTCTAAGCAGTAATCACACTATGTATTCTATTTCATCGAAACCAGAAGATTTAGGTCTACAGTTAAATTTAAATGTTTAAAGAAAGTTTCTCCGTTAGCCATGGTGCCTGTCCAATTTTACAAACGTGTGGCATGGTTGAATATTTGTCATATAGGACATGGAAGTAAGCCCAGTTGAGCTGATGAACATCCTGAACAGAATCATTTCTAAACGTAAGACTTGTTTTCATTGTCTATCTCTTACACATCATTGTGTGAAGTTCTACCTTTCTTTATTGTAATTTAGTTGTTTGCAGTATTTACGCATTTAGTTGTGCTGTATATATATGTTTTCTGTGTATATACAAAATGGTGAATAAATGTTTCCTCATATGTTTCAGATGGAGATCTGAAGACAGATGGTTTCAGCATTGAGTCTTGCAGGAGCATGGTGGCAGTCATGGATGTATCCTGTCTATCATTAGCAGGGCTTATTGTGTTGTGTAATATGTAGCTGACAGTGACAGCGCAGTGAAAACACACAGGACAGAACAAATCCATAGGCAGTTGGCTATAAAAAGAGATGTGTTGGCTGACCATCCTCCATTACACCCACAGCTCATTGAGGCTTGGGACATACACTGAAATAGTGAGGCAAATTACTGCCATGATTTGGCCATGGAGACAGATTTTCACAGATCGGGTGAGCCTCTGTTCATTTTGTCTTGTAGCAATAGTTTGGTTTAATGACCTTGAAACTGGGCAGACATCAGACCCCCCCCCCACACACAGCTATAAAACCAAGGGGCCCTGATTACAAATGTTTGATCTTCACATACATTTTATTGGTTATCAACACTAATGGTATATTTAAGTAGGAAACTGTATAAATGTAGTAAAATGAGAATTATGTGATCATAGCTGCAGTGCCATGATCAAGTTTGAGAAAGAAAGAATTGGCATGAGTTCCTTCCTGCTCTGAATCATACTAATGAAGAAAATGTGTAAAAATACGCCTTAGGCAAATACAGCAATTGTTTATCTAAGCTGGAGTTAAAGAAGAGGATTATTGTCCTTAATGGTGTTTCAGAGTGACAGCACTGGAAAACTTGGCTTTCATGAATTCAAACACCTCTGGAACAATGTAAAGAAATGGCAGGCAAGTTCTGTAGGCCCATTTTATTTTTCCTTTCACATCTGTGTCTTGTTGCAGTTACATTCCTGTGGTCGGTGTCAATTGTCTCCAGTAGTAGTTAACACAGGAAACTGTGATGTAAAGTGTATACAGTATTAGGTGTTGATCATGGTTACAAAGCATAAATTCTTCCTTATTTAGAATAATTCTTTACATAAGTGTAAATTTGTTAACTGTTTACTGGAGGACACATGTTATTAAATTTGCTTTACTGTGGAAACGATAATTTAATTTCATGTCACATAAATCCCAGTAACAACATTCCCAATTTTATTAATTTAAATTGAAATTAGATTAGATATACAGTTAATTATAATTGTATCTTTGTTTAATGTTGATATAAGAAATTAAATCGCTCATTTTAGCAGCTACTTGTGTTGTTGGAGAGCAAATGTTTGCTTTGTTATTTTGTTTTATTTTTAGTCTTTCTAGGTTGCGAATCTGCTCAACAGGAAAAGGCTTCACATGCCAAAAACATTTGACATACTTGTGTTATTATTCAGGCAGTGTACAAGTCCCACGACAAAGATGGCTCCGGTGTCATAAGTGCAGAGGAGCTTCCGAATGCCTTCAGAGCGGCAGGTGAGTGAGTTTTTTAAAAAATAGTTTAAATGATTGCACAACATTTAATACAATGAAAGCAAATCAAACTTTGTGAACACCACTATAACAGCCACAAGTAAAACAATAATCATAGATGCAGTAGGTAGTTATTAGAACAAGTTATAAACAAAGGAAATATTGGATTTGGATTAATGATTTACACGTTTTTAGCTTGTGCTGGCATAATGTTTTTGTCATCATGACCTAAGCAGAAAGTTAAAGTTAAAAAGATACTCCCTGATCAACATTTCAGCATCTTGATTGACATGATCAAACAGTCAAATGTTTATGAACTGAGACAGCTTCATCTGTGAGCAGCTGTATAAAGGCTTTGTGATTTGAATATCATACAAGTTCTTTGAATATATATGAGTTAAGTTCAGCCTTGAGCAGAGGCTCTCTGTAATTGCTATTTGACAGTAAAATGATGGCTCTTTTATCTGTTCATCTCTTAATCAGGCTTTCCCCTCAATGACCAGCTGTTCCAGATGATAATTCGCAGATACAGCGATGAAAATGGGAACATGGATTTTGACAACTACATTGGTTGCCTTGTGAGGCTTGATGCAATGTGCCGTAAGTATCAAAGACCAGTCCTAAAATACATTGATTTCTTTATTAATCAGCCAGTGTGACAAAAATGATAAACTTGGAATTAAAGGTATAGTAGGCTTAATATCTACTTTGATTCAGGTGCCTTCAAAACCTTGGATAAGGATAACAGTGGGAAGATCAAAGTCAATGTTCAGGAGGTAAAGTCATCTCAGATATTTTAACTATCTGTGGCTTTTGACTGAATCCAGTTTTTCTAAAAGCATTAATTGAATTTATAGGAAAAGATCAAAAAGTAATCTTCTCTGCTCTTGTGTCTTTTCAGTGGCTTCAGTTGACCATGTACTCTTGAGTCCAGACAATGTCTCTCCTGCTTGTTATACGGAACCACTTTGTTTGTCTACACAGTGCTAAATATTTTATCAACCTCCCAACTGCTCTCCGTTTTACTCAGCAAATGCTTTGTGTGTGGATTTATTTAGAAATGCAATGCAAATGTTGTGGGACTCTTCATTGTTCCACAATATCTGCAAGACAGAATTTAAAAAAAAAACAAAAAACAAAAAAAAAAAAACAAGAAAAGTACGAACCGGCACTCACAATGGCACCCAATGGAGAGGATCTAAAATGAGTATGATGAATTGGTTTTATTTGGTCAGTTTGTTCAGCATCTGCTTTTGATCTGGCAATTCTCTTAAGTCAAAATAGAATGAAAAGAGGTAAGGCCAACATCAAGAAGTTAAATAGGAAGGCATTTGTGAAAACGTAATGTGAAAGCAGGAGGCTCCCATTCTAATGTGGCTGGGGCTAGTTTCACATAGATGCGTTAAAGGGGTCAGAGAGGGATATTCCTTTTTTTTGTTATTAAGGGCGCAGGTCTATCTTTAATTCATCTGGTAAAATGCTGACACAGCAGTTTTACAGAAATAAATCCTGACAATGTGTGGTACTTTAACCCCAGGTTTAGTAAGGAACGTTCACAAGGCATAGGAAAAGGCACAAGGCATAGTTCAAATGGCTACCGCCCTTTCTTTGCCTAATTAGATTCTTCTCAGAAGTGTGTGGGTGTGTAAAGACTGATCTCCACCTTTCTGCTGTTGTTTCTACCTGTTGGGGCAGGTCAGTGTATACCTTCAGCAATTGCATTAGTACATGGAATTTGTATTCCTAGTTCCTTCTCAGTAAAACTCCACCCAACTACAACCTGAGGACTAACTGGTTCTCATATTAGATTAAACCCCCTATGAGGGTGTGCAGGTCTTTTTAGGACTGTTATTTTAGTTGCTGTTATAACTGTTTGGCAAACAGGAAACCAGTCCCTTAAAGTTTAAAGGCTCTGCACACCCACAGGCGTTTGAAGGGTATTGTGGCTGAGTTGAGCTCTGCGCTGGGTGAAGCTACCCTGAGAATTGCAGGAGGTGACCAAACTCCATGTACTCATCCAAGTTATGAGGGTGTTAGTTGTTCCACCCCAACAGTTGTGAAGCTAACGGGAGTGTTGGGGAAAACGGCTGCCAGCCTACACCCACATCGCCCTGAGAAGAGGTCATTTGGTAAATTAGAAAGCACATTTGAGGGTGGACCGTGTCTTTGTGGAGACCTTCAGACGGTCAACAATGAGACGCTTTTGTAAATCTATGCATAAATCTTACTGTGTTTAACCACAGTTAAATTCAGTGTCTTTGTGAAACCAGGCCCAAGGCCACAGATTAGAATTTGTCGTTCACCAAAATGTGTGAGGACAGCTAATTATTTAGTTAGGAAGATGCATGAAGTATGGATCTCTTGCACCAAGGCCTATCACTAGCAGATCATGGTATAGTGATTCGTACGCTCCATTACCCTGCATTGGAGTTGCACTATTATTATTTATGCACAACAGTTAGGAATCCCCACAGTTTCTACAACCACGAGAGGGTTTGACCCTCTCGTGGTTGTAGAAACTGAATAAATCTAAAATTCCAAGCTTTCTTTAAAGTTACCTGATAGTAAAGGTGGGTTATTAATGTATATATTCAGTATATTAGTTTTACATCTCTGTAATAATAATGTACATTATCATCCCAAGATATGTTTTATTTGGGCAGGCTGGTATTTTGCTATTGTATATTAATAGCATAGCGTTCTTTTTGTCTCCTCTAACTGATCTCTTTGTCACTTATCACTGTGTACTTGCTCAAAATGCCTGCGCCGGATAATTGCCAGCACAATGTGTGAATTCATCATGTGTATCTGATGTATATGCCACTAATGCATGCAGCCAATAGAGAAGATGCATTATTAAGGTTTTTAAACATTAAGTTGTAGCCACTGTCATTAACTGTTACTGGCGTACTGAATACATGTGCCATATTTGGAATAAAAGGGTATCAAAAGTGAGTCATTGGTGACTGCCAACAATTTTTTGGTGTGCTCTTTGGAGTCATTACTCTGACTAATAAGCTGTTACTTAGGTTGGACAGGGATCTGTCTCTGGAGTGTTCAGATTGGACAGAAAATCAACAATGAGTATTATGAACTTATGTTTCCTATGTGTGATGCATCCCTAATTTAAAGGGGAGCAGTGGGTATTTGTTTCAATTTAAAATAGCTTTTAGACTAATAGAATAAAAATGATCTGAAAGTAGTAAAGAGTTCCCTGATCTTCACTGTAATGTAAATAATACTTGTGTATTTACAGGCCTTAAGTTAATAGACTCTTAACTGATATTGACTGATCAAACTGTATTTGGTGTGAAACCTCTTCTTCGGCTCTAGGAAACCTTGATGGCTAAGAAAAACAGAACAACAGTGCCCCCCGCTGTCAGGAAACCTGACCCACTGAAATCAAATCAGTATTTGTTAGATTTTGCATGACTCGTGCTCCACCTGCATATTAACTATTAATGCAGCCAAGTGACAGACATCAACGCCCCCTTTGTCAAGCAGTAAGAGCTTCAGAGTGAGGGACATATTGGACCAGAGTGGAGCCAGAGGGCCCCTGAGCCAGACACCCGTATTTCCCAGCAAGGATCAAGTCAGCAGACGACACCAGAAGCTAGACCTACTCCTTCAAAATAAAACCGCGTGTTATGGCAGGAAATGTAAAAAAATAAAGAAGCTTCTTAATTATCGAAATGAAATCACCATATTGTTTTTGTCATTTTTAGAAGCTACACGCGAAACCAGTGTTGAGCTAATGTGTAGTTACAGATGTCAGACTAATGTCACGTTGACCAGCTGTGTTTAGCTCCCTCCTGACGTTAACCGGATATCTGTTGTGTAGCGTTAGCTTCATACTGGCTAGCTTGACTGTAGCTACCTCGGTGATAAGGAAGTTTATCTTCACGTTTTTTGGACTAGATCCCATCTTTTTTGACTTGGGGGTATGTTCACCATCTCATTTGTTATTTTGGCCAATAACTTACTCCTCGTCAGGTGAAAGTAGGTGAACTAAGTGCATCATTAGCCATTTCAGACTGTAACGTAGCGTTAGCTAGCGTCCTGCTGCAAATACAGCGAAGCTACTGTGAGCTGTTGTGTAACATTAGACTAAACATAGCTAACTAAGAGTGTGTTACATTGCATGAGGGAAATGAAATAACTGTTACCCGTTAACAATAAGTCGGGCTATGTAAGTAAAGGTTCCGTTTGACTGTAACTGCGAGTGTTTTCTAGATAAAGCTTAGCTAGTTAGGCTGCGGTTTGTGTACAATGACTATAGCATCGTCCATTGTTCATTCACTCATCCACTGCTAACGCTGATAGTGTTAGCATCACACTAAACCTGCACTGTTCCCCTGCTGAGCCTCATAAGAACAGGTGGGCCTGTACTTTGGAGATTGGGTGTTGATAATAAAAATCTATTTAACTGATGAACTAAGCAGAGTTGTGCACACGGTCATGGCTCAGCTGTTGAGCTTGTGCATCCCTGCATCAATACTCCTCACTCCAGCTGTCATCAGTCAAACTGTGAATAGACCATAATCTCAGTTTCAAAAGATCAACTGCGACGTGTGTGTATGAAAAAAAACAAAAAACAACACAAGTGAGGCAGTTGTTGTTAATGAAACTCTTGACTTTCACAGCTGGAGAAGCTGAAGCAGAGCACGGAGACTACAAAGCAGCTGGACCCCTGCTGACGCTGTGTGTGGAGGATGTCTTCATCAATATACTACAACCAAGACAGTGTGACTCGCTTCAAGAAAAGAAAAGCTCGGTTCTCATTCAGTGAAGTCCACATACTGTTGGATGAAGTGAGGAAACATCGCATGGTTGTCGTGGGTATGTGTCTTCAACTCCTTATTCCATTCAGAGTAATTTCACCATCCTAAAAGAGGAGGGGATGCTCCTGGGTGTTGTGTCTGGTTACCCAGATGTATCAGGTATCTGGTTTATCAAAAACATGAAACGAACACAGCTCAGCAGAGGGAACAAAATGGTTTGGGCACATAAAAATGACTATACTATACTAAAAACTAGAAATAAATTTGTGATTGATAAATCCTGAATTTGGCCCAACCAATGATACAGTAACATTTGAAGGCAAACACTTAAGGTCTTTTCTTCCCACAAAGGCAAATTCAACCGTGGCGTGCCAACAGACATGAAGAAGCGGACATGGGCAGAGATTACTGCACGTGTCAATGAGATTGGGGAGTGTCAACGTGAAGTCATCGAGGTCATCAAGAAATGGTCTGACCTTAAGTGTGACACCAAGCGGAAAGTGGCAGCCATGCGGTCAGGGACAGTGCCCAATAGGGGCCTCAACTCACGTCTCTCCCGAGATCTTAATCAGACAGAGAAAATAGTGCTTCAGATCCTGGAGATGGATGAGGAAGACCAGAGCATAGGTGACTTTGGACCCTTGGGGGATGATGATGACGTGCCAGAGGAGGAAGAAGAAATGGAAGAAGAGGATATGATGGGAATGCAGAGCTCTCCGAATGGCGGGTTGGACATGACATCTATGCCTCCACCAACCTCTTACACTACAAGTGGACAGCCAGGTAGTGAAGAGGATTAATTTCTCATTTCAGTCTAAACATCACTGTTGATATGTCTGCATAGGAAACATAAAGTTACAGCTCCCTAGTGCCACCTTCCTCTCAATGTTTACATTTTGCTCCAAAGGCATAAATGCATGTAGATGTCTGATGTTTCAGAGTAGTTCATTTTAAAAACTCGATTGAGATTTTATTGAGGAGAAATGTATCCAAATAGTTTTATTTGAATGCTTTGATCGTTGCAGGGGACTCATCACAACCTGCCTATGATGTGCAGTATGAAGTACCTGCAACAGAAGGTGAGTTGTCAGGTTTTGCACACAGATGAAGAAAAATTTTATAATGTTTGAGTAAAAAGAAGACACTGATGAGCCTTTTCCTCTGTCTCAAGACACTGAAGCTGCATTTGGAGACTCAGACGATGACCAAAGGGAAGATGCGCTTCCTTCCACTCAAGCTGCAAAACCAACAGAGGACCATCAAGCAAACAATGGCATCCAAAAACAAGGACCACCTCAGACGTCCTCCGGACCTTCGACGTCAACATCCACACTATTGATGCCTGGTCAGCCCTCACCAGGGAACACAAGGGAAAGCATGCTGCATAATGCGTCACTGAGCCTTCAAGAGCAGCACGCCACCAATATCCTGCTGGAGACGGTTTCACGCTCCCTGGAGCTGCTGTCTGAGTCAGTGCAGCAGCTGGCAGAGACTCAACAGGAATTTGTGCGGGAGTCGCTGCAGCTCCAGCGGGAGACGGTGCAGGTTCTCAGAGACTTCACAGGTGGAGCCATTGCACTCATGCATGACAAACTGAACGGACGGCCAGCATTATAGCAACAAAGCGTCAGAGTTGTTAAGTTGCATCACTGACTCCATAAACAGACTTCAGGTGCAGGAACTTTGTATGTTCCTTTGGACTCCACCGCTGGTTACTGTACTTTTTCATAGTACTCAACAGATTTTCTGTGGCTATATTTTAAAACTGTATTCGTATTGATGGTATTGCTCTCTGTGTGGTTACATGAAAATGGATTGAGAAAATAGCCAATGTCAGCCATAAAGAAAGTACATGTGGAGGGTGTTTTTTTTTGTTGTTGTTGTTTTTGCTACTGAAAGTGAGACTCCTACCACTTGCATTGTAAAACATTTTTTATTGAACATACACCACTTTGAAAGCCTTTACATTCTTTCAGTGTTGACATATAAATAACAAGTCTTTAATTTTAAAGTCAGTCAATCAAATCCATTTGTGTGTCCTTAGTTGTAGGTTTCTCTTGCATCAGTGTCTAGAGGTTATCACATGTACTGTAATGGTAAGTGGATTTCTGCACCTGACCATTATATGGTCCATATGTGTGAAAGCTGGTGTGTTAAATGATTTGAAAATACCTGTAACTGAATAATTTGTGATTGTCTGATTGATTTTTTTTTTTTTTTTTTTTTTTTTTTTTTACATTGCGAACAACACTTGAATATGAAAGTTTCAATAAGTTCTTTTAAAATAAGGAATAAACCCCTCATGTATTTAAACAGAACAAAAGTCATCTTCCTAGCGACATATGTCAGATATCTACTTGGGAGGGCACAAGGTGGAAATTACCCCTCTGAGTAATAAACCCGTGGCAACACTTTGTTGATTACATTTTCCATTTTACAAAGAAAGACGTGTCAGCTCAGTATCTGTAGATTTGCAGGCTCCTGTTTGGCTTTAGTGTCTGAAATAATGACAATAGGTCGACTCTGTTACTGCACAGAGCAGACACTTCTTATCATGGTAGCATGTGACAAAGTATTGATAATTAGTATTTTACAAATTAGTTTTTTAAGTGATGAATGTGGGTGCTACCACTGATACGCCAATATGAAACAAATGGTTTTTATTTGTAAAAAGATGGTGGGTCTGGTGGCAAGTTATGTAGTCGACGTATTCCTGAACACAGTGTAATGTCAGTACCAGCCACAGCAACTTTAATGTCCACTTATTACAGAGTGTAAATCTACCTGGACTCAGAAGCTACACTTTAGCATCTGAGGCTACGATATGAACTACTCCACAGACTGATGGTCCTAATAGGGACAGAAACCGTAAAAGTGCCAAAAATCTAAAATTACACATCGACCTTAAATTATAAATCTGATCCTATCCTGTGTTTTCTTGTCATTAACTACCATCAAAAGACCAAAACCAAACTAGTATACCAAAGTATTGTCTGTGTTCCTGTTTCCTCTGTGCCATACAGTCAAATCCATTGTTGTCTGAAAACTATTAAAAACACATGAATGAGCCACACTGTTGCACTGGTGACATGTTCCTCCTGCCATGTCCTGCTGCTGTCAATATTCACTAGAGCATCCAGTGTGTATCAATCCACTGTTGAAAATAGTCCCCAACAAGTGTGCAATTTCCTCCAGTTTGAGAGACATTTTCTAAAACCCACAGTGCCCAGCTGATTTAGAAAAACCTACAAAACAAGGTTGATGCATATTTGTGATGCATTTTCACTAGGAATTAATGGCCCTGAGCTTGAGAGCCACAAAACAGAAAACATTGGTTTTGGTCTTTAAATGGAATGCGTTGACAGTAAGAGAACCACAGAGTAACACCAGATATGTCCCTTATATAAGTCCTGAATGAGGATTTTATATATTGACTATCCTTAACGTTAGCTGGAGCCTAAAGTCCATCAGGGATCCTGGTGTTGTTCGTAGAATCAGCAGAAGGGGGCTCTGCTGCACAGACAGTCAGAGAGGTCAGGCTGCTGCAGGCTGAAAAACAACATGAAGCAACCCTCAGTGTGTCTGTATGTACTGCGCAGTAATGTCATATACAGTCAAAACCCTTTTTCACAGGAGGCGTGGTTTAAGTTATTTTCAGTCTCTAAGTGGCATTTATCATGTTTGAACTTCATATCAGAACATCCCCTCTGTAGACACATGACTTGACCAAACAGGATGGTGGTACTAAGCCTTGTGTAGTATTTAACTCTCCACATATCAAAGGCATCTTACTGTGTATTTATTATAGCTGATGGTGTCAGTCTGAAATGAGTGAGGACCATTAATTTGTTTAGAGTTTACTGCTCCCTCTGTTTGTACTGGCCAGAACAACTTTCAGGCTGGTTTTAAGGGACTGTACAAAAATGACTAGACTAGAGATGGTACATAAATCTTGTGTTTTTAAACATTTCTTAATATTTTAAAATTAAACATTTTAACAGTAACATTACAATATCATCATTTTACATTTTCTACCCTTTGCTGAGGAACAAAAAAAAAAAACTCCCTTATAGTACAGTCTTGTGCTAATGTGAGCATAAATGATTTAGCTCACAGCAACGTTCTGGGTTCAAACCCTGTGGCTGTGTGTCTGTGTGGGTTCCCTCCAGGTTCTCCAGCTTCCTTCCACAGTTCAAAGACATGTACATTAGGTTAATTTGTGTTCCTAAATTGTAGACATAAGTGTGAGCATGAATGGTTGTTTGCCTCTGTATGTCAACCCCGTAACACACTGGTGACATGTCCAGGTGTGACCCTGACCTTACCCAGTATCAGCTGGGATCGGCTCCAGCCCCATGCGACCTTGCACAGATAAGCAGTATAGATAATAGATGAACAGACGGTGGTGGAGAGGTTAACACTGTTCCTTCGCAGCAAGAAGGTTCTGGGTTCGAACTGGGACCTTTCTGTGTGGAGTTTGCATGTTAACCCAATATCAGCTGGGACCTTGATAAGATAAGTGGTATAGATAATGAATAAATAAAGAATTTTATAGCATTGTAATCAACTTTAAACCTTCAAATATTTATAAAGTGGTGATTTTACCAATAGCCACCAGGGCATGAATTAGAAGTAAATTTAGCAATTTTCAAGTGGCATATAGAAGAGAGTGAAGGATGAAAAGATTTGGTTGGGATAATACTCACTTTGTTCCCTGATAAAGAGCCATTATTGTTGTTTATAAGCTCATTTGCAACTTTATAGCCCAGCAACCATCAGTTATGACAGTGTCCATTTTTATTAATCCCACAAGAGAAGGTGAAGTATAAATGAGGGGTGTTAAAAATAAAATGATCATTAAATAACACTCCTGCATCAAAAAGAAGCATTCATAATGCTGCACTTCTTTTGAGCTCCCCCTCGCTCTTAGTAATTTGTGGACAGTCCCTAACATCAGGGTGACAGTGTCTCTTTTGCTGGTAATCATACTGTCTTGGGATGATATGTTCTCCTTGAGTAAGGCCACCTCTATTAGATTTAACTAGACTCGATGTGACTCACATCATAAGTAAATTAAGGAAGAATGATAATGTCACATTCAGCTCTGTTAAATGTGTTTCATGTATTTTTAACAGATGCTTGTTTTAAACATGCTGTGCCATCTTTTATCATAAATGTGCAGTTAATGATGTTAGGATTTTGGGATGGGGGTTGCTGATCTGTAGACTTCCATTCTTAATGAAAGGGTGACGCTAACACACACACACACACGCACGCAGAGAGGAGAGTTAACTCAAACTGCATTGTTCCCCTGCAGCCCCCTCTGCCTCGGTTGGTTAAACAGCTGCTGGGGCCTGGCATGCCGCAGCAGGGAGGGGTGGAGGGTGGGATGCAGCAGGAGTTCAACAGTCTGCTGCTGGGGCTTCCTCCGTGGCTGGAAGGCAGGGGGCAGCATTAATGTCTGGCTGGGGGGCTGGGGTCCTGAATAGGCAGCTGTATTCACATTGTGGGCTGGTCTTTTACCTTCAGTTCTTTACGGGGCCCTTAAACCTGAGACTTAAGCCTCTCTGAAAGGGCATTATTCACTTTGAATGCCTATAAAACAGTTTTCTGCTCACTGCTAGCTCTCCTCCATCTCTTAAGACTAAAATACGACTGTCTATTGTACTTAGAAAGTGAATATTTACACTTCAAGCACTCCTTATTGAATTCAATTAAAAAATGCCTTTATAGGCTGCATTACTCTGTACTACTGTACATGATGCATTATGTTCATGTGGTTGAATCCAATTCTACAGCAGCAGAGGAAATGTTCAGGATCAAAAATACGCCAATATACTCATTAGATTAAAACCAATTAGGTTTAAGTAAATACATGATAAATATACTAGACTATATATAGCTCACGGACTCAACAAAATATTTCCCAAAGGTTATGCAACCATTTTATTTTGCTCACTTCTTAATTTTTCTTCAAATCTCAACCTGTAGATTTTTTTTTTTGTGATCCTTTAGTTGGTCGACATCTGGCAAAAAGGAGGCACAGTAAAAAAATCTATCCATCGATCTGTCCCTCTGCAAGTCTATATGTATGTTTCCTCCCTTTTCTATTGCCCCAGTTGACCCCTATGCCCTTTCCTTTTCTTCAGTTTTCACCCCCACCTGTTCTCGTTCCCTCGTTCCTCCCAGCTTCCTCTTTCATCTCCCATCTGCCACTTGAAGCTGCTGCAGGACAGCGTCCGGGCTGGCTCAGGAAAGGTAGGGTTGAAGGAAGGCAGCTCTGTCTCTCAGCTTGGATGAGATTAAATTATTATCACGGCTGCTTTTGTGCCCCCAACAAAAGAGTAATTATATGTCTGCTGCTAAGCCAAACAGTTCAGTTTGATTTACCTCATCGTATCTGTTGTTTTGGGGGGGATTTGTGATGGTCTGTGACTCAGAGGCAGGTTTTATTTTTACCTCCATATGTTATGAAACGATAATCAGATATTGTCTTTGAAAACCACTGAATGTTTGTCACACAAGCTTTTGATGAGTCTATATATAGTCTATACACAACCACTGCAGATACAGGTTGTTGACTGATCTGTGGAGATACACAAAGGTATCCTGGAAACACTGATGTATTACACTTGTACACAGTCACTGTGTCTATCTTTTATTGCTGTAGATGAAAACAGTGGATTTTGAACTACAACCAAAGACGTTCCTCTGCGGTATGAGGAAATTCATCAGTTTTTACGGATGATGAAGCCCATTCAAGACCATCTGGACAACTCAAACACGTAGGCTGTGGCCTTTAAGGTGGAGCAAATCAGACTGTTCCTCCTTCCTGAAAAGTTGACGCTGTTTATTGGAAGCATTGGTCACTGACATGTCTGAGGTTTGTTGGGTTGTGTTCTGTTTGGCTTGACGTCACGATGTCAGGTCAACACAGATATATACTGTCACTGTTAGCTCCATCTACACTACAATCTGAGCAGAATTCAACACATTTCTTCATTTATTTACATGTTGACGCGATTGTGCTGCAGCTTAAATGCCCACTGTTTTAATTTGATCATAGTTATTAAAATGAATTCATGTTTGCATTTCAGTGGTGGAATGTAAATGTGAATATTTGCTCAAGTACTGGATTAATTTCTCCCATTTCTCTTCTTCCTCTCTTCACCTACATCACTTCATTTGGCCCCTACCTCTGCTCATTTACCTGATCGAGTTCACCTGGTCACCACAAAGTTATTTGAAGAGCTCACTCCCATCTTTCTTTCTCTCTTCAACATTGCATTGTTCTGGTTAGTTTATGTTCTCACTAGTTTTATGTTGTGTCCGTGTCACTCTGAAATCTGAATTTAGCCGTATTCTTTTAAAGACATGAGACTACTTTGATTGTCTTTGTTTAATCTTTCATCTTGTTTCATTTCGGATTAAGTTGCTCATGTGTCCTCTACCCCTTCATGTTTTAAGAATCAATCCTAAATCAGAGGATTAAAGTTTCATGACTTGTTCCTTCCCACATATCCTGACCCAATGCCCAAATTGTTTTTGAGCTGAACGTCCCTCTTTACAGTACGACAGTTCAGTACCTAATACATTTGAGAGGCAAATACTCTACTTTTTATTCAACTATTACTAGTTACTGATTAAAATCTTACACGGAGCTGAGAGCAGGCTTCCTGTTTTTCACTGGACAGTTTTTCTCATCTCTGAGCTGCACTCAGGTGGAGTCTACACGCACATTTGGTGGTGATAACACTGATTCAAGTACTGACAAAGTTTTGTCTATTCAGATTTTTTGCTGAATAATGTGGTTTTCTCACAACCTTGAGGCAGCTGCACCAAGGCCCATCACCAGTCCACGTCCAGGGGTTGTGACTCCATAAATCTCATATATAAGGCCACCCATTCATCCCCCTCAACCAGCTACAACTTTAAAATGCTGCCCACTCAGTAATCTAATAACACATCCAGCAGTTTGAGCTGCAGTAGCTCTTCTGTTGGATCAGACCACACGGTCCAGCCTTCACTCCCCACCACCATCACTGAGCCTTGACCCCTGACCCTGTCTGTGGTCCAGTGGTTCTCCCTCCTTGGACCACTTCTGGTAGGTCCTGACCACTGCAGCCCAGGAACATCCCACAGAGCTGCAGTGTTGGAGAAGATCTGACTCAGTCATCACATCACAGTTTGGTCAAAGTCAAAGTCCCTCACATCCTCACACTTGACCATTTTTCCTGCTTGCCTGATATATGAACCACTGACAGGTAACCATGGTAACCAGGTGATCAATGTTATTGCTTCACCTGTCAGTGGTCATAATGTTACAGCTGACTGTAGTCTCAAAAATTATTAACAAAACCTTATCATTTGTTTTTGTTTTTTTCACTTTATTGTTGTGATGAGCCAGGCAAGTGAAAAGTGTTGCTCCTGCCAGTGTTTGTATGCACAGATGGTGTGGAAAAGGGCTTTAAGTGGCTAAAGCATCTCTGTATTACAGTAAACCTGCTGTGTCACAGGAGTGTTGGGGGGGCAGGAGGATGACTAACCACAGATGACCTGAGACAACTAGAAGTAAAAGCTCCATAATGTTTCACAGCACTGATTTCATGACTTTTGACAATGGACAGTGAAGAAAAGTCATTGGAGACTGTATATCTGTCAATGTTATTAATATTAGCCAGTGATTTGCCTGAGGCACCTCCAGACTCGTCACGCCTCCTTTGACTTAACCCATAAATTTGCTCAGTGGGGAAGTGGCAGGGATGTGCATTGTTTGAGACCCAACAGTGCTTCAGCATCAAGCATTTCAATGAGATCAACCAAATGTCATGCATAAATTTGAGCTTGCATGTACACACTCGCATACACACACACACACACACACACACACACACACACACACACACACACATACAAGCAGAGCATCACAACCCACCAGACACCCTCTCCACACCTCCTATTGTCCCACAGGCAGACAGCAGGCTGGGGCTGCAGAAATGGCCACAGCAGGCCAACTTCTCCCCTGAGGGCCTGCCTGGGTCAGATTTGCAGCAGCTCCCCCTCTCTGTTTCCAAATGTCCTTGGGGAGAAGAATCCCCAAGCTGCTGTGGGCTGTGGATGAGGCAGATGCCAGCCACTCAAAGTAATGGGAGGTCTGAGGGGGAAGAGCTGACTCCTCTTTGGTTCCCATGCCCCGTGGCACGCTCGTGTCACACTCCTGCAAGAAATACAGATGACAAACACAGAGAGGGTGCACTGTCCATCTGCTTTGCTGACACAAAGACACGCACATCCCTTTTCACAGAGATGCAGCAGCTACTGTAGCTAGGAGCAGTACACACATTTAAAGTGAAAACCCGCCTCTCCTTGAGGAAACGAGGATGATGATGATGATGATGTTATATGTATGTGACATGAGTGTTGTAAGAGATATCAAGTATAGAAACAGGTGCTAAAAACACACACACTGTTGCACTACAGTCCATAGTCACAAGTGTCAAAATGTTTTTTGACATAGACATGCAAGTATTGAAATATTAAATCAGATATGATCAGTTTGGGGCTGTCCAAAATGACTTGGAGGTTCAGACAAGGTGGAGGATTATGTATTTTTTCTTTTTGCTGGAGAAAATATCACATTTGTTGGGAGAGGGTCTTTTATCTTTTTGAGTCCCCAGGTTTATTTATTTTACTGTTTCCTTGGGAGATTTACTGGGCAAAAACAAAGGTTATTACTTGGAGCCTGAGGTGGAAAACACAGTCCCAGCTTGTGTGTACATCATTTATTCAGTGGCAATAACTATTTATTTAAAAACCCCTCATCTATATTATACAGAGTACGGGTTTTCATCATTTTTGTCTTGTGTTTTCTGAAAACATTTAAATTTGAGGATATTGGAAGTGTTGAAAATAGTTGATTTTACTAAAGGAACATTTTACTAATGGCATTTCTACAAGACCTCCCACACATGTTGTTTGTCTTGGTGAAAAACCACAAAGTTATGACCTTAAATAGGAGAATGTAGAAAGAATGCTGGGACTATATCATATATAAAGTGATCAAGTCAGTTTTATAGAGCTGCTGAAAAAAAAGCTAATCATAAATACACACAAAAACCAGGATAGAATAAAACTGTCTCTTTGTGTACTCCACTGTTAACAGAATGAATGTTGGCAGGCAGATCCTGTACAAACCAGTTTGGAAGTGAACAGAGGTCACATACAACAAATGAGCCTTAGACAGATTTACTGTTTGGTGTTCATTTAATGTTATTCATACCATAATTAAACTCTAATCTGAGAGGAAAACTTTGTTTTTCCTGTATCTTTTAAAACTTTAGCAAAATTTCAATTTGCTCATTTTGCCAGTGACCTCATGGAATTCCTTGGAAGTCCTTGGTCCCACTTGTGGAAACTGTTCAGGCTCCAAGGTTTGACACCAAAGTTTGCTCATCATTAATATCTAGCAGACATCTGACTTTGCTTTCTCCACATACAGTCGTTTTATGTTTCCTCCCTCCTTTGGTCACATTGTCCTGCAGGGAAGCGTGCCAGCATATACACGGAGCCCCTCCAGGCACGTGTCCTTATCATTTTAATACCAATTGGTTCCCCCACCCCGCCCCCACCCACCTACTATCACCACCACACATGCTTGAGGGTGAGATGAATATATAGAAGTTACCATCTTGAAATATTGGAATTTATTTCACTTTGTTCAAATGTTTTTGTCCTAATGACACAAGTTCATGTGTGTTCAGACTCAGACCACATCAGTTGGATGAACTCAGAGAGGGAAGATACCCGAACACACCAGTACAGTCACATTACACCTGAAACTGCTTATTAGGACATAAAGGTTTATAACAGTCGTGATGGTTGGATCAGCTCCACTGTGTAAATACCAGTTTAGGTGTGTTTACACACACACACACACACACACACACACACCCCTGCAGGCGACAGGTGCTGGAACCGACAGCCGACCAGAGTCCTTCCTAAATCAATAAGGGGTTAGCGGTTTGTGTGTGTGTGTGTGTGTGTGTGCTGGGGGTAGACGCGTTGAGACAATAGCTGGGGTTGGAGCCCCACAGGATCGACCATGTGCCGTTGATTACCATACAGCTGTTCCTATGAGGTCCAGACAAAAGCAACATGATAGTCCAAGCCCCCCACCCTCAGCCCCCAGCTACACACACGCTTTCCTCCCCCCTTCGGCCTTCTCCAGGCTCAAGAGCACAACAGAAGAGGCCTCAATAGGCACAGACACACAATACGGTCCTGCCCACTCTCTGTCACCGCACACGCGTCGGAGTAATTATAATGTTGTTGTAAAGAAAGGAAAGCTGCGCTATTCTTCCCTGCTTCCGTCTGATCTCTGCCTGGTGTGCAAAAAAAAACACCTTAGAAACAATGATCCAAATCATCTATAGGCACCAAAACGGTATTGGAGTTAATTGCTGAAGTCCACGTTTGATGAAATGCAGGGCGGCTTCAGCTCTTCGTGTTGTGGCACCCTCACTGTCTGCCACAACTCCCGCGCCTAAACACTTTTATATGGTCTTGGATGAAATGTTTTCATTTTAACCGGCATCAGATTTTGAGCGAATCTATCCACAACCTCATAAAATTCAATAAAACCTGCAGTCAAACCCTTATTTAATCCTCCTCTTGTTGAGCACAGGTTTACATCAGGCCTCGGAGACTCCTCAGCTCCATCACCCACATCACTTTACACTGTTGATTGAGATTCATGAAGCTAAACATATCTGCCTTACGCCAGCTTCTTATACATATTCCTATTAGTAAAACTTTGTCCAGCTGTAATGTAGGTTGTCTAAATCCCCAGGCAGGGCTCCTGTGCCAGGCTGCTCCCCTGAGGTCTGCTCCGGCTCCACCTCTTTGGCCGTGACGCGGAGCATCTGAGGGTATAAAGCCACTGTGCGCCTTTACGCACCAGAACCCGACCAAGTGGAGTGCCAAGAAGAGGACTGGGGGGAAGACCATCAGGGGAAGAGGGAATTAAAGGATCACATAGAGATAACAGAGAGTTGAAACTTTTTTCAGAGACTACATTAAGTTTTCCTCAGCAAACTTTGGGAATATTATTGCTCGCCACGGATGCGGACATTCACTTAGATCTGGAGCGCAAACTGAGAAGAAATGGCACATCTTCATCTAAGATACCTCCTGGCTTTGGCCTTAGTGCACACAGTAAGTTGGCCTCTATTTGTGCTGAAGTGACAGTCTGATCATGTCTTTATGTACAGGTACGTAAGGCATGTACTGTACTCACTCTCCTGTCTCTGCAGGTCCTGTCCTCTGGTGTGTTTGAGCTGAAGATTCATTCCTTCCACACGGCGCAGCGCATCTGCAGGAGACACAGGGACTGCCACATATTTTTCAGGATCTGCCTGAAACACCCGGAGGATGTGATCTCCGCAGAGCCGCCTTGCACCTTTGGCACCGGGCACACCAACGTCATCAGGGCGGACCATACGTCCATCTCCAGCAGCGCGCCCATCAGGGTGCCCTTTCACTTCAAGTGGCCGGTAAACCTCCATCACACAAACGATTACAGTGTAGTTACTACAGATTATGGGGCTGATTTAGTCATTCATTTTTTTAATCTGCATAAATATTACTTTTCACACCAAGTTAAAAGACATATTTATCTAGGATTTAATGTATTCATGTTTATTTCTGTTCCAGGGAACATTTTCCTTAATCATTGAAGCCTGGAATGCGGAATCTCCCACTGAATACACAGGTAGGTTGTTTCCTCTTGTCCCTTCACTTTCATTGGACTGAATTAAAGAAACTGACCATCTGAGGCACGGTCCCACTCCAGTTCCCACTCCAGTTCCCACTCCAGTTCCCACTCCAGTTCCCACTTCAGTTCCCACTTCAGTTCCCAGTCCAGTTCCCAGTCCAGTTCCCAGTCCAGTTCCCACTTCAGTTCCCAGTCCAGTTCCCACTTCAGTTCCCACTTCAGTTCCCACTTCAGTTCCCAGTCCAGTTCCCACTTCAGTTCCCACTTCAGTTCCCAGTCCAGTTCCCACTCCAGTTCCCAGTCCAGTTCCCAGTCCAGTTCCCACTGTAAAAAACACCGTCCCTTCTCTCTGCAGACAACCAAAACAACCTCGTGAGCCGTCTGGCGACCAGGAGGAGGCTCGCCATCGGGGAGGACTGGTCCCAGGACGTGCACTTCGGCGAGCAGAGCGAGCTGCGTTACTCCTACCACGTCTTCTGCGACGAGTACTACTTCGGGGACGGCTGCGCTGACTACTGCCGGCCGAGGGACGACACGCTGGGCCACTACACCTGCGACGAGGAGGGCAGCCGCATCTGCCTGGAGGGCTGGAAGGGCAACTACTGCTCTGAACGTAAGTGAGGCTCCCATGAGCAAGGCACTCAGACCGCCTGGTTCCCTTCAGACACACAACCTCACATATGTGGATTTAAAGTGCACTGATGGGACCATTCCAGTATGTGGAATAGTATTTGTTTCAATAGCACTTAATTTTTTTAAAGCTTCTGTTTCATCACAAGCTTAAATATCACAATTAAGCAAATAAGTCTCATCTCAAATTCAAATAATGGAATAATACATTTTGTTTACACGGTACCTCTCACAGTAGAGTTACTGACTGTTTTAGCCTTGGCAAAGTAAAAAGATTTCCGCCGTGAAACCAGCCAGACTGAGTAAAAGTGGCCTCCACAGATACAGAATAGAAGAAAATCAGCAAACTTAAAAGAACTCAGACCTACGGGATAAGACAAACGAAACCTTTCCTCCTCCATGACCTGAAAAACAAAACAGACTCAAGTTGAATCAGAGCTCATGTGTTTTTGTCTTATTGCTCAGCTGGTGACAGACACTCAGGGCAGGGATCCTTCAGAGCACGGAGCAATGCCTTTGTCTAGGTGATGTCCTGTAGTCTTATGTTTTACTCTTTCTTGTGAGTCTGTGGTGCTCCATCTGCCTTTTGTTCTCTGTTACAATGAGAGAAAGAACTGTGGCCCCTATTAGACACACACTCATTTTTCAAGGTGATCTGTGTGTGTGCGTGTGTGTGTGTTCTCAGAGAGGGAGTGTGTGTAATGGGATGGAGATAAAAGAAAGCATTTTTCTCCAGCAGTGTGCCTACCAGCTGCTTGGCTTAATACTTAACCAACAGTGAAGTCTGGAGCAGGGCTGGGGTCAGACGAGGGGCCCCGTGCGTGATGTATGAGATGTATGAGAAGGCGTGCCCATTGTAATCACCCCCCCCCCCCCCCCCTGCAGCCATCTGCTCGGCGGACTGCAGCGAGAGGCACGGCTACTGCGAGGCCCCAGGGGGCTGTACGTGTCGCATGGGCTGGCAGGGCCCCTCCTGCAACGAGTGCGTCCGCTACCCAGGCTGCCTCCACGGGACGTGCAGCCAGCCGTGGCAGTGTAACTGTCAGGAGGGCTGGGGGGGCCTCTTCTGTGACCAGGATCTCAACTACTGCACCAACCACAAGCCCTGCGCCAACGGCGCAACCTGCACCAACACGGGCCAGGGCAGCTACACCTGCACCTGCCGGCCCGGCTTCGGAGGCACCAACTGCGAACTGGAGACCAACGAGTGTGACAGCAACCCCTGCAAGAACGGAGGCAGCTGCAATGTGAGTGTAGCCACAGGCAGCATAAGATGAAATAACCTTTAGAAGTGACGGACACACAGACCACTAGCTTTAAAAACTGTTTCTGGAACATAACATGAAGGTTTTTCTTCCACCCTCCGCAGGACCTGGAGAACGACTACTCGTGCACGTGCCCACAGGGGTTCTACGGTAAGAACTGCGAGATCATTGCCATGACATGCGCAGATGGCCCCTGCTTCAACGGCGGCACCTGCGTGGAGACGATGGCCGGGGGCTACACCTGCCGCTGCCCCCCCAGTTACACCGGCTCCAACTGCGAGAAGAAGCTGGACCGCTGCAGCAACAGGCCGTGTCTGAACGGTGAGACCCCCCCCCCCCCCCCAGCGACATCTTGTGGCTGAACTGCAAACCTGCAGTCTATTGTGGCTAAATATGAAGTGGCTCCCCTGCTGTCAACACCCAGAGCTGCTAGGACAGTGTTAAATATCATCACATTAACACGCTGTCTTTACATGAATGGTTGTCCCTGGTGTTATTGGATGCTGAGCAGAGTGTTTCTCCTTTCTGCAGGTGGAGAGTGTCTGGATCTTGGCCAGAGCATCTTGTGCCGCTGTCAGGCCGGCTTCACTGGTGCCAATTGCCAGATCAACATCGACGACTGCGCCTCAAGCCCCTGCCAAAATGCTGGAACCTGCCAAGATGGCGTGAATGACTACACCTGCTCCTGCACCCTGGGGTACACCGGCAAGAACTGCAGTGTGCGCTCAGATGCCTGTGGCGCCCGTCCATGCCAGAACGGTGGCACTTGCTTCACTCACTTCACAGGGCCAGTATGCCAGTGCCCCAAGGGGTTTATGGGTCCAAGTTGTGAGTTCACGCTTCAGCCTAGTTTCAAGCCAGCTTTGCGCCAGTCCTCACAGCCCACCTCCGCCACCCTCACCATCTCCTGCATTCTGGCTGTTCTGGTGCTGGTGCTGGTGGCAGGCATTATCTTCCTGAGGAGGAGGAAGAGACTGCAAGGGAGGAAGCAGCTGAGCGACGTTGCAGTTTATAACGACTTGGAGACAGTCAACAACCTGGGAGGAAGCGAGAGAGAGGCCTTCCTCAGTCCCAACGGCCTGTTCAAGATCAGCAACAGCACTGCCCGCCTCAGCCTCTCCCTCTGCCCAGACAGCAGATCTGGGTACAGGCACAATCCTGTGGAGAGCAGCCTGGCCAGAGGAGAGCGTCAGGACTTTATGTGGAGGGACGAGGCCGGCCTGGGCTCTGGAGCAGGGCTGAGATAAAACATGGATGTTCAGAAAGGGGACGAAGAACATTAGCACTTGTTGCGTCTCTCTCCTCATGCACAGGAGCAGATTCATGAGTTGAAAACGGTTCTGCTCATGTTGGAGATAAAAAATGTAAACAAAAAAAAAAAAATTGACAAATGAACTGTTCTGATGAAGATGATTTACAAAGATTATTGAAAAATTATATGGGGCAAAGCTCTTCCATGTTTTAAGACCCAAAGAGACAAATAACATGATCCACTTTTCATAGGACCTACAACACAAACCAAATACAGGAAGTCACAATACTCTGACCACCTTAGGAAAACCTGCCCAAAAATATGTTTAATTGGGTTATTGTCTTTAATATGTTCACTTTCTTTAATTGTTTCTCATTGTTTTAAAACACAGAACTTTTTTTTGCTTTTCAATCTTCCTTTGGTCATTATTTCCTTATTGTGCGTACCATCATTTTTTATTCTTTATATTATTTATTTATTTGAAAACTTATGTTTATAGCTTCACTTTGATTGTCACAAATGTAGAGATATATTTATATGATGCTGAATGAAGACTGATGCTTGACGTTGTACCTGGGCTGTGCAGGCTGGTGTGAAATATCCCAAAGATATTCAGAGCAGGGATATGTGGAAAATGTGCTTTTTCACACTGAGGCAGCCATCACTGTAATTTATATATAGTTTATATACTACTGATCACATTGCCCTTTTGTGTGCCATTTTGATTTCATGCCAAAGTTTGTGTTATGTTCCATGTTTTCATTCATATTATTTAATTTCATCATGTGGTGGTTGTGATGTGGAATAAATGATTTTCTTTGATTTGAATGTGAATTTAATCATCTGCTTCAAGAAGCAAAGACATTCATTCTTTGTGGTTTAAGAGTGACTCTATGATGAAGGCTGAATTTCAGCTCTAGGTGAGTCAACACTGAATTTATTGGCTCAAACTCAATAATTTTATCACCCATCCAAATTGCTTTGATACTATTGAGGATTGAAAAATTTGTGTCATTTGTCAGCAAATTTCAGTGAGCATCATTAAGAATTGACATTAAAGTCCAGGTTTAGTTTTGAGCACCAATGTTGAACGTTTTCCATTGATATCCAGCCCAAATACTTCACTATGTAAGACCATAAAGGTTCTGTAGATGATCATCATTGCCACTAGATGTCACCCATGCTTGCCTCGCCACATATGCCTCACAGCAATACCGACAGCCAATGTTAGCAAATTTACTCAAAGTTCAAAATAAGGGTAACAGTCAACTTTGCTATAAGTGCTGCTACTATAGCTGCACCAACAACAACAGACATGTAAGATAATATAGCATCAAATTACTTTCACATGAAGGAGAAAAAAATGTTTTCAATCAGGAAACAACAAAACAGCAGCTCAAAGTTTTCCATTTCAGCAAAGACAGACCAGCACAGGCTCTGTAGGGTCTGACTGGGAAAGACAGAAATTCAGCCTTAGACTTATCTGCCAGGACCATGATCACCTAAATTATGGTTGTTCCCATGGCTAATCCACCTGCCCTCTGGTCTTACCTTTCTCTTCGTCAGAGGCCTTTTTAGACGACAAAGTATTGTTTTTAGTTGAGGAAATTCTGGAGCTTCACCCGAACATTGTGTAGTGCAATGAGCCGTCTCTGGTGTGGGTGGTACCGGTGTGTTTATTTTATTTTACACACATTTTGTAGAAATGTAAAGAAAATACAGAGTAATAAAAGTCAAGTAAAGTAGTTGTAGCAGTATAATGATCTAGAATTACTGTAGATTTTTACTGTAAGAAATATGTAAATATTTTCCAAATACTAAATGATGACAAGGTAGAAACCAACACATGTCACTGTCTTTACCTCTCTACTGCCTGTTAAGTGTAATGTGATCATATGGGCAATTTCCTGATGATGGAGGATGACTTAGAGCTGTATCAAGATATTTACCTTCATATTGGATGTCAAGTACAGTGCAGTCTTCCCTTGAAGACACATTAAAAGAGAACTGTGCTGTAAACTAAAGTCAAATGTAGTGGTTGTTTGTACAATTTGTAGAGCTTTGATCAGTAAAGTGATAAATCAAACAGAGTTGTAACTGAATCAGCCATAATTACTTCAAAAAGAGGACCCTTGGCTATAAATCAGAGACAGCAGAAACAAGTGTTTTAATCATAATGTTCAAGCCACATATATTAATGTTCACAAACAAAATAAATAAATGTAATAAAGAAACTCAACTTAAATATTCAACAATGGATCCCTTATCACACAACACAAGAAGCCTCTAAATGCATGTTTACAAAATGCTTCAATGTCTGACAGAATCAAAAGCTAGTTTTAATGATTAATGCTATAGATAGAGAAACAATATACTGATAGACTGACGATTGTTTGTCCCACTGAACATGACCTTGACAGAACCATTACTGGGGCCTGGGTCCCTTCTGCGTCGTCTGAAGACATGCAGGTTAATTGCTGACTCCACATTGCCCATAGATGTGAGTGTTGGTGTCTTCGTAAGTCTCTATATTTCGGCCTTGCAATAGGTGGGCGACCTGTCCAGGTCGTACCCTGCTCTTCCCCAATGGCAGCTGGGATTGGTTTTCTTGTATATTCTTGCACTGCAATCAGGCATATTTTGAGTTCAGACCTTAGGAAATCCTTTAAACGTCCACCTAACAGAAGCATGCTGTCCACAGAAATGCCATTTTTGGTCACCTTCATTTTTGTAAACAGCTTGATATATAAGGTGGGATCACATGCTATGCCAAAAAGTTATTTATATGATTAAATGCCTGTATGGCTTTGCATGGCCTACATTAGAAAGGCCCAGCGTGCCTAAAAGCTCACGACTAAAGAGATTCAATGACAAAAATAACTCCAGTCACAGTCCACTTCAATACAACAACTCTGTGAGCTATTCATGTGGGTCTGTTTAATATTTGTCATTTTGAAGCAATAGTCACTACCCACATTCACACAGAGCTGAGTGATTTACTCTCTCTCATGCTATCAAGTGACGGTGTGAACTACACAACACTGTTGTGTGTGAAAACGTGAGAGCTTTATTTAGCTGCATGTTTGAATTGAGAGGGTGATATTTATACATGAGCAGAGGGAGCTATGAAAAACTGGGCAAATGCAAGTGCAAATAACTTTTCATTCAACAATCAAATACTTTTCCTTGCAGCACAGTCGAAACACAACAGCTGACCACTCGTTCTGCAGATTACAATTTCCTGTTACTCTGATTTTATTCATTACATCATGTGCATTAAAGGGTTTGCACACAGTACATCTCTATGTTACATTACAGAAATAGAAAACTATTGCACTTGCACAACTTGATGCAATACATTTGATTTTCAGGTGTGACCTTTGTTGCTCTTTACAGACTCAGAGCTGCCGCAGTTCCTGACCATCTTCAGGGGCAGCTGAAGATCATCGCTTCACACAGGAGTCAACAGTTTATAGGCCTATTACTGATCATCCATGAATTATCATCTCTCTCACGCACGCAGGCACGTAAGAGTCATGGCAACAGAACGGTGACGTCAAAGCGAGGTGACGTAAGAGCTGCAGACCTGTCCACTCTCTCATTTGCACTTGGACTTGACCCGAGTTAACCCGATGCAAAACCTCTCTGTTGGAAAGTTATAATACTGAACAGCGGATCACCTGGAAAACCTCACAGAAACCTCCCGGAAACCCCTCTGGAAAACAAGCACCTGGAAGACGACGCCGACGAGACACCTGCACAAACTATTGGAAATATCCCCTGGTGAAGAGACGCCTTTGACTGGACCCCCCATGGAGGAGCACCTGCTGGCCCGAGTCAGACGGTGGTTCACGTCCTTCGCACGTAAGACATTTTCTAAATTTTTGCCAAATGCATTAATTTATCACCTTGAACCCCAAAAATGTGGTTTCAGTGTAGAATCAGGTCTAAATTAATGTAAGTTGTTGCATATGAAGATAAAACATTAATAGAATGTTCGTCTGTCTTTTGGGAAAAACATAGTTTTGGCTGATACTGTGCGTTTTCTTGCTATAAAAGTTTAAGTAAACAGTAAAAACGAGCTCAGTTTCGCGGAACAGGTTTGGAATGTGTTAACAATTGTATATTGACTTGAAAATACTGTTATTTTCGTTTCAATGCACCAAATTTTCCAAATTTGGCGTCGAAATTAAGGAAAAAAAGATGGCGACTGGGCCTTTTTTTGAAAAATGCCCCAAAAATCTATTTTGTTGTGACCATGGAGATGATGGAACGAACGTCAGAACGTCAGGCCAGAACCAGACCCGTTTCCACTCCTCTGAGAGGAGAAGCTTGTTGGGATTGTTTTCAGAGACATTTAACTTAGTAGTTTATCGAATTTTTTTTTTTCTAAAACTCTCAAAATAGATAAATAAAAGCAGCAATGTATCAGTGGATAAAAGTTTTATTGAACTCAGGCCACAACAACAGTCCAGTGAACCACTCTGCTGATATCTCATCTGTCCATGTGTCCTACACCCTGCATCCATTCTCCTCTAAGCTGTGTTAGCGCAACAATAGTGACTGCAGCATCAAGAGACCACTTTGGTTCATACAAAAGCGTGTTGTGTGAACCAAAGATGTTTGTGTGGTTATTTCTGAGAATACCGGTTGTTGTGAATACATGATTTAATTAAGAAGTCTTATGAGCACATTCCTCTTTTTATCAATGAATGATTTTAGACCATGGCTGTGGCCATGTTCTTATTTCATGTCCTGTTAAATAAAATATACTTATATCTAAAATACTGGATCTAAAATACTCAGTTTCAGAAGATTTTTAAATTATCACATCAATAAATAATCAATAGTAAAACTTGCCTCATTCAAAACTGTGCTGGTAAATTAGCGGCTTTAAATGGGGTGTTTGATGATGTTTCAGTGTAGTCTACAATCCACATACACATACAGATATATACACAACAAACGGTATTATTTAGGTCCTTGTGTCTCCTTTTTCGCCTGTTTGAATCTTAAATTGTTATACCTTTCTCCCCTCAGGTGGCTTTTCTTGGCGTTTCAACAATCAACGCCCTGTTGCTCAAGATGGAGGACCTCTGTCTCCTGCTCCCCAGCAGTTCCCATCGGCACCATTAAGGATGGATGCTGCTCCTGCAATCCCGCATGCTGAGCCTTTTGGCTTCCTGCATGCTGCTCCATATGCTTTCCCACATGCTGCTCCTGACTTATACCTGCACGCTGCTCCTTACTTATACCCACATGATGCTCAATATGTTTTCCCACGTGCTGCTCCTTATGCTTTCCCGCACGCTGCTCCTTATGCTTTCCCGCACGCTGCTCCTTATGGTTTCCCATACGCTGCTCCTTACTCTTTCCCGCACGCTGCGCCTTATGGTTTCCCACACGCTGCTCCTTACGCTTTTCCACACGCTGCTCCTTACGCTTTTCCACACGCTGCTCCTTACGCTTTCCCTCGCACTGCTCCTTATGGTTTCCCATACGCTGCGCCTTACTTTTTCCCACATGCTGCTCCTTATGCTTTCCAGCATGCTGCTCCTTATGCCGCTCAAGCTTTCCCACAAGCTGCTGCTCCTGATGCTGCTCCTGATGCTGCTCCTTATGCTGCTCCTGATGCTGCTCCTGATGTTGCACCTGATGCTGCTCCTTATGCTGCTCCTTATGCTGCTCCTGATGCTGCTCCTGATGCTGCACCTGATGCTGCCCCCAATGCTGCTCTTGATGCCTCTCCAGCTTTCCCACATGCTGTTGCTAATGTGGCCCCTGATGCTGCTCCTGTTGTTGTTCCAGATGCTGAATCTGATGCTGCTCCTGATGCAGATCCTGATGTTGCTGACTCCTCAGACAAAGAGCCTGAGATCAACGTTGTTTGTCTCGATGATGAGGACAGCAGTGAGATCCCGGTGTTTCCCTCAACTTCTGGTCTCAGCTCCACAAAGAGGCGCAGGGAAGAGGGCGACCAGGAAGAGGCTGCAGCGAAGAGGCTGAGGTGGTCAGATGACAGCGACTCAGATTGACTCTAATGCGCTACAGGACTTCCATACTTTCTGGAGACATCTGACTATCACTTACTCATCACTTCTTACCTCATTCTTACTTCTTGCCTCATCACTACAAGACCACAGCTGTCAGGGACTTCATCACATCAAAACATCAGGTAGGCCAACCCTTGCATCTGGCAGGGCTGGTGACACCCCAAGTAGCGTTTGTTCCCCAGGTAGCATTTGCATCTGGCAGGCTTAATATGTCCCAGGTAGCGTCTTGCACTTGGACTTTTTTGTCAGGGTGTCCACCCCACCCACACCCAAAGTCAGCTGGGATCGACCAGAGCTGATCCCAGCTGACTGAGGACAGAAAAAGTGAGCTTCTGACTTGAGATTGACTTGAGACTTGATTTGTACTCATTTGTATTGCTATGTGAACTTTTTTATTGTTATAATTATGCATGTTGTTATAATAACTCTTAAAATTTTCTCTCCCTCTGCCACCTGAGCTGCTGCCGTTCACTGAGGACAGAGAAGGTGAGTATAAGCTTCTGACTGTAAGAGAAAGTGATCTAGAAAAGTCTTTAATATAGAAAACTAATTTTGCCTGTTTATACATATTATATCATCTATTTACATATAATTATTCAGTAAGATTTTATTTGTCTGTCTCACCAACCATTATTTGCTCTTGTTTTTACCACCTGAGCTGCTGCTGTAAATTGTGGATGAAAAAGGTGAGTGAGCCTCTGACTTAAAGAAAAAAAGGAATTTGTATACTAATGTTTATATTCACATGATGTCACTTATTTAGCAGGTCAAAGGTTACTTCTCTGTTTCACTAACAATTCTTTTTTTTGATCTGTCTCTTCCTTTGACACCTGAGCTGCTGTTCACTGAGGACAGAGAAGGTGTGAAGAAAGTGACATAGTTTATAGTATAGACATAGACATAGAGACATAGACTTCAATTTGTATCATTGTGTGAACATGTTCATTCTTATATTATGTATCTTTATTGTTCTAATAATTTTTTTAAGATGACTTGTCTCACTAACCATTATTTTTCCCTTTCTCTGCCCCTGAGCTGCTGTTGTTCTCTGTGGACAGAGAAGGTGAGTATGAGCTTCAGACGAAAAAAAGATTTAGAATAGTCTTTAATGTAAAAACAAAGAAAGTAATATTAGCTGTACACTATTATACCTCTTTGTACATTTATCACTTCATTCATTTAAATGTTTTTTTTCTCTCTCACTAACCATCACTCGTTTTTACCACCTGAGCTGCTGCTGTAAACTGTGGATGAAGAAGATGAGTATGAGCCTCTGACTTACAATAATGGATACTAATGTGTATACAAGCTACATGCCTGTGTTTTCATATAATATCACATATTTAGGAGTTGAAATGTTATGTCCAGGACTCTCCATTTCTTAGTTTTCAGCCAGTCTTTGGTGGATTTACTGGTGTGTTTTAGGTCCTTGTCATGTTGCAGGGTCCAGTTCCGCTTCAGCTTTAATTTTTTTACAGATTGTCTCACATGTTCCCCAAACACCCTCTGATACACGGGAGAATTCATGGTGGATTCTATGATGGGCTGGTCAGGTCCTGCTGCAGCAAACTCCAAACCAAGACACTTCCACCTCCATGTTTCACAGTTGGTATCACGTTCTTCTCCTGGAATGTTGTATTTGGTTTACACCAAACATGTCCTCTGTTCTGGTGTCCAAACAATTCAATTTTAGACTCATCTGTCCAAACAACATTATTCCAGAAGTCCTGGACTTTGTCTACTTTCTCTCTGGCAAACGTCAGTCTGGCCTTCATGTTTCTCCTAGAGAGCAAAGGTTTCCTCCTGGCACACCTCCCATGAAAGTTAAACGTGTGCTGTCTCTTTCTGATTGTAGAGGCATGCACTTTCACATCAACAGTAGCAAGAGCCTGCTGTAGGTTTAGTAGCACTCTGCTCTCGGGGTGAACTTGCTTGGACGGCCAGACCTGGGCATGTTGGCAGTTGTTTTGGATGTCCTCCACTTGTAGACTATTTTCCGGACAGTGGAATGGCTGATTTCAAATTCTTTTGAGATTCTTTTTAAATCCCTTACCAGACCCATAAGCTGCTCCAATCTTCTTTCTGAAGTCCTCAGACAGATCTTTGGATCTCCCCATGGTGTTCACTCTCACTACAACAGTCAGGAGCACACCAAGCTAAATGGCTGAGGGTTAGATAGGGCAGGCCTCCTCCAAAATGCTGAGTAACCATGTTCCAATCGTGTGACCTGATGTGATACACCCGTGTGTGATTTTAGCCATTTTAAGTCTGAATAAATGTGGGGGTGTCCTAATTTATCCTCACTAGAAATTCCATTTTTTAAAAATGATATTTTACAGTCAGTTTTAATTGTTTAGTTATATTACTTGAATCTCCCAGTATTGTTAAAATATTAATTAATAAAAATATTAATAAAAATTAATATTACATATCCACATGTCCAAATATGTAAAAACACACTTTCATAGGGTGTCCTAACTTTAGCTGCTGCCTTGGGTGGGTATGAACCTGTGTGTACAGGCTACATGCCTGTTTGTTTATATAATATCACTTGTTTAGCCATTGAAAAACTGTGTCTGTCTCACTAACCACATTTGTTCTTTGTTTTCACTGCCTGAGCTGCTGCTGTAAACTGTGGATGAAAGGATGACTACAGAGGTCTGTTCTCTGCTTTATTTCTGTTGTAGAAACATAATCTTGTTCAATAAGGTAATAAAAGTATTTATTGGGAGCTTAAAAGCGTGTTTCTCTTTCTCTTTTGTAAACTGTCGAGCTGAAGGACATTATTTGCCCTCCAGCCTTGGTGTCCTTGAATCCCTAGATTTTAGTACATTGTGAATCATTAGCAGAGGAGTGGCAAGAGATGTTTGTCTTCCTAATGACGTTTTTAAGGGCAAGAGGAAAACTGACCTACAGCCACTGAGAACATGTTAAGTTCAAAAGAGAGAAAGAAAGAAGAAAAGCCATGAGCCACAGTGTTGAAGGCAGCACTAACTATCTAATAAAAACAGGATAGTGTTTTCACCAGAGAGTAGTTTGTCACCTGTTGTACTGTGAAGGGGAAAATACATGAAAAACAATCATTAAAAAATGTGGATAAAATAATTTCATGTGGAAATATAAAGAGAAATATGTAAAAGAATTATCAAAAAACGTTTTGGCCTATTGCTTTTACTGTGAGGCCCAGACCAAGCTGTCCATCAATTGACTGCTTTGCTGCCCAGGCTGAGTAGGTGATTCCTGCACACAAGAATTCAGCAGTGTTTACTGTGTCACTTCTTCCATCTCTGTCCTTGTTTATTTGACTCGACTTTTGTTTACGCTTGTTGAGAGCAAAACAGAAAAGATAGGGAGAGAAAAAACACCCCATCTCTCATAATTATAGCTTATATTGGATTTTCTGCTATGGCCTCCATTAGTGTGGTCTCCATATGCTACAGTACTTCCTAGGAATACAACTATTTTACTTGACAGTCATTTCTTGGTAATTTCTTCATAGAACTACATCATTAGCAACCTGTAAATGAAAGGGTTACTCAAAGAGCAGAGAAGCTGCAGGTCACAGCACAGAGGCCTATAGCAGTGGCCCTGGGCACCAGCATCCAAATGCCTCCAGTGAAAATGAATGAAAATCATTTCTGTAAAGCCACAACAGGACATCCAGAGACATGACAAAAAAAAAGAAAGAGCATTTTTAAAGAGTCCAGAGACAGGAAACAGAAAAAAAGAAAAGGCAAAATAAAGTGACATTTTGTTCATCAAAGATAAACAAAAAAAAAAACAACAACCCGTCACTCACAATTTGAGACAGACAGGGTTACAAGCTGAGAGTGAGAGCATGTTTTCTTCAGTCCATTTCTCTCCAGAGCTGAATCATTTCCACAGAGCAGCACCGAGGACGTTCAGAGACCAGACTAAAGTTGTGCAGTCTCCTCGGGGCAGGGTCCGCAGGGACCCTGAGCCCCTCTCAGGCTGCTGGGGGCCGTGAGCTCATGTTAGCTGCTCCCACAGCTGCTCAAGAGAAGTCACACTGAGCATCAGATTGGCTCCACATCAGCTGAGCCTGGGGACAAATGTCATCACTCACTCCTGCGTCCTCGCTGCTGCTCACCGGCAGCTCAGGCACAGAGAGTCTCAGATCTGGACCAGATATGTTGGACCCTGGTTAACCTGGTTAATGGAGGGATATGACTTTGATCTCCGCTCAGGACACCGTCGCTCCACTGTGTCTTTAGTGCTATAATGTTTAGATCTTGTTGACAGAACCTTTATTCTGTGGGCAGCGGCTGGTAAACAGCCCAGCGCGGATCCAAACAGCTGATGGGGTCTGAAGCTCGAGGAAGTGAAGTTATTAACTTGCTGAGAGCTCTGGCTGCTGACATGTCCAGTGTAACAGCCACGGGCCCGTCGACCCCACGGAGGAGAGCCACACCTCCTTGGAGGGGCTGTTATTTCCTGCTCTGACCCCCGCGGACCTGCAGGCTGCACAAAGCAAAATGAAACCATGTTAAAAAGCGGACTCGGCCTTTAGTCAAGGGCGATGCTGCGGCTTCAGTCGTGAGGTTGAAATCTAAACAGAGCCTCGCCTCCCCTGCTCTCTCTCTCTCTCCCTCTCTCTCTCCCCTCCTGCCTCAGACCAGCCTGACCAGTCCAGACCAGACATGGCCGACAAGCGGACCGGGACGACGCTTGGGGGAAATGGCGAGGTCCATTCACCGGGTGTGGAGCCGTTTCCAGATCACGGCTGTAACATCCCGAAGAGACATGCACGGGTCACCGTGAAGTACAACAGGAAGGAGCTGCAGAGGCGGCTGGACGTGGAGAAGTGGATCGACGAGAGCCTGGACCGGCTCTACTCGGGTCAGGTGGGTGACACTGGCCCGGCTCATCGGTATTTTAATGTGTTTCTGTTTCTTGCCCTCAAACAATAACTTGTTGACCGAGTGTCAGACAGTTGTGTTGGGCTTTAAAGATGTCCCCCCCTCCCTCCGTGGAGACCGAGGCAGAGCTTAAAATGAAAGTTATATTTTGACTATAAGTTTGCATCAGTGTCAACTGGGCCTGTAATATATGAGGTGTTAGGTGGAGGGGAGAGGTTCTCCTTACAAGGCCAGGCCTCCTGTAGATGTTCGGTCCAGAGCTGTCCCTTCCTCAGACCTGTATCTGTTTCTGCCTTACATGGGCAGCGAGCCGAGGCCATGGTGAACGATGAGAAAGGAAGAGGAAAAGGTTGGAGGAAAAGAGCTGTTTGTCCCAGGAGGAGGTAAACACAGAGCATCTGACTGTTGAGGCAGCTGATAGGAGATTAGGATCTCTGGAGGGGGGGGGGGGTCCAGCCAAGTATGTTGATCATAGGAAAAACAGATTCATATTTTCATTTTGATAAGGCAGCTCTGTGGAGCAAACTGGGAGCTTTTACACGAAGCCTCCGGCGTATTCATATGGCAGTTACATGCAATATGTGCAAATGGTCCATTTAAACGTGATTTAATTGGTTTTAATCAGTGATGATTACATAACTCATAATTTTGTCAACAACAGTCAAACCCTCTTTGTTGGAGTGGAGATGAAGCTGACAGGCTGCAGTTACAGTCAAGTGTGCCAAGGTCGCTGCCTAACTGCACAGGCTGGGTGGGACTGTCCCTTCACTCAGCTGCAACAATGGCTGTTTGTTCAAACATAGCAGGCCCCTGTTACTGTACCGTGTGAACATTGGACATTGTTGCTATTCAGCCCCTGGAGCCTAAACATACAAATGATGGACATGCGGTGGACGTGGGCTGACTCCAAAGCCTCCAGTTGCTCAAGATCATTAGACATATCAACAAAAGGTTTAAAATCAGAACCAGATACCAGATACTGCTACCTTTTTATTATTTCTCACAGTCTTCTTCCCTGGCAAAACCGGCCCGCTGTATTACCCACAATGCAGCTCCCCCAACGAGAGCTCGGTAGGAGATTCAGATGTGTTATGGTAGTAGCCGCCTGTAGCCTGTAGCACAGATGAGGAGCAGGCGACAGAGGAGAGGAGTTCTCAGTTCTCTTCAGACTTCAGACTTATCAGACTTCACTGATAAACGCCTCGTGTCACGTATGAAGTAACTCTCCCAACACCTTTAAACAGACTATGATGTGTAAAATCGCTGGAGTTCCCCTTTAATATTTGTTTGAACTATTCCTTTAAATTTGCTGAAATATTTTGGAAAGTCTGACACACAAAACATCCAGGATTTTTAATTTCCTGCACTGATGTAGCTCTAAAATAATCCGGTGGGTATAAATATCTCAGCCACTTTAAGTGTGATGTTCTGTAACCTCTGTGAGGTTTGGAAATACATGGGAGTAATATACAGTAAACTGCATGGAAAATCTTTAGGGAGTCCAAGAGGATGAGCCAGGCCATTTATGTGTGTGATGTGTGGTGACTCATTATGACTTTGTGTGTTTCTTCAGGAGGCTGACATGCCGGAGGAGGTGAACATTGATGACTTGATTGACCTGCCTACTGAGGAGAGAGTCAAAAAGCTGCAGGTAAAATAAACTGTGACCCTGTCATTCACCCTGAATAAGGCAGAGCTGATCATGTTTTAGGAAGAGAGAGGTTTTTGAGAGGAAAATAATGTAGCATCATTAAAGGTTTTATGAGGCTGTTCTGATTTTGTTCAGGGAGTCACTTAAACATGTGGAAGAGATTATATTGTCTGTGTTTTATTTATGGTGGATTGTGTGATTGTGTATCTGCCTTTTTCAACAGGACCTTCTTCGAAAGTGCAGTAAAAACACAGAGGTATGTTTAAACTTGTAAATTACACTTCTATCTCAAGATTAGTCATGATTACACACACATTACATGTGCAAAAAAATCCCACTGCGCACACACACACACAAACACAGCTAAACTGAAGCTGCAGCACCTGACATCTCGTCCCACAGTCTCCTCATGCCTCAACAATGGCTTTCTGTGCTCTCTTGTCTTTTCCTTTCCATTTTAATGCTCAAACAATGAGTCTTTCTGGACGCCGTGGCACTCAGAGATGCAAACACAGGCAAAAGAGCAGGGAGGGACAGTGTAGCTGCTGCCTCTCTTACTCAGACTTGTTTATTTGACCCTGCTGTGGAGCATCACAATGGACAGGTACACTCCCTTTCAAGGCAGGTATTAAAACAATGGTGTATGTACACGGAAACAGTTCCTGCAACTATTCATACTGGACATTAAAAGATCACATTTTCACTTACATACAATGAAAATGATGCTTACAAAGTCCACAGCTCTCGTTCGGTGCAAACTCTATGCCAAAGTTTATATGATGTTAGTGTAAGGCTCCCACAATCTGATTCAATGAGATTAAGAAGACATCTATCTTCCAAAGAAGAGCTTCAAACAGTTCCAGCCTTATATTAACATTAGATAAATCAGGGGTTGTGGTTTTTTTGGAGAGGAATTAGAAAAGAGTAATTACAGCAAGCAAGTCTGGACAAATTCTTTCACAGCTATTTGCAACTAAAAAAGGATTTTACGAACACAAACTGTAAAATAACCTCAACACGAACAAACAAAATTTTACCTCAGATGATCACTGTCTATGAAAGGAGCAGAAGCACGTGATACCAGAGTCAGACAGATGCTAACAGTATTTATTTATAAGTCTCAGGGTGGTTGTTTTGCCCTCTTCTTCTTCTACTGTTGCCACAACACACGGTGTATATCATCCATAAAATCTCACCATTGTAGAAAAGTAAGCAGTGACAGAGGTGAACTAAAAGTCATGCTTAGAAAGTCTTGTCATTCAGATCCTACACTGGTGATGTGTTGTGCCGAACATCAACAACTGTGTGGTCTTTAGTAATCATAGGCAACACATTTACAACACAACACAAGTGGGTGGTATTGGGAACTTCTTCCTCTGAGCCTTGAGGTCGACCCTGTGAGACCCAGCTGCTCTCCAAGGCTTCTTCTTCCATGTATGGACATATGAACACTCAAAATACTCAAACAAACAGTGGTGAAAAATGACTAAACACAACACTGTTTCTTACTTATTTGCTGCCGTTTGTGTTTCAGTGTTCTGATAAAGGTTGTCTGGATATTGTTTTAGTTATTGATATAGTAGTTTTATTTATGGTACAGACAGATAAGAGTGACATAAGGTTTACTGTTAGCAGTGATACTTCCTGTTACGTCCCATTTTTTTTATCTAAAGCTCTTTTTTGCTTTAGAAAATATCCCACTTGTGTTTAATGACATAAACTCTTCCACAAATATATTCTCTGTGGGAGTATTACAACAGCTTGAAGCATGTCCCCATCTTTCATTCTTAATATGAATGATTCCCCTTTTTATCAAGAGTCCCCTTTTTATCCTAAACTTTGATTTACCAACTGGTGATCTACATTTTTTAACCAGGTTTAAGAGAAACTGTCTGAGATGAAATCAGAAAATGTTTCAGCTGAAGCTGCTGAAGAGGAGGCTTTACTGATGTGTTTAGCTGTGACTGGTGGTGTAACAGTTACAGGATAAGGCTGAAAATAGCCTATTCTTATTGTGTTTGTGCATCAGATGGACGTTTTAGGGTGGATTTTGTGGGGATTATTTTCAGATATGGATTAATCCACAGTTGTTGCTCTAAGTGACTTTTTCTAGCAGCAGGATTGTGTGTGCGAGATGGACTCAGAATAAACTAGAGTATGCATTTGTGGTGATGAAGGAACATGTCACAACAATGGAGCTCTATGGCACAGAGGAATAAGATATTTCAGGCTTTAGAGACAAAGACAAGACATGGAGGATATATTTATTGTTGGTCTTAGTCTTTTCATGATATTTGTTGACAATATGAAACGTAATAATAATTAATATCACTAGACTTCTCCTTTAATGTCTACATAATGTATGTGCTAAAATGCTAAATGCTAAAAGTTCATCATGTATATATGATGAGCAATTGGGAATCATGAAATGAATGAATATGTGTACATGGTTCCTTACTTAAATATTTGAACATTGTCAAATAACCATAGATGCACTGACAAATGTTGAATTTTATTTCCTACGTGCTCCATGTGACGCTCGCTGTGGGTGCTGTGCTCCTCCACAGACCTTCATCAGAGAGCTGGTGGGGAAGCTGGAGGGAGTTCAAAAGCAGGACGAGCTGCAGAGTGAAGGCATCGAGCATCCGGTCATCTGTCACAGCCATTACCGCCACGAGCCCTACCACTTCAACAACCCACAGCACCCCTACCACCACACTTGAGGCCATAACCAGACCCTCTGACAGCCCCACCCCCCAACCAAATCACACACACAGATGAGAAGATCAACACCGCTCTCCTATCTGTTTCCATCTGTAGCACTACGAAGCAATGTTTTTACTTGTAGGTCCCTGTTGTGTCGAGGTTGACTCCAGGGGTTACTGCTCCCAGCCGAGCAAGTCCAGCATGTTATCCCCCTGTGAGACCACAGCATGTTGTTTTTACACTTTGGTTTTTGGAGAGGATTAAGCAAACATGATATGAAGTTAATTAGTCCTGGCAGATGACTTTGCTTTGGATAGAGCCAGGCTAGCTGTTTATGCTAAGCTAACTGTGTGCTGCATATAGCCTGATATAAAATGGTGTCAATCTTCACATCTACGTCTTGGCAAGAAAGCAAATGAAGCATGATTACCAAACTTTCAAACTGGCCTTAAAGCATTACACAGATATTTCTGACATTTCTCATATATGCGATGAATAAGAATAAATTCTTTACATATTAACTATCCATGTCTCCATTCACATTATCCCCAAAGAACCAGGATTTATTTGCAGCAGAAAATCTTTTTACCTGACTGGAATAATTTGTCACCATCTTATTTCTACTACTATTATCTCTCTCTCCATGTACATGTAGAAAGAAGGGAAGTAGGATTAATAAAACAAATACAATAAACAGTTTCACATTTTAAACTTGCACTGTGACACAGATTCAACACCACACACTGATTTTACACCACTGTCTGAATTTAACATGGACAGTAGACTGTGTCCCACCCCCCATTGAACACACTAAATGCTCACACAGATGCACATATGGCTTCTCTAACTTCTGTTAAAATGTGATAGTTATTTATTGTCACAAGAAGTGGACACAGATCAACATAGTAGTAAAATGTAACACTGGCAGTAGTACTTTTCCACTGCAGTTTTTAATGATATTTCACTGTTATCCATCCCTTTTGTTCATGAGTTGTGTTGTTACTACATTTTCAGTTTTGTTAATACATTCACTAAATGTTGACCCTGCAGGGAGACACCTGTACATTTACAGGAATTGCTAATAAAATAGTTTCTGTCACTGTGTGTTTTCTGTCTCTCCACCTCTGCAAGTAGGTTATGTAAATTGTAAATATACTAGTTTATTAGGTACACACGCAGAATCCACGTCAACCAATACAAAAGTTCACATTTACTCTTGAGACTCATGTCAGTCATGTTGACAGGTTTTTGTTTTGAATCTTCACACAAAATGGAGCATGTGTCCATGATATATAGCCTTATGGTCCAATTCAGTGCTAAGTCACACCATGTATTATTTGTATCTACCAGCAGCATGAAGGAAAGACCTGTAGTGTCTGCTGTAAGTCGTTTAAAATAAGGACTACAAATATGTCTACCAACAATACCCTTGACTCATCACACACTGTGTCCATCAGATGCTTCAATGTACTCAAGCATGCATAAGGAACGCTTCCCTCCACAGTCTTGTTCCGTTTTGTCAAAGTGATTCTCATCTGTTGAGGTTCTATAAATTCTTAGTATGTGTGGGCGGCATGGTGGTGCAGTGATTTGGTTCTGGGTTCAATTCCTGAGCCTGGTACCTTTCTGTGTGGAGTTTGCCTGTGCTGGTTCGCTCTAGGTTTTCTGGCTTCCTCCCACAGTCCAGAGACATGCATGTTTAGGTTAATTGGTGCCTCTAAATTGCCTGAATGGTTGTTTGTCTCTATGTCAGCTGGTGATAGACTGGTGACCTGTTGAGGGTGAGGGCTCCTGTGACCCTGACTCTCACAGACCCCTGCAGTTTTACCATTAAGAAACCTCTCTGCGTGGCACTTTTAATTCTAAGAGGAGATGTTAGTAGATGTTAGTATGTCAACATGATAAAGTGGGCAAGAATAAACTGGATGCTTCACTCCTGGAGCGCAGACTGTGGTGGTGGTGAGGATGGGCAGAGGGTCTGATTGGAAATGCTTAAGCACCCACAGGTGAGGTGATGAAGAGGAGGAGGTGAGTCATCAAACCTTCACCGTGCTGAATGGGAGCAGAGAGAGAGAGAGAGAACACAGGTGATTGGCTGAAGGGGTGTCTGGCTGTGATTGGATGACAACGACTACGAGATAATGGAGTTCAGGAACACAGGAAAGAGCTGGTGAGTGCGGGCAAAGAGACAGTCCCCTGACTACAATGGATTAGTGCGGCGTACAGAGCGCACAACTGTCAACACATGGTGACAGGGGCTGCAAACATGAATGAGTTGGCTGGTTATCTGCTCCACTCTGCTCTGAGCAGCTCTGAGCAGCTCTGAACAGTCAGGTGTCCCAGTGGGACTGTACCTGATGTCCTACCCAGGCTGTCCACCGGGCGGCAGCAGGGAGCCACCAGCAGCACAGCAGAGCGTGGCTAAAGTTTAGGAATGGGTGGGGGTCTTATCTTGTTGACACATTGCATTGCTTGGTAATTATTTTTTAAAAGTTGAACAATGCACATCATCCATTTACACACACACACACACACACACACACACACACACACACACACACACATCTTTCAACTTTAGCCGTGTCATGGCTGCAGTGACCTTGGAGCACTGCAATTAACCAAAGACAATGTGGCAGCAGCAGAGTGTTGAGAGTCATCTCAGTCCAGGTCGTATGATGGTGTATGAATGGAATTCAGACTCAAGGCCATTGACACTGAATCAACCTCAAGTTCAATATCTACTTGTAATAGGAATCAGTCAGGGCTCGATGCACACACACACATACACACAAACACACACACAGATAGAGCGGATAAACATAAAACACTGCAGGGGAGTGCTCTGTCTAGCTCTATCTGCTTTCACTGTACAGTTAAGGCAATTAGTGTAATTAGAAAGGTCCCTGGGGTGCGGGTGTGGGGGTGTTGGGGATGGAGGGAGGGTGGTGGGTCAGTGGCGTAGGAGGGGGAGAAAGGACGGGACGGGCCTTTCCTCAGGAAAACATATCACCTTCCACCACAATAGAGCCCGTCAGGAAACCACAGGCAGCCACATTGCTCTCTTGAGTCGCCGAGTACTTTCAGACACGCTCTCACACTCGTCAGTCGCACACACACATGCACACACTTCACAGCCTGGCAACCCGCACAGCCAGCACACTCCAGGATGACATTGTACTGAAACACTGCAAGGCAATCTCATCAGGTAAGTCTCATCCTCTGCACGGTTTGACTTTGACTCTGATGCTTTGTGTTGTGTGTGTGTTTCTAGTGAGAGAGTTGATTTTGTACCTTCATGCTTGTAGTTCACCTGAATGATAACAGTAATCATGTTATTGTCTTTCTCTGCTGAGATTATTGTATTTCACCATTGTTTTTCTAGTTGTTACACAATCAATAACTGGTGTCCATCCATTTTTTGTGTAGTTGACATAGGTCATTTTCACTGATGGGATTTGAAACCTGTTTGTGTTGTTCAGTGACTGACCTTGTAACACTTACTCACTGTGTTTAATGAACAATCTCTCAGTTGCATATTGATGAAGACCCTTTAGTGAAGTCTGCCGTCTTCATATCGCCTATTGTTCTCTTAAGAAAATGTTTTGTCTTGGAGGGAGTCGTAAACCCCTTCACAGACATTTGCAGCCTAATGTTTTCCTGTCCACCACTTGTGTGAGAGGCTGATAAACAGTAAAGTGGGCTATCTTATCAAAGGTTATCAAGTTCAGACTTGAAAAATAAAATAAAATCACTATTACGGTTCATATACTAGGTTATAATGTAACCTAGTATATGAACTCATGGTTTCATAGATGCTTCATATATTTTCATTTTAAATTTTAAAGAGCCACAATTACAAAACAACTCAAACCAGAACTGACAGTGACATGGATTTTATACACTTAGAAATCTGCTTCACATCAAAGTTAAAAATAAGAAAGATCAGTTGTGTAATGATGATGACTCACTCCATAGTTTAGACCAGTCTCTGTCTCCTGTCTTTGCCATGGACATGATTCAGTCTCCTTGTGGTTATGAAATGACTCAATACTTCATACGCAACTTGATACTAAAATCATGACAATCGACATTGGTTGTCTTGATTTTAGTATCAAGTTGCTCCAGCACCATACACAGGTTTGAAAAAAATAGATGCATGATACAAAAGCAAATTGCTTTACAGCTTACCTATATATAACACACCTTGATTTGGGAATAGAGGGCAGCTTGTGATCAGATAAGAACTTAAATGCTAAGAGAAGGGCATCATGAATATATTAACATCTCATTCTGTATGATAAAATAAAACATTTCACGTTTTTAGATGCTCCCAGATGTAACAAGTTCCTCAGGACGTTTCAATCTAAATATGTACATTTACATGGAACTTTGTCAAGATTTATATTATTGATCAGATTACCTCAAAATAAAGTCATATATTCATTTGACATTTGAATATATTGTTACAGAGTTTTTTTTGTTTCTTACAGTTTGACTGTAACTCTATATGTCAAACAGCAACATTAAATTACAGGTTCATCATTTCTTAAAATAATACTCCCAGGCCCGCGTGTAATGTAAAATACTTTTTGATTGCTGTAATTGTCCCTCCTCTCCATACTGGATGGGAAAAGGTTTCTGTCTAATGAGTTTTTATTGTAAGAGATAAAATCAACAACCCTGGTGCAAAGATGCATCTGAAGGTCCAGTGAAAGCTCCTGAGGCTTCAGTTAGCTGAATAAATTGGCTGTCATCCAAGGCTACAGTCTTTATGATATGAAAATCCCTTGTTGATCTGAACAGGAAGTGACAAAAAGGGGGAATTTCTAAGATTAACTTTTGAATTAGTCTAACTCTCCTGTAGCTACCTGTCAGCTTCATCTGAATCAGGACTGTAGATTTAGTTTCCCCGTCTCTTATTTTAAAATCGCATCAGGAGAAGATCTCATTGTGGCCATTGTTAGATTTCAGTGTGCAGTGTCAAGCACTTGAGGGTTGGATAGAAAACAGATTAACCTTTCCTTGTCTGTCCGTTGTCTGTCAGACTCGCTACCTCCTGATGTCTAGAGGAAAATGTGATATTGCGGCCCTTGATACAGTAGCAGTGTTACAGTCACAGCACTCAATGTAACAGGCTAATGACATTACATTGAAAACCGGGTGGTATGAAGGGAGGTTCCATTAAGATGTATAAATCAACATTCCTATATTTTGGTACCTTATTGATTACAAATTATTAACTTTTTTTTTTTTATTGCTTAACTTTTATTTAACAAGGAAGCCTCATCTGAGACTTCTCTAAAAATAAATAAAGTGACTGAATCTTGTGCTTTATATAAGTCTGCCATCACCCTCATGTTGGTTTTTACTCCACAAGCTGCAGGTCAGCCTCTTCTAACCCCGCCGACATAATCATTTGTCTCTGAGTGCTGTAATATTTATTGAAGGTTGCAGTGCAGCACATGTAGATGCAGCAATATTTTGAAAACATATTTCCTTTTTTCTTGGTGGCGTGCATTACATAACCAGCATGTGAGAGGATGTTTTTGTTTCTGCTTATATAAACTATCTGGTGGCTGATTTACCACCAGAAAAAAACTATTTCCACATTTCAAATCTCACACATTGCCAACTTCGTCTATGCCCTGAAAAGACACAAATCATATGTACAGGGGTTCAACATATCCTGGTTTGGATTCTCTGGTGTGAGTTTTGCCACAGCAGATTCCTGTGGCTCGTGTTGTTGTACCTTTGTTACCCTTGTACCACCAGAGAGGGTTCTTACTGAAGTGGATCTGATGATCAGATGTTCACATATTTGACCTTTATGAAATTGTTGTTTCCTTGAACACTTTGACAAAATCTTATACATTGTTCTTGTTTTGCAGTTTTTAAAAAATCTCAATCACAATCATGCCCATTCTGAAGAAGCTCCCAGGACGGTCCAAGAGCTGCCATGAGTTCCCCAGAGTGAACGGTGAGCTGATCCTGCCCCGGCTGGACCTGGACCTCAGGGACTTGAATAATCTCAATGATCTGAAGGAGCTGAATGACCTGAAGGACCTGAACAAGAGCCTGAACCCCTTTGAAGATGTGGACCTGGACGAGGATGAAAGGAATGGAGGTGACATGGGCCTCATCATGGGGACAGTCAGGGGTAACCTGCAGCTCAGGTCGTCTCGTGATGGAGAAGAGGAGGAAAATGAGGTGAATGCAGAGAGGCACGGGGCAGGGAACCCTAAAGGGAAACCCCTCAGGGGGACCCTGGAGAGGATCTGTGGAGTGTCGCCCCTCAAAACCCTTGGAAAACTGGGGAAGGGGCTTCGCATATCAGGACGCAACGTATGGGGGAACAACTCTCCCCACTACAGCCCTGGAGACTCAAACACACTCCCCCCGGAGAAGGAGAAAAGGAAAGGACTACGCAGAAGCTCAGAGGGAATTATGACCCTGCTCCGGTGAGGAGGGGTGGGGAGGAAGGAGACTAAATCTCTTAAAATCTGATTCCAGATGTTGTTTGGATTTCAAACAAAAAGAGCAAAAAAATTGCTAAATGAGAAAGTATGACACCTTTTATTGAGGTATTGTTCAGTAGACACTATAGAAACCCAAACAGCCACATGATTTTTGAGGTCAAAAAAATGTAATGCATTTTTACATTTATATAGAACAATGTTGGTATTTTAAAGGCTCTGCAACAAAGCATCCATCAAATGAAACTAAATGAAAGTATGTAACAAAGATATATTCAATATATATAAATATCTACATTATACAAAATTTACAAAAGCACAAATTCAGGAATCAACATCAAAAGAATAAATAAAATAATCATGTTAGCAGAAATCAAATAAAATCTGATACCTATATTAAACAATACAGTAACATAACCTTTATAGAAAACTGTTGGATTTGAGAGAATCAAGGTTGTTTCTGAACAGCTGAGGTCTCAGAGTTCGGTTCTCAGTCCCAGGGAAGAGGGTGAGAAATGGCTTGTTACCTTTGCTGGTCAGTAACAGAACAGCATATAATGTGCTTATTTCCTGAGGAGTTATGTAATATGCCATAGTGACTTGTTGATCTACGGAACCTCTTTTGTTTGTCTGTGACATATTGTGCACTTGCTGTGCTTTCTGAATGGATCTATTTTTAACTGAGGTCATCACAGTTTAGCAGATGTGTGAATATGTGGCATTCCAGCTGTAGCTCCTGCTGGCCCATGCAACACAGTACAGCACAATCCTCGAGTAGCATAAATGTTCAAATATTCATTTATGCCCATATATACAAGCTGTTCACACTGTGATGCTGTGCAGCTTTACAGGTCGGCGTAAAGAGGAGCGCAGAGAAAGCCTGCCCTGTGGGGACCTGAGCACAGGCAGTGAGGTGGAGGCTTCCAGACGACCCTCCTTCCTCAAGATGGTCAGTCTGGGCAAGCTGAAGAGGGAATCCATGTCAGACAAGGCCTCCCAAGAGGCAGACGAGGAAACAGTGGAGGAGGAGCCGGTGGTCAAAACCAGAGAGCCCCTCTCAGGTAATAATGGAGGTGTAAAAAGTCTAAACACTGATTACAGACACATCTGTAATTATGTATCAGAGTGATGAGACTCTCCTAGGAGTAGCCTCCCTTACGTTAGGTTACTTTAGGCTGGTTTTAGCTGTAGGTCCTCACAGTCCTGGTCAACTCTCTGATGAGGCTTAGAGGTTCCCAGGTCCCTGAGTCATTGGGTTCAATCATCAGTGGACTGTGAAATCAGGAAATGACCACACATCCTCTGACCCCAGGTTCCTTCAGATAGATATTCAACCAAGCTACTGTTCACAGGCTCCACAGGGAACCTGCTAGGAATAGAAGTGTGCAGAATGAGCAACAGATAACCCAATCTGTCAGTCAGACACATGCCCAGCTACTCAATAATCATAAAAACAGACACACACATGCTCCACTTTGTGAATGTTGCAAATAAACATGAATCAACTTTTTCTGTTCCTGCTCCACACAGTGCTGGAGATCCTGCAACTGGTCAACCACAGGGACCTTCTCCTGGCCGACACACACATTCAGGAGTTGGAGCGAGAGTGTGAACTGCTGTCTCTGCTGCCCACCCAAACCTCTCCTACCCTAACCCCAACGGTCTGTCCCAGCACCCCTCCCAGCATGACCACCTTATCATCCTTGTCCATGGATGACTCTCTCAGCTCCAACGCAACTCTGGACTCCAGCCGGCGGAAGGCTAAGGATGTGGAGCTCCTGTATGAGGCCCTGCAGAAGGAAATGTGGGACGTAGTGCGAGAGTCCCTCCGTCAGCCCAGTGCTGGTCCTAACCTTGGGCTGGTGGTGCTGGTGATCCAGCAGGAGGAGCATGCTGATGCTGCCTGGACCCTGAGAGAGGAGACCAAGCCAGACCGAGAGGGCCCACAGGTCCAGCCCAGCCATCGTCCCCGGAGACTGAAGATGAAGTGGAGGCAGGCTGTGGCAGAGGCTGCAGACTGGAGTCTGCCACATCAGGTGGATACCCAGGCAGGCCAGCTGGCCTCATACCTGGAGCGTCTGAGGAGCCGCATGGTAGATGACCTTGATGCAGCAAGGAGGAATGCTGTATCCATTTACCCAGAGGAGTTTGCTGCCTTCCAGGTGTATGTGGAAAGTTACCATCGAGCTGTGGCCAAACGTCTGCGGACTGTTACCAGTGGCCCGCTGCAGATTACAGACGTCTACTCACTACTGGACTGGTTCTACAACATTTACAACAGGTACGGCACCTTATCAGTGAACCTGGGCCCCATGTTGTAATGACTTATCAAACTTCTAACGCAAACCTGAGAGCTCAGTTGGTTTATTAATGACTCTTCATTTTCTCCAGGGACGTCCTGGGAACCATTGGCACAACCTCAGCCATCAGCTACTCCCCTCTGGAACCCATTCTGCCTCAGAACACAGTGGACAGGCTGGAACAAGACTGCATCAGTATTGTCCGGGTAAGACGCTTTACTTTTACATGTCTGTTTCTGAGAAAATCTAGATGGCCAACACGCTTTGATTTTTTTTTTTTTTTTTTTGCTGTGGTTTTTCAGGAGAAGGTGACAACGGAGCTTCTGCAGGTTCTGGATGAAGAGGAGAGACGATGGGCCCAGACCCTGCACATAGAGGATTATCAGTCTCACCTGGCGCGTTCTGTCATACAGGTACATTGTCACTTGTCATTTTCACTAAGAAAAAAAGAGTGACTTTTAAGAGATATTCTAAGATGATTTCAGTTTTTTAAAAATCATTCCTGTTTTTTTTCCCAATTCCAGAGACTGAAGGTGGATTTGGACAGATCCACATCTGTGAACCAGTTTCTAGGAGCAAGAGTGGCTCGCTGTAGTCTCACTGGATTGGCTGACTTTGTCTACAAGTGAGTAAATGCTATCAGAAAGGAATGAATCCAGGACACAATCTCGCACTACAGCAGGTATAAAGTAGTGTAATATTGATGCTGGAACAGTAGTCTCTATTTAATTGTGTTGTCTTGATTTTTTTTTTTTTTTCAAAAATGCAGGGAAGATTGTTTTCACACAAGCACAAGCAATGATTATTATTTTATAGATTATCTTCACAGTCAGTCAGTTCTCATAAAACCTGCATGTGTTCAGTTTCCAGAGGAAGGTGGAGATGTTTCATGAGACTCAGGCAGAATTTGGAGACCGAGGGGATGGATATGCTTCCAGGACCATAGCTCTGGTCAACTGCTGTCCTCCTCTCAGGTAGGCAACTGACCATCATTCTTAACTTTCTTATTTACTATAAGCATTGCAGTAATTTGCTGAAAGTGCAGCTTCCTCCCTCCTGTATGTCCTCTAGAGCCTTTGTGGAGCGCTGCAGGCAGTGTGACCCCCAGGGCAGTGAAGAGTCAGGGCAGAGGGCCAACTCCTCCCTGGACAGGATTGTCAACCGGTCAGTGAAGGTGCTGACTGACCGACTGTTTGAGCACATCAGGGTGAGTATGAGTCTCATCTCTTACCTTAAAGTCTGTTTCCCTTTAACAAGACCCCTACAGTGGACAGCTATGATTGCACATAATCTGACTGGAGAACTTCCATTTTTCTGATTGTAAAACTGTTTGCAGCGGTCCCCTATAACGATAATGTTAAATCTTCCGATCTTCTTTAACAAGTTGCACATTCTCCAACAACCGAGCACTGTGAAAAGAGGGGAAATGTCTTGCATTGAAAACTGTTTTATTAGCAAAATGTACTGAATGCACTTAAAGATGGGGGAGGAAGAAATCTAGAAAAAAAGCCAAAAATATCAGAATTTGAAGATACAGCCGCCCCCTGCAGCTCTTCACTCACAGAAACGTGTACGTGCTTCCTACATGTACACAACACAAACAGTCTTTGGCTACAGTTAGCTGAAGGATAAACTATTAGCAACATTCAAAATGATTCATGCAACTGCTTTCCACCAACCTCTACTACACATTTAAATACCCCAGGACAATGTTAACAGTCTGTGAGCTGTCCAGGAGAAGTGCGTGTTCTCTCCATGTCTGAAACATGCTGATATAGATATTGACACATGTCCATCTGAAGGGACGCACACACACATCTGCATTGGTAGAACAGCCAACAGGAACGCTCTCTATCTGAGAAGACCTGTGAATGGTCAAAGCTCCTGTCACTCCTCCTGGAAATCCTAAAGTTGGAAACCAGAACCAAGAGGAGGCACAGATTGCTCTCAGACCACTTTCATTTCAATATACTGAAAAGTGATTATGGCCATTTTAGCTACTGACACTAAAGAATTACTGCCCACGGCAACTTTGAGGTAGAGAAAGTACTAATGATACAGATGGGTTGTTTATTGCTGCAGATTTGATCAGACATTATGATCCATAAACAAGTAAACAGGATTTTAATGTTGCAGTTTGAAACTACTTTTACATAATGTTCTGTGTTTTAATCTTGATCATATCTTTTGTATATAAAATTTTAGTCTGCAAGATAACTAGTAGCGTCCTCTTAAAAGTGATGCAGCAGAAATATAGTTTAATATTTAATTAGATTTAGTTTTTATAGTTTGAGTTTAAAAAACTGAAATACCTCACAGTTGCTCATGAGTGCTTGAGTAAATACTTTACTTTGTTTGTGTACTCTGTTAATTAGATCTTGGTCTGTTGTTCCAGCCTTTCTTTGACAAACTGATAAAGAGAAAATGGCTGAATAACACAGAGGCCTTTGAGGCCATTGAAGCCAGCATTAAGCAGCACTTCAAAAAGTTCAGGAGAATGGACGCTCCACCATATCAGGTAACACCTGTGTGATCAAACACTTAATAAAATCCAATATTTGCCTGAGGGGGTCAATCAGTGAGGATTATAATGAATGAATGACAGACGCTGGTGGGTGAGGTGCATCGACGAGTCCTGGTAGAGTATGTCCGAGCCATCATGCGGGGACGGGTCATATGCACATCCTCCAAGATGAGGAAGAGGATGGCTTTCCGACTGCAAGATGAAGCCAAACAGCTGAAAGGACTCTTTAAGGATCTGGTGAGTCTGATCTTTATTTATTGAAAATAATCAGACTATGTCACGCAGGATACATTTAAACTGACTTTGCCTGCAAATAACATGTACTGCATCCAAAACACACAACTAATTACTTTCCAGGAGAGCCCGACTATTAGAAATACTGCCAAAATGCTGATTGTTCAAAACCCTGAGCAGAGCTGGCAAGGGGAACGCAGAGCCTGGTGGCTGTGAATGGAGCCTGACCCTCGAACTTCCTAGGTCAGGAATAACTCAGACGGTGTTGATACAGAGTGAGCTCTGAAAAATGGCTGCCATCAGTGAGATGGAGATGGATGAACCAGGCTTACGTTAGCACTTGCCACGGGGGGGAAGAGGGTGTAAAACAACTAGGCCTGTCAGTGTGGCATTTGCCCCCTTCATGTGTGTGAGTTCAAACAAGTGCCCGTCACCTCGGCTGACAACAGGAAGCTGCTGTGTTCAGAAGGAACTTCCTGTTCCTGTCAGCTGGCTGGCTTTGATGTGGCTCTGGGATGGCCTTGATGGCCTTTTTCACTGAGGAGTGAGATGAAGTGTCTGTGGAAACTAGGAACTTGGGTTGGGGAGGGGTGGAGAGAGATTAGTTTTTAATGGCTGTCTAAAACCGACGCTGTTATTTTTAGTGAATGCCAAGCCAAGGAATTCTGCCTTCGTTTTCCTGAGTGTTTGAAGGAAAACAGGACCTACAAAAACAGTGGTGGTGTTTTGTTATTCCATTAGTAAATCACCTAAATGTTTGGCCTCTGGCCTTAAAGTGATTAATCTAAATTTTCTGCTAGTACTCGTGACTCTTCTTCAAAACACAGGTCTAATTGGAAGAAGAAGCTATTTGCATAAACAATGACAACACACCACAAGCAGAACAGCCACTGCGGACATCAGTTCCATGTTGTTTATGGTTGCATGATGATTAAATAGTTTCCACCCTGTTTGTCGTGTCTCCTCTTCAGGAATCAAACTCGTCCTGGTTGGACAGCATCATCTGTCACCTGGCTGACATTATACTCCTGGAGGACACTCCCTCCATCCAGATGGAGGTTGCTGTCCTGGTGAAAGAGTTTCCAGATATACGGTGAGAGTTTTTAACAAATTAACTGTGTTGGAATGTTTGTATTGCAACCAGGAAGCATCTATAAAAACAAATATGTCAGCTCTTTACCCCCAAAGGTCTTATATTCTTTTATGCTTACTACTACACATTCAGAGTGCTGTTTTTGGCACTTGGCCAAAGCAGAGAAATGTAAGACTATGTATGTAGTTATTGTTATTTTTTTTTTTTTGTCACAATGGATCAAAACAAGGAAAAGGAGCAAGGAAACATATCTACATTAACTTTGCTATTTTTGGAGAGGAGCGCGGGTCTGTTTTGAGAATGGATGAGGCTGAGAGGCCTCGGGGGGACCCTGCCGCCTAGGCTGTTTGTGCACAGATTAAGACTCAGGTGACCGTTGGCAACCTACAGCCGCATGTGACGCATTACCCTCCGTGGAGCAGACAGGAAGCTGCTGCCGAGTACTTCCTGTTCCTGCCACCCTGCAGGAGACAGACTGGTGCCACACATGGAATCAAAGAGGGAGAGGTGTGGAAGAGGAGAGCAAAACACAGTAGTTCAGACCTAGAGACATGCTAACTCACCACTTGACTCACCCCTTTTGTTTACTGCATGGCAGCCCCTGCTGGTATTTTTAGGAGTTCAAAGGCTGCTTTCTTTTTCTGGGTGCTTCGCTGAACGGCTGCAGAGTCCATTTATAGACACATAACTGTGCCTACACATGGGAATACATGTCAGTCTTTCCAACGTCCTTCCAGTCTTTCCTCCTCATACAGTCATGTCTCTAAATGCCAAGTGTTCATGTGACAAAACCCAAAAACCTGTCTGTGATGCTTCCTGATATGTCACCTTTTATACAAGTTTATTTATTGTAAATAATGGCTTCATAAATCAATTCCCAGAAACAGACAAACAGATGCTCTGACTCAGAGATGTGACTGTAACTCAGAATCATGACAGCCTCTGACAGCACCATCCAGACAAAAATTCCATTAACACCCATTTATCTCCCTTCCCCTCATCCTCCTCCTCATATCCTTCCTCTCCACAGGAAGAAGCATGTCTCCACCCTGCTGAACATAAGGGGGATGATGCGACAAGCAGAGCGCCAGGAGATCCTCAACATTGTCAAAGATTTTGAATGCAGCAGTGCCCTTATATGTCGGGACCATGCCCTCTTCTCTGACATCCCCATCACCTCCGAGGTGCACTGCATCAGCCTGGGCTTCCTCCGTCTTGCCATGACCGTCTCCAACTGGTTCTCAGAGCACCGCCCGAGGCGAAACCCCAGGACAAGTGCCAGAAACGCCGCGACACCTCAACCTGCTGAGAACATAGAAGACATGAACAAACTTCAAAAGGAAGACTAGCTGTTAGTTTATGTTAGGAGAGCTGTCACAGACTCGCTGTGAAGATACTGATGAGATGTACATGCACCTTGACCAGAAAGACTGTACCAAATATTGTTACCAGCCATTTCAAGAAACTTGACCTCAGGTACTGTTCGTACTGTACACGCTCACTTACTGACATTTCTCCATCTCCACACGTGCGTTTTCAATGGAAATGTGACTGTGAAACAGACTGCGCATCGTAATGGCTCATTATAATTTGTAGTTATTTTATTTTGATCTAAACAAATCCTGAAATAAATAAGTGGTATAAAATATCCTGTAACTCCTTCAGTCTTTTTTAGCCTTTTATTCCTCAACATTATTGCAGAAACAACTGCTAGCAGATGCAATGCAATATGATTTAGGATGTTTGTTGTTTAACATGTATTTACCCAACCGTATATACCCATTCTCTGGTATATAGTGCATATGTATGTGAGAAAATAGTGTAAGGAAATGTAAATGTGTTGAACTCTCACTGTGAATGAAATGGATCTGTTGCTGGAACTGTAATAAAAACCCATTGACTGGGTAGATGAAACAGTATCTGCAGCTCTGTTGTTATGGGTCTAAACACTGCATCGTGTGTTTCAATTCAAAACAGAAAGGGACACACTGTCACAGTTATGGATATGCTACTGTACAATTGTCTCTTATTCTGCCTACATCTAACTTTAGGTATTATGCTTCCTGAACATGGGCATGTCCGACACTAAGTCTAGAACTATGTTAAACAATACATACCAACCTCTTTGACAGACGTGGGCCAGAGGGTCTGACGCAGAACCGGTGTTGGGAGCACATATACACACATACTTTATGCCTTTGTTGTTTATCTTAAGGATATGGCGGCTTTGTTCAGTACTGAGATATTGAAATATGGGGCTCCACCACGGCTACTATGTGACGCTCTGCCGCCGTACAAGAGGGGTCAAACACCCCAAGGCCAACAACGGGACGTTTTTTGATAAACAAAGATTTCCTGTTGTCCGCTGAGGTGCCAACGGATGCTTTTATTGGAGCCAAGTTTACGTTACGCAGAAGGAAGGAACTTCCCTTCCACTGCTCAGAGTGAAGGTGCAGCAGCCGCTGAGCTTTTTCATGCCTGAGCCGCTCATGGGTTTCTCAAAACAACCTCAGGCAGCCTCAGCAGGGACCACTCCACACACTGACCTCAGAGCCAGTGGGTCTACATCTAAAGCTGCATGAGCAATTGGCTGCCCTGAAAGTTCAATATCAGCATGTGGGTATTTACAAGTGATGGTTGGACAAACTGGCACATATTTATCTGAATATCCTGGAGGTGTTCAGGCATCATTATGATACAGCAGTGAGATCAGTCTGGTAAAGTCTGATCCCTCATGGGATGTGATTGACCTTGGGCAATTTGACGATCCTTAGGGAAGTTTATGACTGGACCTGTGTGTGGTGCAGGACTTAGTGGATGTATTTTAAAACAGTTATAGTAAAAAACCTTCTCTGGAAAGCAGATTAAACCTGCTCAAATGGTCACTAAATGTTGCTGCATAAAAGGCAAATTACCATATTCATCACATCATATCAGCTTTCAGCCTCTTGTCAGCTGGTTTCAACTTCTTATCTGTTTTATCCTCTCCTCTGTGCTCATGTACGCTCGGTTTCTGCCAGACTATATAAGAAATTTGAAATAGTGATTGAAACGTGCCCCTTTAAGCTGACATGTTCTCTTCTAAGCTGCTGCTAAAATCCTGATTTTATAACCACGTCTCAAAATCACCAAAGGCTCAAGTTGAAGACAATACATTCAGCACAGAAAGGTGTGAATGTATCAGGGAAAGCCTGACCTTGTGATTGATGGGAAATGCTGGTGACTGTCTTTCAAGGAAAGATGTGCATTGTTCTGACTTCAAGACTTTTGAAAAATGTTTTAAAAATAATTACAGGGCTCTGAAAAGTTGGTAAATCTACTGACAGAGGTGCTAATTTGGCAACACTTCCTGTAAACACCATCTCATGACAAAATGGAAACCATTATTTTGTTTTTGTTTTTTTTAGGTATTTTTGGCTTTTAATTACAGGGACAGTGAGAGAGAAACAGGACGCTTGGGGGAGGGAGAGGGGGGATAACATGCAGCAAAGAGCCATGTCAGACTCAAACCTGAGCCACTGGTTAGGACTGTGCCTTAGTGGTATATGCTAAACCAGGTGAGCCACCAGGGCCACGCTGCACCATCATTTTGACAGAGCAATGGCCAGTGGGGAAACTCAAACCCTCTGCTGACTAGGCAATGACGTCACTTCAAAAGTTGTCAAAAGTCAAATCACCATTTGGAAAACACAGTTAAATAAAATAAAATTTTAATATATCATAATCAATCAAGCTGAGTGTTTATGTAGCTTGTAGCCTGCATTGGGCAGGAGGCTGCTTACCAGCAGAGCCATTAGTGTCACAGTGTCTGTGAAGTAGACACTGACAGCTAAATGTATAGACTAGTCATAACAGAGCTGACTGTAAGTACCTATTTTTCTGTTTTCATAAATTTTCTCTTGGGTTCATGTTCTGTTTTGAGCTATTGATGTTGAGACATAGGACTCTGCTGTTTGAACCAGCCTTCATTCATAAGTGGTTTCTCATTCAAGTGGGCTACAAATATTGGGATCTTCAAAGGTTATTGTCATAAATCTTACTTCATCAGTTTTCTTAATAGTAGTTAATAACACTTCTCAAATTATTTGATATTTGCATTGAAAGCCTTGGGTGGGGGTCATTAATAGCTGAGTATTGCTGTGTTGGACAGTGTGCTCCATGGAAGGGCAATAAAATAAGAAATAACAGTGTGAGGGGCCAACTGACAGTAACATAATGTGGTGAAATAGTCAGTTGAATAGTTCATAGTCAGATGAATAGTTCATTGCATTAGTAGTTACCGTTGTTGGGGTAGAGTGTTAACTTCTAGCTAAGTTTGGACGATAGTGATGTGGTTTGTTAATTAATAAAAAGCTTGAGTTATTGTCAGTTAACGTTTCTCCACCTTAAATTCTTCAGAAAAATTTGAAATATTAATGTTTTGTCTATTCAGGTGTTGTTTTCGCCTGCTGGCTGTGTCATATGTTTTTTATGCTGCCTGTCATAGTCACAGAGTCATTAAACTGAAATGAAATTCATTTATGCTGTGTGTGATCCTCATTTACTCTCAACCAGTAACAACTAGGCAGATTTTTACATGTATAGTCTTCAGTCTTATCAATCTGTCAAGAGAAAGGTACCGCTAGTGAGATTCAACATCAATGTTCCTTGTAATTATGCAGGGCCCAAAAGCTCTACTCCTCTCTTTATTGTTATGAGAATAAAGTTGTATTCCATCCAATTTCCATTATTAATCTTATGTACAGCAAACACCATGTATCTGTTCTTTTTTTCTTGTAGTTATTTCATTTTTTATCATTAAACTGTAACACCAAATGATGTCATATACGTCTTTTTTCAGATGCACTTTTGAAATATTACCCCACCCCTGCAAATCCTGGACCACAGGCAGACAACTTCTCCCCCTCAGCATAGCCAATGAACATTAGTAGCGAAACTGAATGCGATACATGGGAGGCACCAGCTCAAATCTTGCCTAGATCACCAAATTGGTCACGGCGGACACTGCTATAATGTGTATCTACAGCAACTGCCTACCAGGGAATTGTTGCATATTGAACCATGATTGGCTCCAGACTGGTTGTGATGTCATTGATCTGCCTGTAAATCCACATTTTTAACCTGTAATTGAATGAAATGGCTCAGAGAAATTTCCTCTCTTCTTCACAATAGGGTGATGTGAACATCTTTCCAGAAACGTCTCCAGAGTTTTATTGTTCTGTGATGCGTCACGATCAATGCACACTGTTTTATGGAGTTTTAGTAAATATATTTTCATTCATTTTGCTCACACACACATATGTTTTTATTTATTACTGAGCATATGTCATCAGGTAAGAGATTCCCCTGCAGTTGCATATAAGTTCCTTGATTAATTGACAATCATGAAGGGCAATTTTGAGTAATTTTAGGAGGAATGCTGCTCATCTGAAATACAACATGCTCAGTCATGCAGAGCTTTCCTGGTAGTGATGTGTTTGACTTATGGCAAAAAGAAAAGGTGTGTGCTTCTGTGTGCAAACTAGGCAAACTTGCGAATGCACAACAAGCGAAGGAATCATATATTCCTCATAAAGTTTCAAACATTCTTGAATATGTCTTGAAACTGTTTACCTGTTACCAACAATAGCCCTCAGAGATCTTTGACCTGGGACTGCACTGAGCACTTGTTTTTATTTTTAATAAGTTCCACGAATCTGTGGGACAGAACAGGAAGAACATTAAGTGTAGTTGGCATCAACTAAATGTTAAGTTTGGCAGTGCAGCTTCTGAGTCATATGTATATCTGAGGACATTATCAGACATCCTCATATAGCAGGCTGAAGGCGGATGCTGCATGGCTGTTTTCCAAGCATCCCAGGTGGGGATTACCATCTCTGACTGAGGAGGGCAAGTACACATACGGGCCAAACTCTAGGAGGTTTCCCTCGATCAAGCTGTTTAAGGTGGAACAGTCCACGGTATCACAATGCAATCCCTGGGAAGCACTCCCTTGCTTCCTCTCATTAACACAGCTCTGCAATGGAAAATCCATCTGGTTGTATTCGCTGTTTGTTTTCGGAAACAAGCCGTGCCCTGTCTTTGTTCACACTGTCATGCACTTTTCACGGTCCCACTCTTTTCTGTTTGTTTGCTCCTCGTGCAGTGCACCTCATGTCTAAAAGGGCTCAGTTATGATATTGTGTTGAGGTTAATAGTGGCACTTCTTTCAGGTCAGTTTTGAGCACCAGGGCTTGTTTAGTCTTGATGAGGCCACTCTGATTTTCCTTTCTCTTGTGTCAGTCATGGTCGTAACTCACTCACTTCACTGATATCAGCTCTTTCAATCACATAATATCCAGTCATTGAACACAATAAGTCTTTGGTCTATTCCAGTGCATAGTTGACTGTTACTTTTATTGCTGCCAACAACTTTCACACAACATCAAAGATTTTAGATTTGATTTCCAAACTTCCAGAAATCAGCTCTCTGAAACTTTGAACTTCCAATAGAGAGGAGACTCTAAACAACAAAGTGCTTTACTTTTGCATACACATGAGGCCTATCTCAGGAATTCAGTATTTTTCAGCAGAAAACTCTGAACGCTTGGATGTCACAGCATCCTTGAATGCACCACCAGGTGACTTTTCAAAATGGCTTCTGCTTACAATGTAAACGCAACCTCTGCAGAAAAATCTAGCAGATTTCACACAAACAACTCTTGTGCAAGCGGTTATGAAACCCAGTGCTGCTTGAGAGGTAAGAAATGAACTACGCTTGACCCTCATTTTCTATCATGCTGACAGGAAGCTTGATACTGATACTGAAGTTTGATACTGTGTATGTGAAACTACAGTCAGGACATGGTTAGCTTAGCTTAGCATGTGGACTGATTACTGGGGTAAGCAGTTACAGCCAGGCTCAGTTCAAAGGTAAGAAAACCCTCCTCCCAGTAAACAGATAGCACATCACAGCTTATTTGTTTAATTTGTGCACAAACACAAATTTAAGAATGGAAAGAAAAAGGTTTTACATGACGGAGCTATTTCTTGGTCTGGCCCAGTATTCTTCCTTCGCAGTGTGTTTGCCAGGAAGTCTCTGTGAAGAAAATATTTCCTACACAGGTAACTCCCCTGAAAAACCACAACAACCAGAAGAAACACATATTAACAGAGTGCTATTAATCTTCTCATCTAACTCTGAATAGAAATATTCTAAAGTCCATTTTTATTCTGAATATTGTTTTAACGTCAGTTTTCACCAAACTCCAATCACTTACTTTACTGAATATTTAAAAAGAGAGAGTGAATATTTATACATGTTCTAACTGTAAATAAAGATGGACGTAGCCTCTGTAACATCACCCAAAGGTTTCTGAAGGGCAGTGTTCAGGCTCAGTGACCTGGTCCATTGTTGGGACTTTGCTGTATGCTGATTTGAGGAAAGCATAAAAATTTAAATTCTCCTCCGTACAGTTGTCATGAAACCAAAACACGTTCCAGGCTGTAATTATGTTTGTTTCCGCTGTAAAGTTGGACATTTTACCATAGGAGTCTATGGGGACTGATCTGCTTTTGACTGTTATTTGTTGGCTTCATTCTTCAGCCTTGGAGGTTGGTGCTTGGTACCAACAGACTCTTGAGAAATCAACCAAAAATAATCAACACATTTATTATCTGCTCTGCAATTAGACATGAAATTTGAATTTTAACATTGAAGCATTTTTTTACTCTTACTTACTTAAGGTAATTCATAATGCAACTGAGATTCTGTTCAGACTTTAACCTCCAGCTTTTTCTGTTATACCTGATGGTGTGCTCAGTGATAAAGACATGGGAGACGGCTGGACAGGATATCCCAGCATTCATTGCACAGACAGGCTACGGTACAACCAAGTTCCAAAAATACCAAACTCAAATAGTCATGGTGGAAAATGTAATCATCGCTGAAAAAGGCCAGATTTCCCTGTTAAACACTTCCTTACCCACCAAACAGAATCTCAGACAAATGCATTCCCATTGCATCCCTCACCCTGTAGTTGCATTGCCAAGTTGTGTATCAGCTTTGTCTAATGTCAAAAATGCCTTACTCACAATGACGGGACTAGTCTGTGTCTGTCTTTTGGGTCAGGTGTGTTCCTGCCAGCCAACACATTGTGTAACTACATATAAACGGCCTGTTCTGACATGACCCATCAGGGCATGATTCAATGGAGAGAACCTCCTGTCCTCTCCCATGTCCAGAATGTGCTGTCTGTCAGGATGGCTGCCCACTTGAACCAAAACAATGGTGCACTTCGTCACTCCTGATGGGATATCCTGATTTATGTTATCCCTGTGTATCCATCAAGTGCATCTTTATTTAGCGATGAGGAGGTGCATGGCCCTGCCTGTCGGTGCCCGCTCAGCTCCAGGTCAGACGGAGCAGACACGCCAGCCTGTTTGTTTCCTTATCAACAGCCACATTAAATCATCATTCTCAAGCTGTGGGCGGAGTAGAGGAAGTTCACTTTTGTTCAAAGCAGGGATTGCAATCTAAAATAAACTTTGACTTATCTTTGTCATTTGTCTTTCTTAAAATCTATCAACAAAACATGTGCATGCATCAGGTTATAGTCCTTTAAATGCTGTTACAGTTGATTTCTGCTGAAAGTTATGGGTGGATGCGCTGATATAAATATTTTGCTCAGGTCTGTGCTGGCCTGATGCCACTTACACTGTAAACATCCCAACCTGTGGAGGTATTTGTTTTCCTTTGTTTAAACTATTTTGACATGTATATAATAGTGAGAAAAAAACAGGGGGTGGTTTTGTTGGTCCTGAATGTCTGTATTTATGCGAGTACATCCCCTGGCCTCACAGACCTGGCCTCATTACAGCATGAAGCTCAGCATCAGCAGCAATAAAAAAGTGATATGGTGGTAAACAAGATGGAAAGCCTCTGACCTGCAGTTGATGGGATGGTGGATGTATCACCATCACATTTGTGGTCTGTACTGATGAAGTCTGCTGCCTTTAGAGATCCTCTGACCTAAAGCCTCTATAACATCTCTCCTCTTAATTTAATACCACGTTGAAACTTCTGGTGTTTGGTGAAATGTGTGTACAGCTACGAGATGGATTGCTGTGCAATTCTCAGCCTCTTAGCTGATGAAGGTTTTTGTCCTCAGACTTTTTCTCTGGTGCCACTGTAAGAACATCTCATGTGGAGTGTACATTTAAACAGGATCCAGAAGGCGTTCCAAGTCTTTTATTTGTCACAATTAAAGATGCTCAGACAGATGGATGATTTTCTCTGTACATGACAGATATCAAAATACAGAAAGACAGAATAAGTATATATAAATAAATAAAAGAAGTGATGTAAATCAAGCTTACATTACTTACTTACTTTCATTACTTCATTTATGCATCCGCCATCTCTATTTCATTTGCTTTCATGGTGTTAAACATGGGAATCTTATGCAACTTCATAAGAAATAATCATTTAGAAGCTAACCAACAATAAAATGCTTTTATTGATATAAGTGATAAATCAATCAAATAAATCAACACAAGGTCTGAAAACGCCATTCTTCTTCTAACTTTAATAGTGTTCTCAGTAGTTTGGAGGGAAAGGCCTAAAGGGTGGGGTAATACAGCTTCCTGGGTTTGGTTAATAGGATAGCAGGTGATTTCAGCCGGGGTATTAAACTTTGAGCAGCCACCATGTGGTTGACATTTAGAATGAACTATCTCTGGATGGCACAATGTGATCCAGGTGTCACCCTCTGCTGTACATTGTGGAAGAAGCACAGCAATACTTTTTCATTTTACTCAATATGCTACATTCAAAGTTTTAGCATTTTAAAAGCATGGGAGTATTCAAAATAAAAGTACTCATTATTCAGAATAATGATCAGAAGAAAGTCTATTATAGTAAATTATAATTGATTGAAAAACTAAATAAATAATGAATAATGTTTGTTTTACTTCTAGTTGAAGCCTATAAATTACTTTACAAGTTTAATCTATATGTGAAATTGTGATAATTTGAGTCTGCAAAGAAGCAAATAACTAAAGCTTTAAAATACGTCTGGTGGAGTATAAAGTAGAATATTTGCCTCTGGTCTATGATGGAGTAGTAGAAGCATGAAACAGTAAAGTAAAGTGCAAATACCTCAACAGTAAGTACAATACTAGAGTGAATGTATTGAGTTACTTTGTGTCACTCAGGAGCGATGATGGTAAACATATCTGCTCAGACATCAAAGTAATAGAGACAGTGAAGTTGTAACTGTGCGTATTGTTGTTTTGCATGTTCAGTTTGCAGTGAGCATCAAAACAGTGCAGTTCCCACAATAACTTCACAAACACCAGAGGTTAAAAATAGATGAGAAGCAGAAGAAAGAAGAGAGACTGGGGATGACAGTGAATGACTGTGCTGTCAGATCTTTTCATGGAAAATAGGGTGGACAGACGGACATCCTTAAAGGCTGTGTATTTGTGGGGGAAGTCCACAGCCCTGTCCTAGAGGCCTCACCTTTACTCTCTGGGAGGAATTTCTGTTTCTGTAAACCCCAAACATGGTCATAGCAGCTCCAAAAGAGAAAGAGGCTGGAGCTGATGTTCTCATATGCTGGACTGGTGGGCTCATGTTAGCCAATGTGAAACATGAAAACTTTGTGCTGTTGGCACCACCACCACAAATCATCCCATTAGGAAAGATTTCAGAATAAATGCATGCGTCAGTCAGTCAGTCGTCAAAGCAGTTAGCAACTTCTCTTTGCTTACATTTGAAAATATTTTCCTTGATGGCAACATGTTTGTGTCTGCTGGTGAACAAAGGTGATGCATTGTTTGTCGGCCTAACAGCATCTCCGGTGCGCATGCAGGAGCTTGTCCCATTTTGTTCTGTCCTGATCTCCCCTACCTGCCAGTAAGTTGTCTCTTCCCTACCGTTAACAACAAATTTATTGGCTTGGGACATTTGCAAGAACGGAAAATGCTTTGCATGGCAAGGAATAAGCTGGAGTTAAACAATGGTTCCTCTTGTGAAATATGGCAACAGGGTCTCACCTTTGGCTCCCTGTGCCTTCTCCCCCGGCTTATTTACGTAAGCAGGTTGTGTTGTGTACCCCATCAGGAAGAGGTGTTGCAGGAAACCCAAATCTGAGGTAGGATTTAGTGTAAACTCACAGCATTAGACCCCAAAAGAGAGCTTATGTGCTCTCTAAGGGAGGTAAAAGAGAGGGTAAACACTAGTGTGACCTGTGCACCAGAACCCAAGGGGAGCCAAAGATTCACTTCATTGCATTTGATTGCGGACTGTGTTGTTTCCACATTGTTGGCAGGTTGTGCTGACCTGCAGCGTAACCTGTCTATTGTGTTAAATTCCAGCAATACCAATTATCATTAAGCTACTTTTTGGATGCACATTAAACTTTCAACAGCAGCAGTTAATGATGTGACAAACAATGCAGTGACGAGAAAATAAAAACTGCAGAAGGTTCAATAACCATACCAGAGGAAATCATCAACGCACCACTCAACATTATATATTCACTTAAAACCGAGGGTTATATTAAAGGTGTCAGTCATGATATCAAAGACAATCACCGTATAGCTTTTAAATTTAAGAAACCAATATATTTTTTAAATTATATTTTCAATTTACTTAAAAGATTAAAACAAAAACCTTCAGTATTCACCCCTAATCCTATTTTGAAAGAAAAATTAAGAAAAAATTAATGGATTTTTAAAATTATTATTTTTTTATCAATGGTTCAAACAATAAGTAAAAAGTTGTATTCTCTCTCAGGTCACTCTCCATTTATTTTAAATATCTGCTCCAGTCAAAGCACTTTGCTCCAGTTCTTTTTTGTTTTTTTCCCCCACATTTTAGGCCGTTTTCTGTCATTTCTGAAAGTTATTTTTGGCCATTTCATTCCTTTATTAGTTGACAGGATGTTGGAGAGTGACAGGAAATGGGGCAGAGAGCAGGGAAATGACATGCAGTAAAGACATTTGTGCCTCAGTTGTATGCACCCTAACCACTCAACTATCATCCTTAATTATTTCATATTAATGTTTATGTTTTATGTTATTTTTATTTCACATGGTTACACAAATCAGAGAAAAGGAGAATATAATGTTATATATCATTACTAATGATCATCATGTATACTGATCTATTTAAAAGAGTGAGCAGTTTGATACATCTGTTTACAGATGTGATGACTGGGAAGCTGTTTTTCGAGTTTACTCTTACTGTAAGCACAAATAAGTTACCTGATAAACATGTCTTATTCTTCACCTTCACGAAGGAATGTTTTCATTATTTGGGATCATTACAGCATAAGAGTGTGATTCTTAGACAGTGGATTAATATGGCTGTCTTGGTTTCCACTAAACAATAGGAAATGGTTTAAAAAATGTTGGAAAAGAGCTGCTGATGAATAAACATGTAATTTTTTCTTTTGCTGTTCATGCAGCTTTAGTTGACTCAAGTCAGGGCACAGCTGATTACATTAGTGTAAAAAAAAAAAGTAAGTTTGTGCCAAGTGATGAAAACTGCCTCTGTCATCTGGTGCAGCATTTTAACAGTAATTTCAGTTTATTGAATACTATTCACAACAAGTGTGTACCCTTTTCTCTGTAGCTCATCTTCATCTGACTGTGAAGGGATAAAAGAGAATAATTTGATCCAGAAACATCTCATTGCATTCTCCTTGCAGCCAAAATTAGTTCAAATGATTTTAAAGCACTAAATTTACCAAACAAAATGTGTTGAGAATGCGACATGAAGCCTCAGCAGCCTCTCCTCACCCCTTCGTGAACCCCTGTCTATCTTTCATCTGCAGAGAGTTAAAGTTTGACCATAATGACTCCACATCCTCTCTGCCCTCCTGCTGACGGTGCACTGCAAACCTGCCCTCTAACACTTCGCAATTGGTCTGTTTGACCTTTGACACGTGAACCAACTCATCTTTTTCACGCTCATCAATGCTCTGAATGTTCAGCATGTGCCCTCTCCTGTCTGCGTTACACAACAGGTCATCAGCACTGACTGTTGTGGATCATGAAATCAACCAAGGGACAGTGGGGCTCAGTAGTGAAGCCCAGAGGCTAATGAAGTGGCTACACTGTACCACAGGAATTCATTCTTAAATATAGACTTTATGCAGAAAGAAGAACTAAATTGTTAAATGCTTTGCCTTTAAATTTTCTATCTACATGACACAGAATAAACCCACAAAGCATAAGTGATGATCATTTGCGTATTACATAATGATCAGTACATATACTACATTTTAAATATAGTACCACTTTTAAACTTTCACCAGTCCAGAAAATGTTTGGTTAGCGACAGCATTAGTTACACATTGCCTCCCTCTAGTGGCATCTGTAAAGTATTATATGATCAACTGAAATAAAAAGTTTTAATATCATGTCAATGTCAAAACACAAGAAGGTTTTCATTAAAATACAAAAAATAGAACCAGAAATGTGATCAGATAAAATGACATAAATTCCCTTCAATAACTCAGGCTGGTTCCTTGTGTTCATCACTCATAATGCTTCTTCCTTGTGCAGCATAAACTCAACATTTGTACAGCAAACTACAGTGCAGGGGTGTAGATTTAGTTTTGGTTGGTACATTATTAGTCCAATGAAAATAAAATGCACACTTGCTCTCTGTCTTGTTTCTCAGTTTCTCATTCATATGTGTACACACACATAAAGATCCTGTAGAAGGTTTACTTGAATATGTGTTTACTGAAGCTATAACTTCCCTGAAACTGGACTGGACCATGATTTTTTTTCTCTTATTTTAAAAATATATTTTATACTTTTTAAGGTTAATAGAAATCTTGATGTGATAGATTTTCAAGAAAATAAGTAATAAGTAAGTATGTAAAACCCTATAATTGGCGAACTCCTCTATTTAAACCAACTGTCTGTTGCTATTGACATGTGCCTACTGGCCACACCCAAATCTACGCCCATGCTAGGTTGTACCATATATCCCTCAACCACACCCCATTTCCATGTGTCACATTTTCATGCAAATGATAATCAAATAGGCAGACAAGGTCACAAGCCTGAAAGGAGACTGTGCTGTCTATAATTAAAACTATATATTCCTTGTTTGCCGCTCTAGTGGCTAATTGTGGAAATTTTCCCTTAAGATTCAACTGATATCTCTTAACACCTCTGACTTTCCACCTCAGAAGTCTGGATGTCCACTTCATGTGTGTCTGGTAGAGAATGGCAGAGGAACAGGATGTACCACATCATTTTGAGAAAAGCTGCAAATCAGTGAGCACGAGTTCTTCATGGAAATACTGGATTTTCAGGATGTTTCGCATCAATGTGATGAATGTTGAATTTTAGGTCCAGGGATGACTGTCAGTTGTCAGAGCACTACATTGGGCTGACTGATATATCTCAACATTTTTGGGTTGCCATGAAATGTGATACAGACATCCACAGTCCCCAGAGGATGAATCCTGCTGACTTTTCAGCCAGCACCACCATGAGGTTGACATGTGTGATTTCAGTCGAATCATAACAGCTACAGGATGGATTGTGATGAAATTTGGTGCAAACAGAGCTTGTAATAAATTTGTTGATCAGTTTTACAAAATTGGATGATCAGTATTGTCATTTACTGTTCTTTCATGTTGCCTACCACATCCCAAAGGTGTTTTACTACATCCATGTACAGGGACTGGTGATTGTGACTGTGGCCATAAAGGGAAGCACATAGTCGGTACTGTATACTGTGGCATTCAGGCCATGATTGACTGGCATAAAGAGCTCCAAGTCCACCATTACACCACCACCACCAGACTGAACTGTTCACAGAAGGCAGGTTGGGTCCAGTGGAAACACAGATTCATCAGACCAGTGACTGTTTTTCTAGTCTGTGTAGATGAGCCTTTACCCACTGTAGGCTTCAGTTCTCAGCTGACAGGAGGTGGAGCCTGAGGTGGTCTTCTGCTGTGGTAGTCTATCCACCTCAAGGTTGGTTGTATTGTTCATTCTGAGAATTGCCTGCCTGCCTGCCTGTCTGTCTGTCAGTCATTCTCCACTGACCTCTCACAATGTGTTTCTGCTCACTGGATGTTCTGTTTTTCTCTCCAGTCTAGAGACAGTTGTGTGTGAAACATTCAAACCAGGCGTCTGACACCAACAATCATTCAGTCACTGAGATCGTTGTTCCACAGTCTGATGCTGGATGTGAATGTTAACTGAAGCTCCTCACCTGTAGCTCAGTGTTTATAATTCATTGTACTGCTTCCTGATTGATTGACTGATCAGCAAAATTAACACATGACCGATTAAGAATATTTTTTTTTACTGCAAAACCAACCCAATCTCACAACAGTTCAGGAGATAGTTGTGAAATTTAAACAACTGATTTGTGTACATGGACATGATTCTCTCATTCTTTCAAACTAATGTCTCTGAGTTTACAACCCAGTATCATAGCAGTTTGTGAAATAGTCACTAAGTGTAATGTATTGATTTTTTTTGTGACCGTAAAAGCAGTGACTGTGTTTTTATTACACTTATTTATGGTTCTGTTTAAAGTTGGTTAAGGTGTAAAGCTAGTGGTCTCGCTTATATACAGAAAAAGTTCTGTTACTTTACAACAAAAACTTAAATTTAACCAAAACAACAACCTTTCACAAAACTAAACAAAAGTGCCTTTGTTGCCTAAACCACATACGGGATCCTGGATGTGACCCCTGCTCACATGCCCTCCATCCACCCCATCCACCTCTTTGTTACTCTGCTGCTGTTGCTGAATGTGGCTCTTCATTCATTCAAAAAATGTTTTTCCAACTGAAATAGTTTTCTATTATTTCACAAACTTCATGTTAACATTATCGCTGTAAGGTTTTTTTTGGGCCTTTTCTGCTTGTGCAGATACTGTTGGAGATGACAAAGCAGTAGTTAAACCTGAGCTGCACCATCTAAACAGAAAACATGCTGGGTAACTGGCTCCACTGCTTCCTAATTTAAAGGAAGTCTGGGGTAGGGGATGGAGGGATCTGTCTGACAGAATTAGCCCACCATTTTAAAGATCACAGTAGTAATTAGAGGGTCACTGGAAATGAGAGACTAGACTTTCTTGGGAATGGGTGGGAAGAGAGGCATTAAAAATTGGCCAAGCAGACTGTAAAGGCTGAGTAGCAGCCTCAACAGAAGGCCGGTCAGGTATATGGAGCCCAGAGGAGCCAGCTGACAGAAGCAGACAGTCAAGACGAGCCCTTTCTGCCTCCCAGGTCCAGCTGCAAACTGAGCACTTGATGAATGTGGCTGACAACAACACTGTTAAACCACAGAAGGTACTGGATTTTATAAAAAAAAAAAAAAAAAAGCTTTTGCAAACCCAGATCCTCTTGATTCATGTGGGGAGAAACTTAGGTTAGTCCCCATGTCTTAATCCACTTCACTCACATATTCACAGGACCACTTGGTAAAGTTGAGGCTGTTTACTTCAGCAAAGTAATATTGCAGAAATAAGTCAATTTCCAAAGTTATAATAAAGAGGAAGAGACAGAGAGAGGTCACAAACTGTGAGGCTCCACTCGGTTTTCCTGACTGACTGGAATCACTCTCCCCATCCCCTTGAAGGAACAAAGAGCAATTCAGGTGCATAGTAAAAAGCAATAATTGTAGCCACCTAATCCCCTATTACTTATTAAAAATGTAACAAATGAAACTCTGTATATTTGACATTATCCTTTAGTAACAGAAATAAACAGCTCACATACACTGTGTTAAGATGCATTAACCAATGACTGTACATTACAGCTATGTTGCATATGTCATGTATATTTGTATATATTTACATATGCAGGCAAACTAATCATTCCAACATCCGTGCATTGCATTTAGGCTCCTGCACAACTACATTTAACCCTCACCAGCAGCACCACATACCAACTACCGTGTTGCCTGCACCTCCCTCCTTTCTGCCAAATCCCAGACGTGACCCTGGAGGTCAAAATGGTCCATTTTGAGTTCAGCAGGCAGGATTGCCCTGTGTATCAGGGGGTCCTCAGGAGGTCCGTCAGATGTATGTGGGTGTACATGTAGTTTTCAGCGTGCTGCAGGAGGATAGGGCTAAGATATAAAGCCCATTATAGGGGTTATACTATTTGTCCTGAAGCGATGATCATTTCTGACACATTTCACACTCATTTTAAAATATTTTCCCAGCCTTTCAGTCAGATTTCAGAAGATTTTTATTGCATATCAGAGGCTCAGCGTGGTGAAGTAATACCTCTGTCTTTTTAAATGATCTGCTTTATCTGGGAGAACATCCTTGGCACCCACAGTGCAGACTGCCCCTCTCCCTGTGCAGGCCACCGCCACGGCACCTGCCATGAGCACCAGATCATAGAGAAGCACCAGACACTGACATGGATCGGAGATGTGGATGGTGAAGCTCTGTACTTCGGCCATCTTTGGAGAGTTTATGCTAATTTACGCACAAATCTTACGCTGGTAAAACCGGCAGTGGGCTGTGTTGTGTTGGACCTGTCAGCATCTCTGATGTGGCGCATCTCAACTGCGTCAAGCGCAATACGGTTAGACGGCCCGGACAGGAAATAAGATTTGGCTTCCAGAATAAAAGGGTAACGTTTGGACACGTGGGGCGTTGATCCACCCGTTTACTGTTGCTGCTGATCCTCACTCACTCACAGGATGCTGAGGGTGTCTCGTCCAGCTCGGACCACATTTATACAGCATAAATATATATTCACAGAATAAATGTCACCATAAGAGCTATATACAGGCTTGACCTTTTATATAGCAGAGTTTTAATCAGTTAGACTTTTTATTAAGTTTTACTTTGTCACGTTGTTTTGAAACAAAAAACATAATAATAAGAAGAATGCTGTGGTTGATTTAATGAAACAACTTTCAGAACAGTTACACGTTGTTCTACCAAGATGGTTAATTCATATCAGTGCGATTAAACAGGTCACAACCAGTACACAACACAGTTAATAAATAAAACACCCGACAACAGACCCACAGATGAGAAATAAAGAGAAATGTCAGCTAAAAGGAACTAAAATGTGAAGGTATGACAGTGACATTATGAATTGTCTCTGTCATTGAAATTACTGGTTCAGTTACATGATGAGCACCATTCGGGCTTTTGCCTCCAAAGCACGGGCCGGAAGTCGTGTCCGTGTGTCGCCCTGCTGACTTGACGGTGGTGCGCATCTCACCGACCGGGAATACCGATTTCTGAACATTTCGGCCTTTTTCCCCCGCTGCACCGTAAACTGTGTTTTCCTGCGAGCTGCTGCAAAGCGGAGCGGGTTGCATCGGCGTCGCGGGGGTGGGGGGGGGGGAAAGGGGAGCTCGCAGCCCTCGGTCAGTATTATGACAAACGGAGGTGACACACATCCAGAAGGAGCCGTGTTTGTTTTGTATGGCGAAATGAGGCAGGGGGTGGAGAGTCGCCACAGAGACGCTGGGCTCCGGCCAAACATCACCGCATTTTAGCACTTATTCGATGCCAGGGATTTGCATTGCATTGCATTTGCTGCATCGCTGATCGGCCGGATTTTTGCAAAGTGCATGGTGGATATGCAGCTTGTTTGAGGACACCCCCCCTCCAGATATCCATTGCTGCCATGATAGGCAGAGGTCTCCTCTCGACCACGGCTCAGCCGGTTGGAGAAGAGGCAGATTGATTTGGGACGGTGGGTCCTGCATCTGCGGATGTTATTCTGTCTGTGGAGCCTTTATATCATCCGCGCAAATACACCGTGATTCTTACTCAGGGAAAAAGGAGAAAGAAAACAACATGTCTTCTCGATCTGCATTACCGTCTGGAAACGACAGGAGTACTGGAGACCATGTAAGTGCAATTACAGCCTATAGCCTGTGTCTGTGTGCATGCAAAAGATAAATCGTGCATCCCCTCAACGGAGACCTCCTCATATGTGGCCTTTGGCATTCACCGGCTTTATGCACTGTGCAGACTGGGGTCACAGATGGTGCCATTTTTCCTCATTAGGTGAGAGGACTCTGGAGATTAAATTGGATGGATATTTTAGCGGAACGGGCTCTTTCCAAATGGGCTAACCTTGGGTGTCTGCGCAGCCCGGAATGAGTCCATCCGCATACGATAACACTCAGCGGATATGCGCAGAAAGGCTGAAAAAGCAGCCGTCACCTCTTATTATAAGGCTGTGGAGAGAGAGTGATGTCACATTATACTCCTTGCTGCTGCTGTGTGTGTGTGTGTGCGTGCGCGCGCGCGCGTGCATGCGTGCGTGTATTCCCCAGAAATTGGATGGGTGGGACAAGAGCACAGAGGGCCAAAATAAATGTGTAGAGAAAATCTGGGTTGTTCGCATGAAGCGAGGGGATTACTGCGTAAAATGATGTGCAGTCCGTTGCTGCGCAGCCGACAAAGCGCCCAACCCCAGAGCCAGTGGGTGTCAGACGGCGCCGTACATTCAGTACAGTGGAAAAACAGTAGAGGCCTGCAGAAAAGAGAGGAGCCAAGGGGTTGATTCATGTGAGACAGACAGAATAACAGGGTCCACAGATAGACAGACAGATGTATTGTGTCTATGGGCATACTCCTTATTGATGCAGCCGACATCAAAATGGTGACATGACTGATTGACGTTGCATTATGTCATTTTTCTGCCTAAAACACTTCTGGCAAAG